>QLTV01001703.1:2669089-2709129 GCA_003457575.1 Thermophis baileyi
TCATAAATATGATTATACTTATTGTTTTTATTATTATTATTATTAATATTATTATTATTATTCAGGTGCACTTCTGAAATTTCAAGGAGTCTTACTTTTCATAAATATTGTGCTACTTTCATTGTTGAACTTGTTCTTACTTTTATTTTGTCCACCTATTAATAAGGTGCTTATTTTGCTTACTTCTAGTCACCCCACCTTGCACACTTCACTAAACAGACTTTAAGAGTGTCAGATTGGTGTAGTGGTTAAGGCACCAGGCTAGAAACCTTGAGAATTCTAGACCTACCTTAGGTGCCAAGTCAGCTGGCTGACATTCAGCCAGTCACTTTCTCTCAGCCCTAGAAAGGAGGCAATAGCAAACCACTTCTGAAATCTTGCCAAGATAACTGAAGGAATTCATCCAAAAATCCAAGACTTTGGCAGTAATTATTTGCTTCCATCAGCCATTTCAGTTACTTCATCCAGTTTGTAGAGAAAGAGATTTGCCACTTCTTTCTTTTGTGGTCCTTGGCCTGGTTTTTACTCCTTTCTTCTGTCTCTGGGATCTTCAACCATTGGACTGAAAAATAAGTGCAGGACTTTTGAGGGAAAGACTTCCAATCTTTGAATTCTATTTACACTCTCCAATGTACTTCAGCTTTCAGTTCTCCACCAAGTAACAGCTTTAAAAAAACCCTCTTGATAACACCACATTTCTCTTTAGTCTTGTTACCTTTCACCATTTCATTCATTCATTCCATTCATGCAGCTTAGGGTCTGTATGACAGAGGCAAACTGTGGTGACTGATTACCTTGAGGCATTGTGTTATGCTGGCAGATGACCTTGCTCAGTGGCTTCATCTGGAATATTAATAAATCAATCATCAGCATAAAATAATAAGAAAAAAAACCCCAAAACAATAAAGTAATGGGACAAGCAATAAAAGAACAAATACAAAGTAGAGAATACCAGACCCAAGTAGTTTCTTGAACAGTGTTTGACTGTAAAACAATGAAACAGACTACCATTTAGACTAAGAGTAAAATTTAGAATTAAAACTATTAGTATGAACCTGTCAGTGAAGTGGGGGAAGCTTATTATTGTGGTCCTGGGATGAGAAATTGACTAGAATTGTTTCAATAGAGGAAAAATATTCAATATAAAACACTGTTAATGGCAGCAAATAGTGGCAACAAATAAAAGAGAATTTTCAGTGAATTTGCCCATATCCAAGTCCACTGACTATCTCTTTATGAATTTTCACTGCCACCACACAGAACTTAGTTACATTATATATACTGTGTGGTTTCCTGTCAAACAAGAGAAAACCTACAAGCAAGCTTTTGTTTTCATCTACATTGTGTGTGTGTGTGTGTCTCTCTGTGTGTGTGATTTTGATGCATGTTCTGATAATATGGGAAGTAGAATAGCACATATGTGGTATTTCAATGGCTCTGTACATTAAAGTTCTTTGACAAATTTTAGCAAATCTTCCATTAAGCACAGAAGAAGGAAGTACATTGAGCCTTGTTCCAAAAAAAAACAACAAAAAACAACAACAACAAAAAAAGCTCTTTGTTGGACAGGAGAAATAGGATCATTTGATACCTGCCCGATTTCCTTCTTGGGTGCATTATATGAGTTCTAATGTGTGCTGGGATGCTGCTGAATTCATTCTGATATTCTCTTTTCTCTAATTTTATTTTTAGCTTGGGTGCAATCCAATAGGCAGAGTTGTCCTAATGACACCCCATGGTAGATGAGTTTCTCCACTATTGCTCGTTGCCAAGAAAATTGGAAGGGTTTTGTAAAGACTAAGGGAATCAGTGCTAATAGAAACTAATGGCATTTAAGCCAATGGAGAAAATTAAAAGCCCAGCCCTCACTTTGACTTTTGGTTGGCCAGCTTCCATTCTGAGGGACACATTAGGCACAGCATCTAGATGCTTAGAATAGCATACACAAGAACTTAGTTTGTATAATCTCTAAAATATTCGAGATGGGCTTTGCAATAAAAAGTTTCAGAGCTGCTTGTGGGCAGTCCCTACTCTTTGTCTGAATTGCGTGAAGGCTTCTGTTCTTTTTTGGGCTGGTGTGAATAATTAATATGGGCCTTCCAGGGACCAGTATTCTACAGCAGGATGCAAACATATTTGAAGTTTTTCATCCACTAGATTTTCTTTTCTTTGATGGTCCATTTACATCTTTTGGGATTTTTTTCTAGCAAAAACTGCCTGTTTTCTGATCATTGATTACCAGGAAGTGTTCTTGGCAATAATCACCAAAAGCCTTTACACCTCTGTAGGACTAGAAATAATTTGGCACTATAGGAAATGCTGCTATTAGGGCAAAATGTCCCCCCCCCTCTATCATGGTTACTGTTTCCTGTGGGTTTGCTCTTACCTGCTTTCTGTGCTTCTTTATTCTTATATATGCAGAGTAAATCACAAATATGATGTCGTCCATATTTTGTGGGCTGTAATTCTTATAATTTTCAGCCACCAAAGCCATTGGGTTGAGAAAGTCAAATGTGTCTTTCAGACATTTGAAGAGTCCCAGGTTGGGACATGCTGAACTCAAGGAATTTCTCCGATCAATTTCTATTCATTTCAATTCTGTAATATCAAAGCCATGGACAGTTATTGAAATACAGTTATATTGTCAAGCAGAAAATGGTTGTTCCAGAGTCCCAAATGCTTCTTGTGACTCTCAGAACCATCTTCAAAATTGCTACCAAATGTTTAATTATTACATGAGAGATGGGCGAAGTGGAAGAGCCTCTTCATTCATCAAATGGCTGATACACCACAAGTCTCCCATAGCCATCCTAACACGGAACTCTCTTGCCTTGTTATTAGCAGTGGGAATAGGGCAAAGCTGGCTGCATAAATTTATTAGGAGGCTACTGAAAGTTCTTACTTTAAAAGAAATTTGATATGTGCTTCCTACATCTGAAATTAAACTTTGGGTTGAATAAATAAGATTAATTAATTCTGGAATCATTTACAGTTGATTCAGAACAATAACATATCAAATCTTTGCTATCAGCAATGTATAGCAATGTATAACCCAGTTTTGGAGCTATTGCTATAGTAAATAATAATTCCATCTTACTGGAAAGGCATTTTTAGTGAGACCTTATGGATAATGCTTGTTACTAAGAACATGATAGATTTTCATCTTGGTAACACAGCATACGGTATGGGCTCCTGTGAAAAGCAGATGTCGTTCAGTATACATGCACTCACTTTTATTCTATTCTGTCTCTTTTCAGCAACACAGATTTCTTATTTTTTTTTAACTCATAGCTATTATCATATGGGTTTTTTGACTTCTAAAATGTATGTGGTATTACCTGAAATTTATATAATATAAGTGAATCATATTGTAATTTGTATTTTTTTTTCACATAACTATTCTTTTTTCTATGCTATCTTCTCTAAAATATGTTTTATTGAGATACAGCTAAACCAAATATAGTATATATTGTTATGAACCCAGTTCTTCCCCAACTTTACAGTGCACAGCTGTCACAAACATCATAATTTAATTCACTTTTTCAATCAGAGATGCTGGTTTCTGTGTAAATGCAGTTATTGGGCTGGATCAGATTATATTATGTTTAAAAAACAAAGTCCAAGGCAGAATTTTATATATTCTTAGATAAGGACAAGTACCCCTAAGACATCTAATTTTAGAATATTTCCAAATCCCTGTTTTTCTTTTTTCTTTTTTTAAATGGGTAGGAATACAAATGGAAATGATTTGCTTTGCATTGTAATTTAAGATTTGTGTTTAACGTGACCTGGTTTGGTTTGCTAATTCTAAGCTTAACATACCAATTGAAAGGAAGTTATTTTTTTTATATATATTCTCCAGAGAATTACTTCTATGATTGGAAAAATGGAAAATGTATTAGAGCATTAATCCACCCCCCCCCCCCAAATGTAGTGGCAAAGATATGCAAAAAGGACATTGACAAGTATATGCTTAGCTATAACGTAATAAACAGTAGGTTCATATCTATTAGAGTTAATGGACATCTAGTAAACATTAATGTTATTTAAATGTATGCATTTGCTGCAAATGCAATGGAAAAAGATATTGAAGCATTCTGAGACAAATGTCAGAAGATGATAAATGCAACATCAAAAAAAGAATGTACTCATGAGTGACTGGAATGCTGGAAAATGGACATTTGCTGTCAAAGCCTGCTTCACGCCACATAATCACAGATCCTATACCTGGGCATTATCAGATGCACAACATCAGAATCAATTGAGAAATGCAAGATGAAGATATATGATATGCTAACTGGAATTTAATCTTGCTGTATAGGCAGAGTCAAGTCAGAAAAAAAAAGGGTGTCACTGATAAATCCTCTTACCCAAAGTCAGATGCAGATAGCAGCATCTGCAAGATCAAAGACTTTAGCCAGAATGTCAGAAGCAGAACCATAAAATGTTTGGGTCACAACAGCCTCCCCTCTGGAAAGAGGTTTTCCCCAAGATTTGAACAGCCCCCCCCATTCTACAGGTTTTTCAAAGGATCCTAAAGACCTGGCTCTTCACCTAGGCTTTTCCAAGGGTGGTTCAAGACCCTTTTAGATTGTGGAGCTTGTTTTTTTTTTGTTTGTTCCCATTCAGTATTGTAATTTTTGCTATCTTTTTCTTTTTGCCATTTCCTTGGTTTTAAACATTTTAACAATTTGAAAACCACCAAAGTCACTGGCAGTTGGGTGGCAAATAAATCATCATCATCATCATCATCATCATCATCATCATCATCATCATCATGGGTGTCAAACACGCGTCGTCACGGCGGCATCACATGAAGTATCGGGACTTTTTCCCCCTTTGCTAAACCAGGCGGGGGCAGAGCCAGCACGTGACGCATCCGGCCCACGGGCCATGAGTTTGACACCCCTGATCATCATCATCATCATCATCATTGTCATCATCGTTGTCATCATCGTCACCATCATTATCTTCCTCCAATCCTACCAAGACTGAATGCTGTCAGTGTTTGGGGTACCCAGATTGGGGGATATTCCACTTCAAGATTGCAATTTCCCCTTCAAGATTGGTCTGTAGTCTGCTAATCTCCCTGGACTCATATCTTCTGCATGAACAGCAGTTCTCAGTAGGTGCCAACAACCTCTATTGCACTAGTTTGCACCCTTTCCTACACTAGGATGCCCTTCATACAGTCAATCAAGACTTAAGTCACTTTGTGGCTTGAATATGGCAGTGTGCTCTATGTGAGGCTGCTCTTGAAGACCACCTGGAAACTTCAATTGGTCCACAATGCAGTTGAATGAGCAATAATGGACATTTTGTTACATCAATATGCCCATGTAACACCTTTGCTTCACAAGCTGTACTGGTTGCCAGTTTGCTTCCAAGTGCAGTTTAAAGTGCTGGTTGTTACCTATAAAGCCCAACATGGCACTGAGCCTGATTAAATAGTATCACTCTACAAATCCAAAACAACAGAGTAAATAGAGAAAAACAGGGATCCAGAAGTCTAGCCATTTTCTCCCTCAGTCAGCTTTTGCAGTGAAAGCCAGTTGATTGATTTGCAAAAGGTTGAATGGCTTCCATCCAAGAGACACTCTAAACAAATCCTTCTAACATTTAAACATCCTACTATCACCAGCATATTGTTGAAAATGTAGCATTTTTGAGCAAATTTGAGGTCTTCCCACTATCTATGTTTCACACAGAGGGAGATAGCTCATTAATAATCCATCTTGGCAATAAGAACGCTTTTACTTTAAAATGTAATTGTGGCAACATAAAGGTAAGTAACTCCAAGGACATTCTACCACCACTGTCCTTGAGAAAAAACAGCATGAGCAAACAATCTACCACAGCAAGTCAGTTTCCTGAAGAACCTTTAGAGACAAACTTGATTAACTGTTTCAATACCTTGCCAGATACTGAACAAGGAGATATTATAAAAAGGCTAGATGATGATGATGATTATTAGCAATTATATTTTACATTAGATTACTGTGCATCCCATCAGTCAAAAAAATTTGGTTGGTGGGGTCCAGAAGAAGAGACCTCTCTGCCATGGCTCCTGCCCATTGGAATAACTTAGCCCCTGAGCTGAGATTGGTTCCCACTGTTCTGTCCTTCTGCAGGAACCTGAAGACCTGGCTCTGCCACATGACTTAGGGCCCCAACAGGGGAGTATCATATTGGAGATGGTTGATTAATTAAGATTTCTTAATTAAGCTTAATTAAATTTCCTAAACTAATCCCATCTCTCCTGCTGGATGGTTAGGGCCAAAGAGATTATTGGAAAATTCGTGGAAGCACTACAAGATATAAAGTAATCACTGAGGATGTGTCAGCATGACAAACATTTGTTAATGCAATCACCAGTAGCTGACCCCAAGTGGGGACACCTCTTTGGTCTAAAAATGCAAATGTGTATACAGTATGTAGAAAAGGAAAATAGCATGTTATAGAAAGAGGGGAAAGACAAAGGGAAGGAGAAGGAGTAGTTTTTTTTCGTAATTGATAACTGGCCATGTTTCTGGTGCTGCTCATAGGGGTGATACTGTAGATGAACAATCTCTGAAGTATGATAAATATCCAAATTCCGCCTTAGAGAAATCATTATGTCTTTGAACATGATTCCAAATGCCAAGTTAAACATAACTGGGGGACAATTACAGTCACGTTCCCTTGGAAAATGTTTTTCTGCTAATAATTTTGACAAATGTGCAGGAACTGCCATAGAAAAAAATGCACAGGTTATCCTTACTTGGCTTATTATAATGATGCTACCAGCAGCTTTACATCATAATCTAAATAACATTGATGGTGAGGTTAACAGAGATAGGAAGGTAAAAAATTGGAAAGGGATGATGTAATAAGTGTTCAGATATGTAAATGCAGCATTTAAGGCTTGTTTTGATGAATAATTAAGAGCTGACTTGATTGACTTCTACATGCCATTCATTTCAGCTATTTTAAAAATAAGATTTAATTTAAACTGCCTTCTTTGTAATGTGTCAGGTGAAAGAGTATGCTCAAGACTTTGTGGACAATGACCCCAAACATTCCTGTGGGAGTGAATCCATTCTCTGTTCTCAGTTGTAAAGTCTTACAAAATTGTACTTGCTTTTAAACTACCTTACGTTCAAGAAGAAATCATATAAGAACAATAAAATAGGTAGGGGAGAGAGGTAGCAAATATTAAGGGGAAGAAAGCTAGGAAAAGATGCTAGACTTGGAATGATTTAACAAATGCATTTGATTTATTTTCTTCTTTCTTCTGCCATATGGCCCAACACAGTGTATAAAGTAGCTTATCCATTTATGACTTGATTATACATAATCGATCAATGCAACACCTTCACCAGCATGAAAAACAAGCATTGTTGCATGGTTTCATATTCATATGTGGGTCATTCATTCACACTAAAGTAATGGGAAGAAAGCTGGACGCTTTCAAACAATTAAAAGGGTAATCAGCCATCTGGGAGAGTGTACTTTGTAGTGAGCTCAAAGATCACTATGGACAGATGGTCACTGAATATGGGCTGTATAAGGGTCACTGGAGCTATTCAGTCTTCCATTTCATAGTCATATATTGTTAAAGATGTCATAGAATCTGGTTCATGTGTACGTGAAGGATTTTTGGAGCACAGTGACTCCTTCTCCAGGGCAGAATTTCCTGTGAAATTCTTATAGTTGAATTCCTTAGGATTTCCATATAAAAGGTCTTTGTGTAGGAATATGTTTAGCATCCAATATGCTTTTTAAGGGGCAAGCAACATGGAGTGATCATGTGCAATGCAAATTTGCACTAATATGACAAAAAAGCGAGAAAAGAAAATAAATAGCCTAAATATTATAGATATCAGGGAATTCGGTACAAGGTTTTTCATGGAAATCTGGCACTATTGGAAGATCTCGTGAGGCTCAGAAATTTATTATTAGGTAGCACAGTCAGTCTGATGTTTAGATTGGATTTGGCATTTTTGTCCATCTATCAAGTCCTTCCCAAGGACCTGAGACAGGCAAGTATCTTGTTTGATAGTGTTAAAGATATCATCACAGGATATAAGTTCTCTTTCTTCTTCCTATTATTATTAAATATTTGGACATTTTAAAGTGCCATGCATGTTGTTCTATATGCCTATAACCATGAATATAAAGCTTGGAGAAAATGCTCCAATATGAAATACTTCTGAAAAATCAAACAGAGGTGATTTTATAGAGCAGTGTAGCTTAAATAGAGTCTCTGTAATAGTTGAATGATTAGTCCACTCTTCTGAGCAAAATCTCATTAACATTTTTATACTGAGTACCAAGTTTCATCAACAACATAATCTGAAAATAACTGTGAAAATTTACAGTTTATGAAATAGCCAATTAGTATCTCTCTTCCTCTATAAGTCTTTCAATATTGTTCTTCCAGAATTTAGCTTTTGAAATTGCTATTGATTTGACCCCTTTCATTACACTTGTCTTCCTGCTTTTGTTAATGAATTCTATAATTAAGACACTTGGCATTGGATGATATAAATGCAATATACTGAAACAATAACACATTTGGTAGTTCCTGAACTTTCTGGAGCCACCTGAAAGAAATAGATTGAGTATCAAGAGCCGAGGTGGCACAGTGGTTAGAGTGCAGTACTGCAGGCTACTTCAGCTGACTGCTAGCTGCAGTTCGGCAGTTCAAATCTCACCGGCTCAAGGTTGACTCAGCCTTCCATCCTTCTGAGGTGGGTAAAAAATGAGGACCCAGATTGTTGGGGGCAATATGCTGACTCTGTGAACCGCTTAGAGAGGGCTGTAAAGCACTGTAAAGCGGTATATAAGTCTAAGTGCTATTGCTAGTATCCCCACAATCTTAAACAGACTGATAAAATATTCCATGTTTGACTGATTGACAAATTTAATGATTTCAATCCCATCGTTTTGTGCTCTTTCTGCAAATTGTTCAGTTACCTCTTGAATGTGAATTAGAGCATAGTGAAATTTACAGTGTTATAAAATATTGATCCATGTTGGTCCATTCCACATCCCAGAGACTGAGGACTCATTTACCTCAGAAACACAAAGCTACAGCTATCAAAGGCCCAGCTGCACCTGAGAATGTCACTCCCAGTGCAATGTTTAGAGACAGATTTGTGACAGATTAAAAAAAATATTGGAAAGAGGTTTAATTCTTTACGACGGCTGGCCAATATCACAGATGATGATGATGATCATGATGCTGATGCTGATGTCACCATCATCAATATTGGTTTATTTGAGTAAGATAATGACAATGGCCTTTGGGATTAAAAGGGAAAGTAACTCGTTATGAATTAGGTTTATAAAATTAAAGTTTATATAAATAACTGGGGAAATTATTAACAAATGTAATACAACGTATTTGTCAAGTGTCTAATTGAAGAATTAGTTGATTAACTGACATGGCTAATATATATACAAATGCATGAAGAATTTAAAGCTGCATTGAAATGAGATGCATTGATGATGTTCTCTCTAAGCTACCACAAACACTTTTCAGGACAGCTTTCCTTTCATTAGGAATGTAGTCCCCAATACATTCCAAAAGGTTAATTTTTCCTTCAGGCTGAATATGGTTGCCAGCCCTTGCTTTAAAAACTTTCACACCTTATACTTTCCATCACTTTCTGAAATTTATCATATGAGCAACAGAAGGAGGGGAGGAACGAAATATTTTTTTTCTTCCAGCTCATACCGAAAGCTTAATAAAGATCAGTCTGCCTCTCTCCAAAAGAGCTTGCCAGATTGCCTATCATTTTGTCATTCTGCCTTTTGCTATAATGTGATGAAATCTTTTGCTCACTTAAAAAAAATAAGATCCAATGTCATTTTGTTATTTAGAACTTCAAAACATGTCATAAAAGAGATTGGGTAGGTATTTTTGAGCCCACAACAATACCTTTAAAATCTTCCTCTCTAGATATTCTTATTATTACTTCCTTCTATCTTCTGCACCAATTTGGTGCAATGATTAAAGCATCAGGCTTAAAACTCGGAGTTTGTGAGTTCTAATCCTGTCTGAGGTACAAAGCCAGCTGGGTGGCCTTGGTTCTGAAATAGCCTGATTGCTCTTTCTCAGACCTAGGAAGGAGGCAAACCTTGCCAAGAAAACTGGAGGGACTTGTCCAGTCAGTCACCAGTAGTCAAAAATGAATTCGAGGCACACACCCCTATCTATCTATCTATCTATCTATCTATCTATCTATCTATCTATCTATCTATCTATCTATCTATCTATCTATCTATCTATCTATCTATCTATCTATCATCTATCTATCATCTATCTGTCTGTCTGTCTGTCTGTCTGTCTGTCTGTCTGTCTATCTATCTGTCTAATCTCTCTCTCTCTCTCTCTCTCTCTCTCTCTATCTATCTATCTATCTATCTATCTATCTAACCCATCCATCTATCCATCCATGTCTCCATCCATCCCTGTATTCATACATCCATCCATCCATCTATCATCTATCTATCTATCTATCTATCTATCTATCTATCTATCTATCTATCTATCTATCATCTATCTATCATCTATCTATCTCTATCTATCTATCTATTTATCTATCTATCATCTATCTATCATCCATCCATCCATCCATCTCTATGAGACTCAGTTTGGTGTGACATTTAGCTAAAATAAAAGATAATGTCTTCTAGTCCAGCTTTAGGCACAGACACCTACTAGTGACTTTGGCCCTCTTTTTCTGTCTCAGGCCTAGGAAGAAAGCAATGGTACATCACTTTTGAAAATATTGCCAAGAAAATTACATGGAATCAAGATGGATTCAAAGAAACACCTACTCTCTCTCTGCCTCTGTCTCTGTGTGTACATTTCTGAGAGGCATTTTTTTTAAAGAAAAGAAGCTTATTAAATTGATCCAATACTACTTACCGAAATTCCCTGAGACCCCATGAAAATCTGTCTATTTTTCATTTCACGAAGCTCTCCAGAACTGAGATAGGCCAAAGGCATTTCTGCTCACTTGGCATCTTTTGCATACTGGAGATAGTATTCTTTTTAACTACTGTTATTCCCATATTTTTTTTCTTTTTTTTCTTTTTTTAAAGCTTCATCCTCATATTTAATGTATGTGCTAACAAAATCTCACCAGCAGTTTAGCTGCAAGAAACTTAGCCTAAGTCAAAGTCAGTTCCAGAACATGCTTCACATATACTGAATGTAGTATAAGGTAGATATAACATGAAAATGAATGCTGGCTGAGGGGTATCTATTGCTAAAAAGTAACAATATCAGGCAGAATGCCTCCTATTCTGTGAAATATATTTTTATTTACACCCAAGCTTGAAGCCTAAATTATAAGAAGAGCTGTTTCCATATGTTATTTATTCAGAATTTTTCTGAATAAATAACATATGGATGAAAGTTATTCATTCATTCATTTAATTTATATAGCCGGCCATCTCACTTTTACGTGACTTATAGTGCAGTTTGATTTCAATCAGATTTTTAGGCTATGAATTTTATTGAATCTTTTTTATCTGTAAAATAAGAATTATTATTTTTTTGCCAGAGTGAGTATACATACTTCAAAAATTTCTATGTCAAGATTGAACCACTTTGCTTCTTTCAAACCTAATGCTTTTGAACTTCCCAATGAACTGGGGAGGTGGGAGATGGAATGTGGAGAATGTATGCAGAGATCGTAAGAGCTTGGAGCCAGCAAGGTCACCACTGCAGGTGCTTGAGAAAGAGATGGACCGTTCTCATAACAAAAGACTGTCTCATAATTGGACAATGTGAGCTGGTTTTGTTTCTTCAGTACCAGCATGGTGTATCCAATAAAGTTTTACTTTTGGGAATTCAATTCTCCCAGGAGTGTTTCCTTGTTTTGAGTTTGCTAATTGGACAGTTGACATTCAATAGTTCTAATAATCTGAGACTAGGCATGCTATTGCAGGTTAAAAATTCTGGGGGGAAAAGAAAAGTGAATTCAGAAATTAATTTTAATAGTGCCAATGGAGACATCTGCTTTTATGGAGACACTGTGTTTAAAATATGTTATATAAGTGGAAGAAGCTTTACCTGACAAGATTGAAACGGAGTTAAAAGTGAATTTACAAAAGACAGGCTACAAGAATGACATGGAAAAAGATGCTAGACATACAAAAGAAATTGGAATAATTAAGATATACACAAATAATAAACCAAGAGAGTTACCTGGATAATTTTCTTATACTAGATTTACAAAAGACACTTGTTAAAGTTTTGAAGAATCTGATGAGAAGGGACAATGAAAAAATAAAAATAAATCAAGATTTGTGACATTATTCGAATCAACTAAAGAGCAAGATTGTTAGGAATAAAAGGAAAGAATATAAAGTTGGTTTTGGTTTATTTGATCAAATCAAATAAATCAAATCAATTTGTTTGGTCTCTGGTCTTTGACTGTAATAAACTTGATTTGATTTGATCAAGCTTAAAATTAAATCATTATTTCTGGAAACAATATTGCTGATAGACTGAAATAATGATGTTACAAATTTGTTTATACATAAGAGATAACATATGAAAAGATGTTATTCATTTATTGTAATTTAAGAACAACTGAAAAGTTAGTAAAATTGTTTGTACTTATAGGGATGAAGGGGAAAGTCATTTTTTTTATATTTCTTTTTTTATTTACTGTAATCTTACTTTTTAATTCTTTTTCTCTTTTTCTTTTTCTTTTGCATTTTCTACTTTATTTTTATGTTTCTATTTACGTTTAGTTTATTACTAAAAACTTTGGTAATACAATCGTTTGTCTGAAAAGGAAAATTTTGTATTTGTTTGGACAAACAGAAAATCTGAGCCAATGTTGAATATATAGTGTGTGCTTCTTGCAAAGCATAGTTAAATTGCCTTTAATATTGTGGTACTTTAAATTATCCTCGGTTTATTTTATTTTGCATTTTTCTATCTTTTGAAATGTTATTAATTGCCTTTAGCACTCCACTGAATGGAAAGTTGGAGTAGAAACTGTCTTAATAAATCAAGACTGGGCAACTTTTTTTTTTTTTGACTGAAGTCACATTTTTCATTTAAAGCTTCGTTTGCTTTAATTCCTAACACTGGAAGCCACCATATCTGTGTTGCAAAAATCTAGACCACTAGACCCAAAAACTCAGACTCTTTGTAAAGTCCTCTTGTATTAAATTCCTAGTTCCTTTGAGTATTCTGCTATCATTTAGTAGCACCACATCTATAAAGAGTCACTGTATGTGAGTTGGGTGACTATATAAATTTGTTCTATAAGTAAATAAATATAAGTAAAACTGGCTTTTTTCAATTACTCTGATATCCAGTGTGTTGTATTTTAGATGTGATTCGTTCTGAATCTGTAAGTTTTATATTTTTTTAATTGATGGTCTGAACCACTTTTTTAAACATTACATTCATTCTAACTTTGGGATGTCAAATCTATACTTCTTTACATAGGTTCCAATGTGCCATTATTGTCATGCTCTCATTTTTTATAAACAATCTGGACCAATTTGCTGCAGCCATGTATAAAATGCTTAGCAGATATTTTTTAAATTTGCTGTTATTTCTTCCAGTATGTTTTTTGAAAAATATATTATATCGTAATATGATATAAAATATTATATTATTTTATTTGTTGCTACTGTTGTAAATATTAATCCTTTTATTTGCCAGCTTTTATTTACCATAATCCAGCCTGGGAATCAACAGAAATAGATTATCACATGTGATGCAATGAAAACAAGAGGACTATGCCATCAATAAGACATCTGTTCAAAATTAAAGAGACTAGTACATAAATACTCGGAGGCAACAAATCACTGTCCTTTGGTGACATTTTCTTACAAAGCTTTTTAACTTAAAATAATTGGTAGCTGAAATAAATTAAGAAAATATAATTTTACCAGATTGAATATAGTCAGGCATATTTCATGTGAGTAGGAAATTATCTCTCTTATTGGTGTACAAGTTCTCCTTAACTAAATTGTATTTGTATTCTTGTTTCAATAGCTATATCATTAGTGCCTGTATATTTAATTCTGGTTGAGTGTCTGCAATGATGGGCTAGCAGAGGGACTACAAATTAAAAGAGAAAAGGAACAAGTGGCTACTTCTAATGCTCACTCTTCACTACTTAGTACCATTGCTAGATACGGATAACAAGACTACAATATTCCATGCATTGGTAATTTGGTTTACAATTCTGGGCTCCCTGTATTGATATTGACTTGGAAGCTGAACTAATACAAGAGTTTTAGCTAGATTGCTAATCTGGATATCTGATAGGTCAACTGTTTTGTTATGGACTTGCTATCAAGTATTATTGTGAGCGCCACAGCTATTGGAGATGCAGTTCCATATACCCTTTGACCATTAGGCACTTTAGAAGGAAAGATAGCAATGGATCCTCTTTTTGTTCCTTTTTTTGCTTTCTGTAGACTGATGCTCTTACAGTAGGTGCTCCCTTTCAGTGTGCAGAAAGCAATAGCAATAGCACTTAGACTTATATACCTCTTCACAGTGTTTTACAGCCCTCTCTAAGCAGTCAGCATATTGCCCCCAACAATTTGGGTCCTCATTTTACCCACCTCGAAAGGATGGAAGGCTGAGTCAATCTTGAGCCTGGTGAATTTGAACTGCCAAATTGCAGGCAGCCGGCAGTCAGCAGAAGTAGCCTGCAGTACTTCACTCTAACCACTGCGCCAGCACGTCTCATGAAGAAAAGTTAAAATACTCCTTCTTGTCCTTATCTCCCTAATATGAAAATGGAAACATCTGACAAAAATAGAGGAGCATGTAACTTTTCTTCATGAATTCTACTTGTTCCTTTGGACATACATCATCTGCCACTAATTATTTTTATTCTGCTGACATGAATGTATCATGTACAATATGACTCTAAGGAAAGAATCGGAGGATTCCAGACATGGTATCAGCCCTTTGAGATAGGACATATAAAGAAAGAGGGACAGCAATGATTCCAGGAATGATCTTTTGTAGGAGTAAGGTAGTATATCAGAATCAAGAAAGATTGTTCAAGGTTGTCCCATCTTATATTAAAAGCAAGGTGAGGTTATTTTGAGTTTCTCATGCTAGGCAGTGGTGCAGAGGGCATTCTTGACAGAGATTGTAGTGGAGTTCCTTGCCTTTACAGTTATGGTTAGCACTAAGCTTTCAAAACTTTGGACACTTTTTTTAAAGATAAAGCTGCTCAGCAAAACATTGGGTTAAATTCTGACCTACCTTGATACTGCTCTGTATCATCGTTTTTAATTGTATGTGATTTTATGCACATTACATCAATGTGCTTTTTTTCAATTGAAGTACCCATGTATTTATTTACTGCAATTCTAGTTTTGCTTTGCTTAAGAATTCTGAATGTTTTAGCAATATAAGTAGGATTCTTTTTAAAAGAAAAGGCCATTAAATCTCTTTCCAATTATAGTATAGACCTATTAATCCAGTCACAGGTACTCACGTTTTCCTATCCTATCACTTTCTCTGTGCCTTATTAGAAAATAAAATCAGAATATCAACCGTTGCTGATGTATGGATTTTGGATTCACTTTTCTGGGTCTATTTTTAAATTCAACTATCTATGCCATGCCCTTTTTCTCTGTAGCTATTTTCCTAATATGAATTGTTTATTTTACAGTCTCAATTATACAGTGGTTTCTATGCACTTTGATGAATATACACTGATTTATATGAATTATCCTTGTTATAATATGCCAGCAAATTTGATTTATTGTTGTGATCTCCATCGAAGTGGAGTCTACTTTTCAAATTACTTGAGGCATTTCAAGATAAATAAAATCAGTGATGGATTTATTTTAAATTCCTATATTCAATTTTAGTTACGACACTCCAAAAGTTGGAAAGTTCAGTCTAATAACAGTTATCCACATTAATATTCATACTGCTGGTATTTTGATTTTATAGAAACTGAATTCAAGAGGAATGGAAGGGTTGAACTTTGAGTAGACATTTATTTGGGTTTCTATGAACCGTCTTGAAAATTATTTATTGCAGACTGACAAGAATTTGCATTGAACCTAAATTGAATGTAGTCATAAATGCCTAAGAACAATATTACAGACAGCCTTTTCTATTTATAGCATAGGCCTCCAGCTATAGGGACATCACTCCCACAATTACTGAGCAATGAATTGACTGAGAATCAATTGGGGGTTACAGTGTGGAGAACTCAAAGCTTAGGGAAGATGTCTATGGGTAATCGAGTGGAAAGAAGTAATGGTAGCCCATTCTGTAGCAACAGGTATTTACTAAGGCAAATGGGCATATGAAGGCATATGAAATACATTTACTGTATTTAGATAGATAGATAGATAGACAGACAGATAGATAGATAGATAGATAGATAGATAGATAGATAGATAGATAGATAGATAGATAGATAGATAGATAGATGATAGATAGATGATAGATAGATAGATAGATAGATAGATAGATAGATAGATAGATAGATAGATAGATAGATGATAGATAGATGATAGATAGATAGATAGATAGATAGATAGATAGATAGATAGATAGATAGATAGATAGNAGGTTGCATTCCAATGCTGCTTTCATCAGTTTAACCTCTATCGCCTGCCTAGCAGATACCACTGATAGAACATTATAATGTGAGACACTTTCAACTCCCAACATAGATGTGTGTATGTGTTCTTAACATACACAGTTAACCCAATATTTAAAACTGAAGAAAAAATAAAAACAAAACAAAAGAGATAAGGAAAAAGAGGCAACCCCTAAACTAAGAAAATAAATAAGTATATAGATAAATGATAGGCAGTTATACAAAGCAAGATCTATGGTACTGATGAGTGCAAAAGTTGCAATTTGCAATTTTGACCTCCAATCTGTTTAGGTTTATTAAGAACACTGCCCTGTTACTCATCAAGAATAACTGCCACTGCAATCTCCTTTGAGAAGCAAGGAGAGGTAACTTAAAGTAAAGGTGAAGTGTTAAGCAGAGTTTGACTCTTGGTGATCTCAAGGACAATCCATACATTTTTTTACTAGTAATATTAAAGTGATTTTTCATATTCCCTCATGGCTGTTTTCCCAACCTTACCCTAGAGCTCTGGAATTTACTGATTGTCTCAATTCAACCTAGAACTAAGGAGAAATTTCCTGACAGTTAATCAATTAATCAGTTGAACAACTTGCCTCCAGAAGTTCTGGGTGCTCCAACACTGGAGGTTTTTAAGAAGAGATTGGCAACCATCTGTCTGAAATGATATAGGGTTTCCTGTTTGAGCAGGGGGTTGGACTACAAGACCTCCAAGGTCCTTTCCAACTCTGTTATTCTGTTATCTAGTTTACTTGTATAAAATCAATGAAATGACTCCAGAGCATGTAAATGTCCCTTTGATTTCTTAACAGAATTTTCAAATCAGCTTTGTCAAAGCCTATATGGGAAAGATTTCATTGACAAAGTTCAACTGCAAAGGTAAACACATTATCAATAGTCAACAGATGCTGATAATGGAACTTGCATGCTAATGTTTACCATCTTCACTTATTTTATCTGTCTGTCTCTGATCTTTTCACAGTGGAGTCTTTCCTAGAATATCCAGTGATTTCCTGTGTTGTTTGGGAATAACCTTTCTCATCAAGGTTTTTAAGACATTTTCTGTTCCAGGAAGACTGATGTGGGCTGAATTGGATCTATCAGTCGAGCTTTTTTTTTTTTAACTTATCTCTATTCCCTCATATTTCTTCTTCAAAGAAATTGGACATGAATTTCACTTACCTTGAAAAGCCATGATCTATCAAAATGGACAGAAGCACTGGTGAAAAGCATCTATTGCAATCCATCATAATTGGTTTTCTTAAAAGTGTACGTTCAGGAAAACTGCATTGCAATCAGCTTACATGGGACAGTTATATTTAAAAAAATAATAATGTTAAAGCTAAGACGAATTTAAAGAAAAAGCTTACTGCAGTGTCACAAGCAAATACCAAAGAAACTCACTTATGGAAAAAGGATTTCATTGGTAAAGTTTTATTTTTAAAAGTGCATTGAGATAGACTTGCATATTGTTCAGAGGAAATATAAATGAGAAGACAATGAGTAAAACAAACAAATGGTAGGAATTGCTAAAATTTACTGAGAAATAAAGAATGAAATATGACGTCCAGTTAGCAATGAAATAGATTGAATTTTCTTGATCTTCATATTCTAAGCCTCCATCTTTTTTCCTTCGTCTCTATTTGTTATTATGAATCAAGGTAGGTAGTTAGAACTCAGAGTTTCATATAGCCTTTCCAAATTTTCCCTAAAATCCAAAACAATATGCAAAAGTTAAAGGCAACTTCATATGGCAGTACAAGAGCCATTTCCCACTGCAGAATACAGGAAGAATACCCCAGATACTTTAATGTTGAGCAGCATTAATGATTTCCTGTGAAATTAGCATATATTTGTACTTCAGTATTTCAACCCAACACTGGTTGCCTCTTTCCACTGTTGGGGAAAAGGCCAAACCTTTGTCATAGCATCTTGATTTTTCCTGCTGCATTAGAACTCAAGTTCCATTTATCAAACAGGTTGCATTTTCCTTCCTCTTGATTGTACTAGTTCTTTATTCAATCTACATCATCTCTTTTTTGTATTAAGGTCATCATCTCTTGTACGGGTAGTCCTCGACTTACAACAGTTCATTTAGTGACTGTTCAACGTTAGAATGGCACTGAAAAAATTGACTTATGATCATTTTTCACACTTACGACCATTGCAGCATCCCCATGATCACATGATCAAAATTCAGATGCTTGGCAATTGGCTCATATTTATGACAGTTGCAGTGTCCTGGGGTTGTGTGATCAGCTTGTGCGACCTTCTGACAAGCAAAGTCAATGGGGAAGCCAGATTCACTTAATAACTGTGTTACTAACTTAACAATTGCAATGATTCAAACAACTATTGCAAGAAAGGTCATAAAATGGGGCAAAACTCACTTAACAAATGTTTCACTTAGCAATATAAAAGTTGGGCTCAATTGTGGTTGTAACTTGAAGACTACCTATATTTTCTAATCAAATTTCTATTCTTTAATTCAAGTATACAGTCGATATTCAATTGTTAATGCCTCCCGTTTAAGCATAAAGCATAACCTGCTGAGTTCTATCTTGGCACCTAGCTGAGTCCCAAATCAATACTTTCAAGCATAGTTGAGCCTTAAATCAATACTCTAATTAATCATGTGGCATGAACACAGCTATCAAATGCAATCACAGAAACTGGATCCACCACAAGCCTTCCCAAGTTGAACAAGGAACTCTAAACACAAATAATGGATATATTACCCCAGGGCTTGTTAGCATACATAAGAGCCAAAATGCATCAATTTAAACTAAGCTCATCAAAAGTCCCCTCATAGGTCAACCACAGGTGGGTTCCTCCCGGTTCAGACCAGTTCTCCCGAACCGGTAGCGACCCGCTGGTGACGTCATGATGACGTCACCGATCTGGTTCGGTCAGTGCCGGTCCTTGGGCGCCACCATCTTTTTTTTGAATTTTTTTTTGAATTTTTTTTTTGAAAAAAATTTTTTTTTCTTCTGTGGATGCACAGAAGCCAAGTTTCCAGCACTGCGCATACATCACCATCTTGTTTTTGGCGTTTTTAAATTTTTTTTAGAATTTTTATTTTTATTTTACTGCGCATGTGCGCGCGCGCAAAGTGAGTGCGCGCCCATGAGGTGCGCGCAAGCCCACGAGGCACGGCCATGCAGCGTGGGAGGAAGCGAACCGGCAGCGAGGTAAGTTAGAACCCACCCCTGAGGTCAACAGTTTCAACTACACTCTTTTTAATCATATCAGCATGTTACTAACATTATTTTATACTAACTGGAACTTTATAAAGTGGTTTAGAAGTAGTCTTACTTCTAAACATGCAGAGCTAATAATTTAAATCTAATCATGATTATATAGTATAGCTAAACATAGATAGAGTCAATCCTTACATTATATGGAATGTGTAACCACAGAGACTGTCAGAAGGACTGAAGCTACACTTTTAGTCCGCTTCCACTCATCTGTTATATATATATGAGCTTAATCTAAAAAGAATAGATATTATGCTCTCTCCTCAGCCATTGAAAGTATGCTTTTCTTGGGACTAAGCTACTGCAGGATAATCTCTTATTTCTAAAAAAAAAATATAAAAATAAATAAATCTGGAGTCTTCATGCATGCAAGGCAAATATTCCTGTCCCAAGATAATGTTGCAGGATCCAATCTGGGTCAGTCACCAGGACCAGAGGTTTAATCTTCTGAGCTTTTGGACTCATACTGGAGTCCATCCTCAGGGAACTTCTGTCTAGCAGAGATACACTCTGCTAAAGAAGTTCCTTTAGGATGGGCTCCAGCATGAGTCCAAAAGCTCAGAAGCTTAAACCTCTGGTCCTGGTGACTGACCCAGATTGGATCCTGGAGTCTTCAATCACAAATGTATATTTAAACATATTAGCATCAAATATATTCACATACTGTATCATGAAACTCTTTCAAACTTTTCTGTGACAGAGATTGGGTCATTTATCTTTTTTTGTGTACAAAATATTATTTCCTGACCTTGTGAAGCTCTCTTTTTGTTTGTGTGTGGGTAAAGGGGGAAAGGTTGAATTTGGTAGAGGACATAATGATTCAACTGCTAACTTATGGATAAAGAAGCCTGCAAATTAATAGCTTTCATACTGAAAAATAAATCATCTCTCATTTACCTTTCATCTCCAAGTATTTGAGCAAAAGGGCCAAAGTATCACGAAGGCTTTAATATAAATATATATGTAGGTGATTATATTATCAAGTCTTATCAGAATCATATAACACAAGTAAAATTAATCCATCTTTCATCCCACATAGTTCAAATTAAACTTTTATTTAATTATATTTTAATTAAATATGTTTATTCAATTTTGACATACTTGAAAATCTTCCTTCATAGTTTTATTTTAATGACTTTATTTTGTTCTTAATGTTTTGTTTTAGCTATTTATTAAATTTTGTTTTATTTTTAGCTGTGAGCATGTTAGCATGTGAACATGTTCTTACTTCTGGTAAGGGAAAAATACAAACATGTCTGTGTAGCATTTAACTTCACTCTCTGCATCTGCATTTAGGCTAAAATCTTAGCCTAAAAACGTAAGTTAGATCTAGTTTTCACTACATTAATAACTTATTCTTGGACTGTAAAGGGGGCAAGTCATATAACTGAAGACATTTCACCTTCTTTTTTTCTTTGTTATTCATAACAAACTTCTGCATTCAAAACTGCAATGGTGAGATTTAAAAAAAAGTGTTATTGTTAACTGCTAGATAAATCATGCACAACATTTCAGTCTAATAAAGAAAGATCAGCATTCTCTTAGAAATAACATAAAATCAGAAGCAATTGAAAAATGTAATAATAAAATAGTGAAAAGATGATGAAACTATCTGATGGCCTGGAGTCAACCAACGAACAAATAGCGCTGATAACTTTAAGAACTGTACTTGCCATCAAAGGAAAAATAATAATATTGGTCCCATGTGTACAAAGAAGGAAAATAGAAAATATTTTCATACTTGTCTTCTTGCTTGTAAGCTATAAACTCTAGGACATTATTATCACTCTGAATGTGGCTTCTAACCTGAGTTTCCCCTAGTTCTAAATGATGGCATTTGACTGCAGTTATCAAAAAGAATATATGTTCACTGAACCATGCCTAGAACAAAATCACTGTTGTCACAACAAAGTACAATTACCCTTTACCATCAATCTACAGTATAGGATGTCAGTGTAAAGACTTTGATAAGATGTTCATTCTATTGCATTAGTAACACACCTCTGTGTATGTGAGAATGAGCATAGATGAAAATATTATCTAGTTACCCATATGGTATGATACTAGGCTCACAAGGAAAACTAGGTTACAATGTGATATTCATTCATATATTCATACATTCAGTGTGTACTCCAGTCAGACTCTTGGCAATACACAATGAAGAAAATGTAATACAAATGAAACATGCATGAGATGTGTTTGTTTGTGTATGTCTGTGGGTGTACACATATGAACCAATGATAAACAATGTCAACAAACACTCAATGATGTAATCTCATTTCTATGAGCTTAGCTTCCAAAAAGCTGATAACATGGAGGACAGTTTCTCGTGGAGTGCTCAAATTGGACTGGTTGATTCTGGTGGCAGGAGACAGTCCTGAAGGTATCCTGGTACCAGTAGCAGATATACTGTAAACAGGATTTAAATTTCTTCATGGTAAAATACAGTGGTGGGATTCAATTTTTTTTTACTACCGGTTCTATGGGCGTGGCTTGATGGGTGTGGCATGGCTTGGTGGGCGTGGCTTGGTGGGCATGGCAGGGGAAGGATACTGCAAAATCCCCATTTCCTCCCAATCAGCTGGGACTTGGGAGGCAGAGAATAGATGGGGGCGGGGCCAGTCAGAGGTGGTATTTACCGGTACTCCGAACTACTCAAAATTTCCGCTACCGGTTCTCCAGAACTGGTCAGAACCTGCTGAATACCACCTCTGGTAAAATATTAACAAGACCTACTATATACTGCAGTATATGATTATGGCTGCAATCCTATCAACACTTCAATTTAGAATTAGTGACTGAATAGAAAATAGCTTATACTTTATGTCAACTATGCCTTGGATCTGACTCATCTACTTGTATGTGGTACAGCCATTCTCTGATTATAACAAATATTTTTAAAAACTGTTTTGCTGCTAAGAATTATTGGATGGAAAAACGTCTGAAATTAATCGCTTTTGCATTTCAGTAAATCTGGTTCAGAATTTCTGAGTTACTGTTCTGAGCATGCTTAGTTGAAGTAAGTTCCTCTCAAACCAGTAGAAGATGGATGGATGCATAAGACTGCAGCTTAGTTAATGAAGTATGGAACAATATAAGTCCATGTCAGGATCACTGATTTATATCCACACTGCACCATTTTGTCAATTTTGTGCAATTATAAAAGAAGGAAAATCAGCATTTCCTGGTGATCCATAAATTTTCCTAATAAACTCATTTTCTGTAATACATACACTGTAGTGTCATACACACTCTTTTGTAATAAGCCTAAACCTATCCCTAATATATGGCTTTCGAATTCTTCCATTCCTATATCTTTATCCGTTTTATTTTAGCTGCTCTTACCACAGTAAAAGTAAAAAATTATGGACACCAGCAAATTCCCTGATTGCTACTCCTTGTCAATGCATACCTGGGGGGGGGGATTACCCCATTTTATTCCCATTGAAAACCATGATGGATTTCTTTTAAATTACGAAGCCAAAAGTTTTGGCATAGATTTGGATAGACTATTTTTCTTCTACTCAGTTTAAATTCCATAAACTAAGAGCATGGGCTATCTCAGATAAAGATGCTGGGCTGGGGTGAGGACTTTGGATGCTTCTAAAAAGTCCTATGATCTCCAATATCCTGAGCTGGCATCCTCATGGAAGCAATTACAGTATTTGTGCAACTTATCATTAACGTAGCCATGATTTCTCAGTTAATTTGGTGTTAAGGGTTCTGATGGCATACTGATAAACTAACTGCACAGGCAGGATCCACACAACACACTAGACCAGGGCTGTCAAACTGGTGGCCCATGGGCCAGATGCGTCATGCGCAGGCCATGGCCACCCCAGCTCCACAAATGAGAAAAACATCACAAAATGTCACGTGACAGCAACGTGACGCAGTGAGTTTGACACCCATGCACTAGACTAAAATGGGCTGACTTTATTATGATGATCACCAGCCAGGCTCAGCTACTTTATCTTGTATAGTAACATTTTTTTTTACAATGTAAAGAAAAGCCAAAAATAAAGCCTTCAGATTAGCACCAATCCATCTACATACTATACTTGATGATTTGAATTAATAAATTCAAATAAACTTTGAACATGTTTTCTCAGGCTCTTGAGAAGGTCTGTTTGACCACCGAGCAGTGTGCTGGGGACCATATTCCAAGAACTGTTTTGAGCAAAGAAGAACCAAAACAATTGCAATGCTGTTTTCTTTAAACATGTATGAAACAGCCACAATTCAATCTATAAGGGTTTCATATTCCAGCCATTCCAGTAGCATACTGGAAGAGATTTCTGCATGTCAACAGCACAAGCACATAAGCCTCTTCCAGCTACTAGATGTGCAGGAGAAAGAAATCAGATCAATGCAAACCAAAACAAGGTGGTAGTGTTACTTCACTTTCCTTTTGCAAAGGAGGTTTCATTTCCCCAAAGCATTATCAAAGCTAAGCATTTATTTGAAACCTTGCATTGCCTTATTCCACATATAATTTTTACCTGTGTTCCCTTGCCTTCTCCTTTGGATCAGAGACTTCGGTTTGTGATTGCCTATCAGATGTTATCCTGGATTTCCTGAATAGAGGAATAATGGGATTCTACTTGCATTTTTCATCTCTTGTTCTGACTCCCTTCCTTTCTTGGCAAAAAACCTGCCCCATAGGGCCCCATGGCAAACAATGATTAACATGTTTGCTTTATGACTGTGGTGTTCTCTTTATGACTGATGTGCTCACTTAATGAGATTGTAAAACTGGATGCAGTCATATGATCATCTGCTTTACAACTATCATGACTTATGACTGTAATTGCAGGACTCAATTACAGTTGTAACTTGAGGACTACCTGTGCATCTAGTCCAACAGATAAAAGAAAAAGAAAAGCAAAGGGAAGGGAAGGGAAGGGAAGGGAAGGGAAGGGAAGAAATAAAATTGAAATGGTATCTGGGAAGGATGACACAAATCATCCCATATAGAAAAATCTGGCATATGACCTTGAACTGTTTGTTGTGTTGTGATAGCTTATAATTAAGAGCTGTGGTGGCACAGTGGTTAGAATGCAGTATTGCAGGCTAACTCACTGCTCACTGCCAGATGTTCAATTCTGACAGACTCAAGGTTGACTCAGACTTCCACCCTTCCGAGGTCGGTAAAATGGGGACCCAGCTTGTTGGGGGCAATGGGTTAACTCTGTAAACCTCTTAGACAGGATGTAAAGCACTATAAAGTGATATATAAGTCTAAGTCTACTGCTATTGCTATTATTAGATGGGATGCCATTAGATCTGAATGAATGACCCTCACCTAATAATCCTGAGTTTGATTCCTAAACACAATCTCTGTTTCAATCCTCTAGTCCTGGCATACAGGTGAAAAGTCTGTAAACTTTTCTGTGTTTTAAGCTGGGACTTCCTGGAAAGGAAGACATGAAAAAAAACCATAACCACAGTCAATATTTATTCAAGTGTTTTTTAACTTTTAAAAAATGCAAATGTCAGTTCTATCAAGTGAATCTTGGATCTGAGTAAAACAGGTGCGGTTAGAAGGATGTTCTATTATTTTGCAGTTAATTAAGTGACTTCAATCATATCTGGAAAAGAGGATTTATTAAGTTTTGTCTATACTTTCCATTTGACTACTGTTTTTTTTAATCTGCGTTATGAGTACATGTGCATATGTGTGTGTTAATGCAGCATTTTCCTTAAACAGTTTTTTAGAAGATAACAATTGATATAAAATATGACTGCCTCCTTTCCTATTGTTTTGAAATTCTTTTCTTTGTTAGCAGACAGAACTGAAGGTTGAGTCTTTGAAGTTCTAAAACATCCAGGTGCACCTTATTTAAAAAGTCTTTCATCTAAATTCATGACTGTTTTCTGTAGCATTCTTTCTTTATTAACACTTTGACAGTTCCAATTTCATTTTTTTAACACACGCTTTTAAATTCTGCATGATTCCTGGGAAACACAGTTTGAAAAGTGACTGTGATGACCCGGGGCATGGCATGAAGGCAACACAGCCAGAGAACCGGTATGAGTCCCTTTATTGGCACCAACTTTGCCCCCAATGTCCCGTTTACTCTCCGGCCTGGAGAAAAGCTCTCCCACAAACGTGCAGCAGCTTCTGGTTGCAGATACTCCAGTCCAAATGCTGTAAGCAGAATGACCGCAATCAATCACTCCAGCAGGACAAGATAATGAGTCCCAGAAGTGAAGCATTCAAGGCAATAATTCCAGCAAGACAAGATAAGCACATAGAAACACGACAATCATTCAAACAGTCAGGAGAAATGCCAGGAATACAGGCCACAACTCTCAACACTATATGAATTCAGCATTTGTTCCTGACAAACACCCCTCTCAACTGCCTCTCCTTTAAACTCCATCCCCAGGTGTGACTTGTGAAGGGAATTGGGGCCCTTTTCTTCCTCATAAGCCACGCAATCCACGTTGCTCTCTTCTGCGTTCTTTCCTGCGGGCGCCCTAGGATGAGGCGGGGGTGGGCCTTGGTCTTCATCTGAACCCCCTCTCCCTTGTTCTACCTCTCCCCTGCTCTGCCCAGCCTGACTTTGCCTGACTTTGGCTTTCAGGCCTAACATTGGCCTACCCCAGTTTCCTCCTCAGCCAATGGAGCCACTCTCTGTCAGCTGTTCATCTTCCATCTCAGATTCAGACTCCGACGGGGGCATGACAGTGACTCTCAATGCATTATCATCAAATTTTGCCTATTATTATCAGCATCATAATGATTAAAACAGTTGGTTTCTAAACACTAACTTTCCTCCTAAGCAAGAGTGGGAAGGTTCTTTAGAGAGGGCTGTAAAGCACTATGAAGCGGTATATAAGTCTAAGTGCTATTGCTATTTATATATGAATGAACTGCAGTAATGCCTAGCTGATGCATTGGAAGGGTGTGGTGGGACAACAGTGACAAAATGACAGGCCTGGCTAAGTTATCAAAGTCCTTTTGTCTTTTTATGTGTGAGGGATGCACATGATCCATGTAAAAAAGAGGTGATCACCAGTCTTGCCTGCTATTTTTGACACTGAGGTCTCCCTCTGTGGAAGAGCCTGATCCACAGCATCCTTCATCAATAACTGGGCTAACTAAAGCTCTTGATATTCATCTGGACAGCTACAAGCTTCTTATCCCTGCTAAGGAACTAGCATTGATTACTTACATGCCATCAAGTTTAGTGACCACATAACTAGATTTTCTCTAAGATTATCTATCCCTAATCTTTTCTTTCATGTCTTCCATGTCTGCACTCAATGCCTCTGTAACTGAGCCCATCTACCTTGCTGTGATCATCCTCTTCTTTTCTTTTCTTTTATTTATTTATTTATTTTTATTTATTTATTTTGTCAAGCATGTATATGATTACAGGTAAAGTATAAATATTAATATGAGTATATAATACTGTAAGTACAAACATAGTTTTGAGTACATATTTTTCGAGTACATATTTTTCGAATACATGGGGACTTTAGGACAGGGACGGTAGGCACGCTGGTGCGCTTATGCACGCCCCTTACAGACCTCTTAGGAATGGGGTGAGGTCAATGGTAGTCAGTTTAAGGTTAAAGATTTGGGGGGTTGGGGAAGAAACTACAGAGTCGGGTAATGTATTCCAGGCATTGACCACTCTGTTGCTGCTAAAATTTCAAGTCTGGTTGCATAAGGTATTCTGTTGCGGATGGAGGAGTGTAGTACTCGTCTCGTGAAATATCTCTGGACATTCTCAATTGTATTAATGTCCGATATGTAGTGTGGGTTCCAGACAGATGAGCTGTATTCGAGAATTGGTCTAGCAAATGTTTTATATGCTCTAGTTAGAAGTACAATATTACCAGAGAAGAAGCTTTTCTTTTCTTTTTTCTTTTTTTAAAATTCCATTCCCAGCATTATAGCCTTTTCCAGAGAGTTGGGTCTTTGCATAATGTGTCTGAAGTAGGATAATTTCAGGCTGGTCATTTGTATCTTGAGTAAAAACTCTGGGTTGATTTATTTGATGAAGTGTGTTTTCTTGGTTGTCCATAATAGTGTCAGGCATTGTTGGAGAGAGACTGAGGCAGGGGAAGGGGTCAAGCAGGGCATTCGTTTAGAGTGGAAGAAGTCTAGCAGGAATTAAATTAGAGTCTTAGTCACAAGGGGTGACACAAAGTTCAACCTCCCCCACTTTTGAATACATTCAAACGTGTCTAGTTTTACCTAGGTACAAACTGTTAGTCTGAGTAGATTTTTGTGTATAGACTTGAGCATTAAACAATCAGTTGAAACTTTTATGTGTGAATCTGATTGTTAGTGCCTGATAGGAGTCTTTTCCAGAAGGGGCTAATTTTACATTAGTATAAGATAAGATAACCTTTATTGTCATTTTTTACTTTGGGCACACTGGCACACATTAAAAATGAAATTCTGTTGCCTGCTCTCAAAAGTGTACATATACATACACACATATAGACATGCTATATACATACATACATACATACATACATACATACATACATGAGGAAGAGTTTGAGCAGCCATAGTTAACTTTGGTGCCTCCAGCTGTTTTCCTCTTCCAGAGTTCTCAGGAAAAAAAAATCTGATTGGGGTAGTTTGATTTAGAGGATGCATTCATCACAAAAATGCTATTATGCCAAGATTAGTATAGAACAATCCTGATTCCACTTACATATAATTCACTATTACCATCTGGTATATAATTTCATGAACTAGCTATCCATCTTTGATCTCCCATATCCCTGTAACCTATAACTATCTGAACCTGGCTTGTAGTGCTGCTAAAGAACAAAATATGAAATCTTAAAGAGGTCTATGTTTTGGTTAACAACAATGGGATTTCAGACAGACTATCCATTAATAGATTTAAAACAAAGAGGGGTTGTGATTAGGAGACTGGCTACATGGCTGGTTTCACTTGGCATCTGGTGGTTAATTATAGATAAGACAGAATCACATTCTGATGGAAATGCATTTTATTTGATAGTAGTGTACAGATGGATTCCCATTTTCCATGCAGAGTAAATAACACTGTTCATCTGATGAACAGCTTGCATTCAGTGACTTGTGCTATTTGTAACATTTTATTTGGCAAACAATAATAATTAACTAAACAGTTTAAAACTCTTGCGAGATATATAATTAAATGCACTATTTAGGTTATTAATTATGGAAAATTCAGTAATAGAGTCCAGGAATCCTGAATACGTTTGCATTAACATTCTTTAGTGATACATCCTTAGTAGACTTGGTGTTTGATTGAAATCCTCTATGCAGGTACTTGAGCATAAGTTCAAGAAACCTTCATTCTGAAAAGACGTGTAACATTCCATTGTACAAGCAGAGTATTTTGAAGTGTTTGAACTGCATGGAGATTACAGATACAAAATACCAGTTGCTACCCCAAAATCTATTATCGTTACTGATGATGTACATCACTCTAAAATACAATGTGGCTTGTTTGGTTTTGGCATTGTCTTAATATCATGATTTATTATTTGGTGCAGTTAATATAATCCATGAATTGTATTTTCCTAAAAGCCATGATCAAAGAAATCATGTTTGGCATGTTGTATATATAGGTTGCATATATGGGTGTGCTTAGCACTTATCAATTAAAAATAACATACATTTAAAAATAATATTGCTCAGTTGATAATCAGCAGCTGAATGTCTGAACCGATTCCATTGAAAAGCATAATGTGAAAATAACACTGGGTGATTTGATGGCTCATAATAATTCCATTTGTAAAATGAATTTCTCTCTTAGTTGGAGATCAGAAAAATAGCTACATAGACTTGAACACTCTACTTGGGTGTTGCAGTTTATTAATTACATCCCATCTTTTATTTGATAGCTCTACATAGTATATCTGGCACCTAGTTCTATTTCCACACAAACTAGTCCTGTAGCTCAAAAACATCATCTGAGAAACAGAGTCCTCATGATGCCCTTAGTAATGATCTTTGACTTAAAAACCCAATCTATGTTTTTTAGATAAAGGTAAGGGCTCTATAAGTTTAAGTCTTTACCCTAACTAGTATGTGGAGGACATAACTTCTTGAAAACAATACAAAGATAGGTTGCCATTATCTACTATCAGCTTCCCAGTCAGCCTGCAGTTGTCTTGGAGTGATGTTGAAATGCAAAGTTGGATAAAAACTAATTAGTACTTAGATAGGAGACTACCGAACTACCGACCTTTCTGATCGACTTCCCTAGTGAATCCCTAGCGCCACATAACAGAGTGAGCTCTCATTATTTGCCCCAGCTTCTGCCAGCCTAGCAGTTCAAAAGCATGTAAAAATGCAAGTAGAAAAAATAGGGACCACCTTTGGTGGGAAGGTAACAGTGTTCCGTGCGCCTTCGGCATTTAGCCATGCCGGCCACATGACCACGGAGACGTCTTCGGACAGCGCTGGTTCTTCAGCTTTGAAACAGAGATGAGCACCGCCCCCTAGAGTTGGGAACGACTAGCACATATGTGCAAGGGGAACCTTTACCTTTACCTAGGAGACTACCAGGAAATTCTAAACCTGTAAGGAAGGCTGGGAATTTAACAAAAGATCCTGGAAGACAATAGCAAAACCCAAACATTGGATATGTGAGAAGTCCATATGTAGAATTTTAATTCATAAATGCTTTTGAATTCAATTCAATTCTTTCTAAATTACGCTGCTCATTTGAAGATATTGGAACTAATAATAATCTTTGTTGTGGCATTTCCAACAATTTATTGTTCTATAATTTATTCACTTTGCCATTTGTTGACATTTATACCATCTGTGAAACATTTTGTAGCAATTTTGCCTCAGCCTCGTGTACATTATTGTCCTCCTCACCCCATAGATTTTCCAATTGTTCCACTGTAATGGTTTCTTTAAAAATTGCATCCATTTTATTTACTTTTCACAGGTTCTTTTTATTTGTTATTTCTCCATACCATACTTAATTGCAAATTTGTCCTAGTAAATGACCTTGATTTTGCACAAGTATTTCAAATATTTGCAGATATGGTGTCCTAAGGGTATAGATGTGCTCACACATACACACCAATCTACAACAAGTGTGCTGAGTATGTTTAACAAGAAAAAAAGATTTGTCCCATTCTTTGGCTGCATATAATAGAATTCCCTAGTCAGGTGGTTCTCAACCTTTTCTTTTCCATGGACCCTCTTTAAATAACTTTTGTGGCCATGGACCCCCAAGTCTTAATTCAAGATGTAATCATAACATTTCATCAAGCCTTCGCAGACCCTCTGTGACAACATTGCAAACCCCCTCCCCCAGGGGTCCGCAGATCACAGGTTGAGAACCAATGCCCTAGTCTATTCTCACATTTTAAAACAAATCTGGATTTAGTATTAGGCAGCCTAATCTAAATAGCAGTATCAAAACCCAGAACCTAAATGTCTTGTTCAGGCTTTTAGTTGAATATATGGAGGTGTCAAATTGAGAGAAGACTGAAAGAATATATTCAGCTCCACTCCCTCTCTTTCCCAATCTTAACACTGTCCCCTGGAAATGTGAAAGGAAGGCCTACTAAGATGGCAGGGTCCCCACTTGCATGGATTCTTATATTTAAGCCAATATGAGTAATTGTCTCCTTAAGGCCACCAGTACTATGTGTGGAAAATAGAATAGAATAGAATAGAATAGAATAGAATAGAATAGAATAGAATAGAATAGAATAGAATAGAATAGAATAGAATACTTTATTGCCAAGTGTGATTGGACACACGAAGAATTTGTCTCTGGTGCATAAGAATGTACATGTAAACAGTAAGTAATAGGTCATAGGTCATAATCATAGTTACAATCATTAATCATAAGTTACAAACAACAATTGATAAATCATAAGAAACCAATAGGAGAAGACAGAAGGAAAAATGAGAAGATGAGAAAAAATGAGAAATGAGACAGTGCTGTGGGAATTAAGTATTCAGCAGAGTGATGGCATGGAGGGGGGGGACTATCTTTATGTCTGGTTGTTTGGCATGCAATGCTCTATGGCGGCATCCTAAGGTGAGAGTTGAAATGGATTATGTCCAGGATGGGGATTGTAGATATTTTCTCAGCCCTCTTTGTGGTTCATGCAGTATACAGATCCTCAATGGAAGGCAGGCCGGTTGCGATTGTTTTTTTTCTGCAGTCCTAATTATCCGTTGAAGTATGTACCTGACCTGTTTGGTTGCTGCACCAAACCAGACAGTTATTGAGATAGAAATGACAGACTCAATATTTCCTCTGTAGAACTATATCAGCAGACCATTGGGCAATCTGAGCTTTCTAAGCTGATGCAGGAACAGCATACTTTGTTGTGCCTTTTTAATGATGGTTCTAATGGTAGGTGACCATTTCAAGTCCTTGGAGATAATAGAACCTATAAACCTGAAGGTCTCTACTGTTGATACTGTGTTGCCTAATATTGTACAAGGTGGTAGAATAGGAGAGCTTTTTCTAAATTCTATCATCATCTCTACAATTTTAAGAGTGTTCAGCTTCAGATTATTCCAGCTGCACCCTAGGGCCAGTTGATCTACCTCTTGTCTATATGTAGACTCATCATCATCTCGAATGAGAACAATGACTGTTGTATCATCTGCAAACTTCAGCACTTTAACAGAGGGATCCTTCGAGATGCAGTCATTGGTATATAGATATAAGAGTAATGGAGGGAGCACACAGCCTAGGGGGTTCCTGTGGTAATTGAATGGCTGTTCGATGTGATTTTCCCTAGCCAAATATGGGGCCAAATATGCACATTTCATTCTCAACTAAATGTCAGGCCTCCATGCTTTCAGTTGAAAGCAGGACCTATATTATGTACAGTTCCTAGACATCTACAGAGAAAGCTGGAATAGACCACTTATGTTTGAATCCCAAAGGTATAGAATATGCAATTATCTTTTAGAATGCAACAGATCTGCATTTTCAATTGTCACCTTAATTCTTGTTTTCATTAAAAAATAAAAGCTAGAGAGCACCATTGAGTAATACTTTCAATATCAAAGCATTACTCAATTGATTTAAAGTTGCCCTTTTATATAAGACACATAGGGAGTGTTGTTTCCCCCCCCTTAATAACCTCCCAAAAATGTATTGAGATCCCCTTGAAGAAATTGTATCCTAGAGGTATTCAGAGTTTTCATGCAATGATGATAATATATATGATTAAAGTTTCTTACACCAGGTTCTGAAATTAATTTTCATTGTTAATTAAGGCCTGTGGCAATGATTATGCTAGCAAACTATTTTGCTAACTATATTTTTGCTATGTTAATTCAATTCATTTTTTGGCATATTTAATCATGAAATTCGTAAAGTGCCAATACTGAATACTAGGGAGAGCTATTTGGGGTATAATGTTTACATGTTGCAGGCCATAATATTTCTGTTAATAACATGAATTTTGGCTCATACAGTTTAATACAAACTGCGAAAAATAAAAATGAGGAATAGTTACTTCTATGATATGAAATTGTTAGCAAGTCTTCTAGTGTAAGGTAAAAGTAAAGGTTCCCCTCGCACATTTGTGCTAGTCGTTCCCAACTCTAGGGGGTGGTGCTCATCTCTGTTTCAAAGCCGAAGAGCCAGTGCTGTCCGAAGACGTCTCCGTGGTCATGTGGCTGGCATGACTAAATGCCGAAGGCACATGGAACGCTGTTACCTTCCCACCAAAGGTGGTCCCTATTTTTTCTACTTGCATTTTTACATGCTTTCGAACTGCTAGGTTGGCAGAAGCTGGGACAAGTAACGGGAGCTCACTCCGTTATGTGGCACTAGGGATTTGAACCACTGAACTGCCGACCTTTCTGATCGACAAGCTCAGCATCTTAGCCACTGAGCCACTGCGTCCCTTCTAGTGTACTACTATGTATTTCCCCTAAGGAACCAGATGATGACTCAAGTGTAACAGCAATTATGTGACTGTGAGAGAGGCAACCTGTCCTATTGTGATAACAATATACATTATCCAATGATGGTAGCATTGGGTTATTGGCTCCCACTGATCCTTCCCCCCCTCCCCAAGGTATAGTAAGAGGCAGGGGTGGGTTCCTCCCGGTTCGGACTGGATCGCCCGAACCGTTAGCGACCCGCTGGTGATGTCACGGATCCAGTTCAGTCGGTGCCGGTCCGTGGGCACCGCCATCTTTTTTTGGGAATTTTTAGTGAATTTTTTTACTGTTTGGAAGGTTTTTCCTGTTCTGCCGCTTGAAAAAGGGCCCTCCCGCCCGCCCCTGCATTTATACTGACCTTTATTCCTTCGCCCGAAGCACAGCTGATCAGCTCCTCAGCTGTGTTTCGGGCTGATTGAAGCTACTGAGCATGTGCGGAAGCCAAATTGCCTGAGGGAACGCGTGTGCACGAGCAGAGGAAGGGAACGCGCACGTGCAAAACGTCGCAATGCGAACCAGTGGGGAAGGTAAGTGGAACCCACCCCTGGTAAGAGGTATCCATTCAATTATTTATTTATTTATTTATTTATTTATTTTATAAAATTTATATGCCACCCAACTCCCGAAGGACTCTTAATTAAGTGTTGCATTATTTCCATAATTGTATCATTATGCAGATGACCTAATTCTCCATGAATATCAAAACATTAAAGTAAAAATAACTTTACTTATGTTAAAAATAACATATTTTTCTGTCTCTTTGTTTGGATTACATTGGTTGCCGTGGAATTGTCCCCACCAGGATGGGATGGGGGATCTCCAGCCAGAAATTTGGCCTGTTGCATTCAAAGTCTGCTACATGGGGGGGGGTGTCCCTTAAAACTATCATCATCATCGTCGTAGTCATTATCATCATCAATCATCGTTGTTGTTGTCATCATCATGATCATCATCACTTAGTAAAAAATCAATGGTACAGGGAATATAGAAAGTGCCACAGCAGGTGTCTATGAACACATGGGTGCCTCTGAAAATCATATATGGAACCCTCTAAATTAAAATCTATCAGATGACCTTGGCCATGTCAGCACAAATAGCATGTTATCCAACTGGCGACATTATCAATAATTACTCAGGATGAGACTTGGACGTTATTAAGGGAAACCTAAGCCTTCCTTTCTTCCTCCCTCCCTCCCTCTGTCCTCCCTCCCATATATTTGTTTTCTTGTTGATGTGTATGATTTTTCATCCTCCATCATTCTTTAGGGTTATGGGGGGAAAGGAAGGATGGTGACTGCTATACAATAACTGATGAAGACTATTAAGGAAAAATGCCTGGAAATATATTTTTTCCCTTTCCTTTCCTTCCCCCCGCCCCCCATCCCCAGATCATGGGTAATAAGAAACATTTTTTGAAAGTAAGAAATATTATTAGGGATTTATTTTGTTTTAAACATAATACCAAATTAGAAGATAAATTTCCAGAGTATCTTTCTCTGAGAAGGAATGTGTCTCTGTCTAAGGTGGAAAATATAGTTATGCACAAATGCATAAAACATTCACAGTGCAATTCCCCTATCAGCCCACCCCGAAGAAGATACATTGATTGCAGGGAACTTCTAGGGAAGAATGTTTAAAACCTTACTTTAGATCAGGGGTCTCCAACCTTGGCAACTTTAAGACTTGTGGACTTCAACTCCCAGAATTCCTCAGCCAGCTTTGCTTTGCTGGCTGAGGAATTCTGGGAGTTGAAGTCCACAAGTCTTAAAGTTGCCAAGGTTGGAGACCCCTGCTCTACATGAATCACTTAAGGAGATGAAAGCCACTCTTATGCACTGATATAAAAGCTGGGAAGCAGAACTGCATAGTTTCTACTTCCAATCTTGGCTTCCCTTCCAGTTCTGTCCTTTAGACCAGTGCTTCTCAACCTTTGCAACGTGAAGATGTGTGGACTTCAATTCCCAGAATTCCCCAGACAGTATGAGAAACACTGCTTTAGATCTTTGATGTTTGGCAGAAACAGTGCATATTCTGAAATGAAATTTATGAAGAAAGATTGAGACACCTAGGGAACAAATAGTATTTATTCAATTTTTTGTTACTTACATATTTACTTCTCTCACACCTTTGGACAACATACTCTCAAGGAAGATAGATAAGTCAGAATCTTTCCTCCTAATAATGTATAATTCATTTATAAGGCATAGATGATTTATATCAATTCTGGAGAGACATCACTGAGGGAAAGTATACTACGCTCTTTTAGCCTCCTATGAACATTATAAGCTGCTAGACAACACATAAATATTGCCTTAAACTTTGAACTGAAGATTTACTACAAATATTGCAGTCAATAGATAAATCAGATTTTTTTTTTAAATGTGAATTTAAGAAGCCTCTATATATCTTCTACTGTTGCATAAAGAAAAGAAAAAAACCAGCCATACTAGAAGGAAACTTGATTGCACAAGTAACACTCCTGAGTTGCAGGCATGCACAAATATCAACTAAGTATTCCGGTTAATCTTGTTGCACTCAGTGCTTTCACTGTAGGAAGAGAACCATGTTAGTCTACCAACCATGACAAAAATCCAGAAGGAGTCTGGTAACACCTTTTCTGAGTCACAGATTTTATTAAAAGGCTGTATCACATAAAAGCTTGTGCCTTTAACAAAATCTGTTAGTCAGAAAAGGTGTTATCCATCTTCTTCTAACTGACTGCTTTCATGTATCCCCTAATTTGGCTGTTTTCATCTGTTTGAAAATGTATTAAGTTAAGTGTGTCTACTATCAGAGGAAAGTTGAAAAGTAACCAGTGGTAGCTTTTTGTGATGTTATTTAGACAAAGTATTGGAAGACAAAGAAAGATTCATTCTCACTTTCAATTTATTTCTCAGCTAACATTGGCAGAGTTCCATTCACACAGTGGGGGATGCAATTTGCATCAAAGATAGAAAATGGTACATGATGGCTTCACTACAGAGCAACGGGGGATGGGACCTGTCTCTTGCCTTTGAGGCATGACACAGTTTACTGCTTCTAATTGTGTGGCAACATAAGCATATGCTTTGCAGTAATTGGGACTTCTGCTTGGCAGAGCTACAACTTAAACCTTTTGTAAGTTGGCTGAAAATAAAAAATGTGACACTCAAAAGAAGCCCTTTTTCCAAATAATGATAGAATGTGTATAATTTCTGTCAATTCAGCCAATTATGTGTTGTTGAAAAAAAATTACCTACTCACTTTCATAGACAATAACCTTTGTAAGGACTGCCTGTCTCCAGTGACATCCCTTTCTATCATCTTCAGAGGCTCCAAGTGACACAGAGGAAGACATTTCTGGATCCTTCCTGTTCTAATATAGTCTCAGGTCCTATGAGACATGATCCTGACAAAAAAAAAGTGTCCTTTCTCATCTAACGTGATTTCACTGTTCTGTCATAACCAGAGTATTAATAAAAAGGACAAATTCTATGATATTAACAACAACCTCTCCATCAGGGAAGATGGAATCTCTGAGTCAAAATAAATATAATTCACATTAAATACATGACACTATTTATGTGTTTAAAATATTTGTATGGCTGACCATTTCAGACCACAACTCTGGGTGACTCACAACAATATAACATTGAAATGAATAAACACACACACATTTGTGTCTGGGAGAAAAGAAAGCTCTTGATGGCTTTCTGGAAGGCTTGCTAGATTGCCAGGGAAAGTGTTCTACAGGGTAGGGGTCACTATGGAAAAATCTATAGATGATTGTGTTTGTTTTGTTTTGTTTGTTTTAAGTAGAAGATGTGTTAGTCGAGGGACCACTAGTATGGAAATGTCTTCCTAGGTCTAACTGAAAATATAATATTTAGGAAGTGTTTAACTCTTGCTCCCTCTGTCATGAAAAAATCTATTCCCCCCAAACTTTCTTTTAATCCTAGAAGGCAGCAATTGTGAGCACTAATGAAAAGTTCTTTCCCATGTCAAAAAGGTAGCTTGGAGAAGTGATTTTCACCGTAACCTATCTCAAGATGAAAATATTAACTTTCATTTTATGTGAAAGTTAACCTAATCACATTCTTTGCTCCTATGATGGAGTGCCTAACAAACCTTGGAAATAAGTGAGACAGTTAAGGGAGGAAACAGAGTGTTACAGAAAAGTATTCTGAAGTCCACGGAAGGGGAAGAATGAAAAACACTCAAAATAATCCACTTTTATTATTACATTAAGATTCCACCATCCCTAGATTCAAACAACTATTCTATAATGGTCCTGTTTCTTTCATGTTTTGCTGCCTTCTCTGTCTTCCCAAGGTTTGTTGGGAATGTCATCACATGCACATGCTCTTTTCCAGATTTCCCCCCCCCCAAAAAAACCCTGTTCAAATAAAAGTGTTATATGTAGCTCTGTTCTTAGCTGTTTGTCAAGAGTAGGAAGCTAGATTTTATTCAGTAAAACTCTTAATCTGCAGATGATTATTGCATCTGTCTAGGTTTTAGGCTGGAATTTTTTTCCAATTCTTTCTTCAGAGGCCAAGGATTGAAACTGGAAGTTGCATGTAGACCATTTTCTACCTTTAAACAAAGGAATTGTGGCCTCATTAATCTGATAAAATAATCTGCATATCAGATTATTAGAGTTATTTTTCTTTGAATCCACCATATGAGCAAATAAGGTCTTTAACAACTATAGCACAGTGGTTAGAGTGCAGTACTGCAGCAGTACTTCTGCTGACTGCCGTCTGCCTGCAATTTGGCAGTTCAAATCTCACCAGGCTCAAGGTTGACTCAGCCTTCCATCCTTCCGAAGTGGGTAAAATGAGGACCCAAATTGTTGGGGGCAATATGCTGACTCTCTAAACCACTTAGAGAGGGCTCTAAAGCACTCTAAAGCAGCATATAAGTCTAAGTGCTATTGCTATATATATATTTAAAAAAAACAGAATTATTAGTGATTTAAGCAGTTAACTTAGTTTTATAAAAAAAATAGATACATTAATTGTGTAGAGGAGATATGATTTATTGATTAGTTATCACATTCTTATACCATAAAATGGAATATCTTTGATTTAATTTTCATATTGAATTGTGAAATATTTACTAGCTGAGTTTTTAAGACACAAAACATATACTGTAGTTTTATTATTTCAGATACAGGGAGTGCTTGCTTAGTTATCACAACATGGTTGTTAAGTGAAACTTCAAGTGACCCTGATGGACTTAGAATGCCATTTCCCACTCAGTCATTAAGCAAGTCCCCATGGGTTGTTAAATGAGTGACGTCAAGTTGGCCACGGCCACTCAGTCACATGACCCTCCCCCCACCAAGCCACACCCATAGAACCAGTAGGGAAAAAAAATTGAATCCCACCAACCTCCCACCAACTTCTGATATGCAAAGTCAATGGGGAAGACTGGATTCACTTAACTACTGTGTGATTTGCTTAATGGCCGTGGCAGAAAAAGTTGTAAATTCAGGAGCAATTACCTAGGGACTCACTTAACAACTGCCTCAGTTTGCCATGAAAGGTCTGGTCCCAATTATGGTCATAAGTCAAGGACTACCTGTAGGACTTTCAGTAGGTACAGGATTAAAAAATCTATTTCCTAGTCTCTTAAAAGTATGCTTTTCTTTTTGAACATGGGACTTGTTTTACAAATGGTTGGATAACAGAAATAGAAATTAGGAGTGGGAAAAGTATTATTATATAAGCAAAATGATCCAGACAATATGCTGTTCACTAAGCACATTTATTTATTTATTTATTTATTTATTTATTTATTTATTTATTTATTTATTTATTTATTTATTTATTTGTTGCATTTTTATTCCTCCCAACTCCCAAGGGACTCTGGGCGTCTTACAACAGAAGTATAAAAACATTAAAATAATATAAATATTAAAAAATGATTTAAAAAGCCATACACACCATTCGTGGCCATCTGTATATAAAGTGAAAATGTATAAATAAACTGTTAAAAAAAGTATGCTTTTCTTGAAAAGGAAACTTTTGCTAGTGGTTTACTTTATTGTTGGAGATGGTGTTGGAGTGTTGAAATGCTATTTCTCATGGTGTTATGTTTTGTTGTAACTCTTCCATGGGCTGCTCACACTTGCAAATCTGAAAAGGCCTTCAAGGGACTGAAATGAGCTATGAGAAGCCCAACAAGCCAAAGATGCCTGGAGAAATTATTGCCTGGATGGATGGATGGATGGATGGATGGATGGATGGATGGATGGATGGATGGATGGATGGATGGATGGAT
>QLTV01001703.1:2717551-2728930 GCA_003457575.1 Thermophis baileyi
ATATATAGATTTGATTTCACTTTAATATCTAAGTTTTTCTAGGTCTGAAATACTTGTTCTCTTGTCTTGCTATTATGTTCAACATCTGAGAAATGATAGCTAGGATGGCTTTGACAAATGAAAGAGGGGAAAGTCAAACATTCTGGATTCTCTTCTTGCTTGTGCAATACACATTAATGGACTGGGAGCTTAAGTACTTTCAAATAGCTTAGATTTCACCTATTACACAATCAAAAGAAGTAATTATCCTACATGATCACGGTAGCTGAGGCATGATTAATGAGTCAACTTACATGAATGCCTGGAATAAAGATTTGTGCAAAATCATAGCTGTTGCTGCTTTAGGCATCTTTGTTTATGAGTTACCTTGTGCTCTTTAAGGCAAAGTGTAAAATTTCTCCTCTTCCTTCTTCTGTTACAAAAAAAGAGAAAAAGAGAGTATTATACAATCACAACATGAATAGCAAATGGGACTGTTAAGGGCTTCAGATTTGATTCTATAACATTGTTTCAGAACAAGTATGGATACAAACATGGATACAAACATAGTGTTTTGTTTGCAGATCTTTACAAAGGGTGTATCTTTCCCCAAGATTGCACAGAGAGTACAAATTGAACATAAAGCTCTATATCAGTGGTTCTCAACCTTCCTAATGCCGCGACCCCCGCCCCGCCGCCACGACCACGTCCCCGCCCCCTCCCCACACGCAATGAGGTGACAAAGGGGGCGTGGCACCAAGATGACGGGCTAGCGCACGCTTAGGCGACCCCTGTGAAAGGGTCGTTCGACCCCCAAAGGGGTCGCAACCCACAGGTTGAGAACCGCTGCTCTATATAGCCTCAGAGGAAACGTATTAGGTAATAATGGGCTAAATGTGTAGAAAGCACAATGTTGTAGAAGGCATTATTGAAGGCACAATCAAATGCAATTCTTCAACACAGTGTTGAGTGCCCTCAAAATGAATAACTTGTACATGAAATTGAGATGGGCTTCCATATGTCTACATTCATCTTCTTTCCATTCCCACTCCTTTTAGCCAAAATTGCTGGTTCCCAGTCTAGAATAGAAAAAACTGGAAAGATGTTTCCCCAAATTGTGCAGTAAGATCTTTCAGAAAAATATTGTAATGATTATTTATTTAGTTGGGTGATGCATATTTACCTAGCTTGCATAATTGAACTCAAACTTTCAGACAGGATGTTAGTCTCCAATAATATATTTCCCTCAAATACAACCTATTTTGGTAATATGTAAGAAACAGGTAGTAATGGCCATTTTGTAAGTGTATGCAAGGTAAGAGAAACCTACAGAAATACTGATAATATATGAATGGATTGTGAAGATGGGAGTTTGCAGAAATGGCTACATTGACTTGTTTGATTAAGGAGGGAACTACAACTACCTTGTACATCTACATAAAAGACTGGAAATCTTTTAAAGAATTTTTGCTGAAAATAAATAAAAATGTATTGTTGATTTCATTTATTGATTGAAAAGGATTGTTCATGAGGAGAAGGCAAATATTATATACAACATGGGAAGGTGAAGATGGTAATTACTGTTTGTTACTGTTTCAAACAAGATTGGAAGTTGCTTCTTTAGATATTTCTTTCTTGTTTTTGGTTGTTACTTTTTCTTTTCCCTTTTAATAATTTTTTTTCAATTTCTTATTCTGTGTTTCTGTAGTTTTTAAAATTTTTGTAAAATCTTTTTTTTTTATAAAAATTACTTCTAAAAATAACAATGGCTATAATTATTAGCTACCTGATGCACCCAGTGCCTCACTGAGACCTACAGTGCATGAATACATCTAATGACCGCTCTAAAATCAATTATTTCAGATTTTTAAACAATCACATTTTTTTACATTCAGGTCTAACTAGCATTCTTTCAACACTATACTGAAATACATTGCCAGAGCAAAATGAATGCCCCTAAGTCAGATATGGCTTTTAGACAAAACAAAAACAAAAACCCACAGCTGTTCTTAGACTACAAATCTATTAGATTCTTCAGGGCTGTTTTCTTGATGTGTTTGGTTTGTTTTATTTTTAAGCAAAGATCTTGCTGAAGGAGTGAGAGAAATGTGACTTTGGGAATATAACCTGAAACCTTTGGAAATGTTCCTAGGGCATATTTTGAATGGTAGCAATTTAACAGAAAGGAGCATATCTATTTTTGTAAATATTTCCATGCCAAAACAATGGTGTACCAGTACACTATTGATCAGTGCATGGCTACATTGCTTTTTCAACACTATAAGGAGAAGAATTCTATGGATTCCTCCAGATGACTATAACACTGGATGAGTCCCACTACTTTGTCTGTTCTGGTAATCAACAAAGAGCACTCCTGTCTGAATAGCCTCAGAGATGTTACACTTGTGTAATGAAAGATGCCAGCAATGGAGGAACAATGTGAGTGTCATCTCTCTGCAGCACTAGAATTTACATATCTTTTTACTGAGGAATTTGAGAAGAAGTTGCAAGCTTACTGATGGAATTTCCCACAGAGGAATAAAGTTATATCTATAGTGATGTGTCTCAAGAGTCTCAACAAGGCATTTTTCTCCCGCCACCAAAAATATAAAGAACAGGTGATCAAAGTGCTTCATTTTCAGACAATAGGTCACCAATACTATATTGATTGATTTAAATTTATATGCCACCCATCTTGCTGTTACAGCAACTCTGGGCAGCTTACAGTGTAATAAAAACAAAAGCCTGTAACTTCCAGAGAAAGCTAGACTTCATTGTTAGGATTACTGGATTTGGTCAAAAAGCAAATTCTGAGGCAAAAGGGTACTTTGGGTAATGCTGTCACATACACAAGATGGGGCCGATTATTTAATTCTCTGTGTAGCTCCAGTCTAAATTTCAGAGTTGTGGTATGCTATAAATGATGGCAACTAAGAAAAAAAAAGAAAAGAAAGAAGGAGGGTGGGAGAGAGAAAGAGAGAGAGAGAGAGAGAGAGAGAGAGAGAGAGAGAGAGAGAGAGAGAGAGAGAGAAAGAAAAAGAAAGAGAGAGAGAAAGAGAGAAAGAGAGAAAGAAAGAAAGAAAGAAAGAAAGAAAGAAAGAATATTTTGACCCTTGTGTATAATGGAGAAAGGAAGGAAGAAAAAGATTAGATTCAGTAAGATTCATTAAGATTCATTAAGATTAGATTCATTAAGCGCACCAGCATGCCTACGGTCCCTGTCCTACTGTCCTATTGTCCTCATCTATCTGTATTCACTTTGATTATGTTTATGTTTATACCTATACCTGCTATCTTGTACATGTTTAACAAACAAATAAAATAAAATAAATAAGTAAGCAACCATTCTAATTACAGAGGGAGCCATATGAAACGGGAGAAATGAACTCTGGGTCAAATTGCAAGTGCCAAAGACTGATGGGACATTTTGGAATATGGCAATGAAAATCCCCCCTGTAAGTACTTTCTATGGTTTGGAAATAGAAATCAGAAGTATGGTATGAATGCCTGTGATTACTTTTGCTACATTAAGATAATTATGGTTGTTTATGTGAAGAAGGGAAATATTGTATGCAATATGGCTGGAGATGGTAATTACTGTTTGTCATTGTTACAAAGAAAATTGGGAGTTCTTTTTTCATCCAGGACACTGAAAGGTCATTTTGGGTAAAGAATGTTGTCACACTCTTTGTTCTTCCATGTGCACAGAACCAATTAGTTCCACTGTCTAGAAAGATGGGGCAATTGGGTTTAATTCCTGTGTAAAGGAGGATGCAGGCATGCGTATTTTGGTTCCACCCCCCCACCCCCACCCGGAAGGAAAAATGTGAAGAGATCCAGTGCATCACCATTCTTTCATATAATTATGGATAAGAAAATTTATAATCAGCGGCTGGATCACAACATGCACTTCTGAAATGGCTTGGCTTTTCTTAATATTGTAATGAGAATATACCAGTGATTTTTTTTTCTTTTTTGAACCAGAAAAAAGATATGGAACAGTTTGTCTTCAGGATGACCTGAGACTAGTTGGATTGTCTGTGGATCATTAGAGAGGGTCGTTGGAGGAGTCAGAAATCTGTCCCAGACTTATCCTTTGCCAGACTTGCAGAAAGTAAATTGCTAGGTATCACAAATATGTCAAACTCGCAGCCCATGGGACGGATGCGTCATGCGCTGGCCACACCCATGCCCGGTTTAGCGAAGGGGAAAAAAGTTGTGATACGTCATGTGATGATGCCATGAAGACGCAAATTTGACATCCCTGTTCTACACCATCGTGGATGACTTGCAAAACATCAAGAGTATAATTCCTGTTAGCAATCCAGCACATTTAAGTATCAAACTCATATAGAATTTGCCATGGCTGGTTTTGTTCAGCATCTCATTTTTCATTCTTCAGTTGTTTTCACCCAGTTTTATGTGAGTTTGCCTTAAAAAAAAACCATTGAAAATGTATATACACATTTTGTTTACATAACCTTTAACATACACAAGTTATAGATGTTCTCTTTAAGGTATGCATTCTTATAGGTGGTTATCCTAATATAGACTTTTTTTCTTTTTCTTTTTTGCAAGGAAGCATTGGTTATATATTTTAGGAATGTAAATAGGTATGTTATTATTTATTGTTATGCCTTTGTGTTGACACCTGGTGATGGCCTGGACAATTTCCCTCCAGTTTTCTTGGCAAGATTTCCTAAGTGGCTGACTCAGTGCCTTCAACCCATTATACCACACTGGCTCTCATTTCAAGCTTGCACACATATGTTTTCATATGTTCCTTACTCTTATCCTTCTTATGTCAAATTTAAGTGATTGACAGCACTGAGATTTAAAGCAAAATTTTGGCCACATCTGCCCCTCAAGATCTCCAACTCCCAACAGTTGCACAAATGATTAATGGTTACTAGTCAATTTATGGTATGTATCTGCACACAGATGTGTTCACATATGCACATCCTGTTCTTAAAACATTTAGAAATATTCTAAAATATTATGATTTAGGTATCAGATTAGATTTAAAAAAAACATAGAAACCCCAGAGGTGCAACATTACTTTGTTTTTAAGAAATGTGCTTAAAAGTAGAAATGAACTTTACACTCTTGTATAATTTATGTTTTAATTTGTTTGCTTAAATTGTTTCTATTTTTGTTTTTAATTTGCACTGATAATAATCCAGTGACAAATATTGATGTAGCAGTATATCAGTGTTCTTACTTAATAAAAAAAAAAGTTTAATTTCAGTGAGAGGAAGGATATATGCAGATGAATTAAAACTGCAGAATTTTTAATAAAAAGGAAAAAAATAATTTAAACTACTGAAAGCATATACACAGCAGCAATAGTTTGCTATCCATTCTTTGATCAAAGACATATTTTATACCTTGTCAGAAGAACAACAGTCCATTTCTTCCAACAGACTACTTACTATCAGGGGGAAAAAAGTTGCATTATACAAAACAAAATTAACTATATGCTCAACTTGAAGGAATACTTTCATATGCTGCTTTTAGCATATAAAAAAGCAATTAACAATTATATATAGGTAATTTCGCAAAGACCACCTTGGAATCCAGATATATGCTTGTCTCAAAGTTTATTACGTGTTTTATTATTGCTATTGCATAATACATACATTGTTTCTTCGATGTTTTACAGTACATATTACCTAATTAACAAGTACTAAAGCAGTGGTTCTCAACCTTCCTAATACCGTGACCCCCGCCCCACCACCGCGACCCCTGCTCCGCCCCTCCCCGAGCACGATGAGGTGACAAAGGGGGTGTGGCAGGCTAGCACGTGCTTAGGTGACCCCTGTGAAAGGGTCGTTTGATCCCCAAAGGGGTCGCGACCCACAGGTTGAGAACCACTGTGCTAAAGGGATTCAAATTGTTTCCCACATGTCCTTTTTATAGAAAAATACCCATGGATTGTTGATCTGTGACGTACCCATGGATTGTTACGTACAATAAAAAGTTCATTTCAGGAGAGGAGATATTTCTATCTTAGCTTTAGTAATGACATGTATGACAATAAAAATAGCTTGCTTAAGGCCCATCCTAATATTTAATTTAGAGAACAAATTGGCCTCATCTACTTATGAGAAGCAAGACAGAAAAATCTGATACGATAATGCATATCATATTATTTTTTATATAGGAAGTCCTCAACTTGCGACCACAATTAAGCCCAAAATTTATGTTGCTAAGTGACAAATTTGTTAAGTGAGATTTGCCCCATTTTTCTTGCCACATTTCTTAAGTGAATCACTGCAGCTATTAAATTAGTAACACAGTTGTTAAGTGAATCTGGTTTCCCCATTGACTTTGCTTGTCAGAAGTTTGCAAAAGGTGATCACATGACCCTGGGACACTGTAACTGTCATAAATGTGAGTCAATTGTCAAGCATCCAAATGTAAATCATGTGACCACAGGGATGTCGCATAAGTGTAAAAAATGGTCATATGTCACTTTTTTCAGTGCCATTGTAACTTCGAATGGTCACTAAGTGAACTGTTGTAAGTCGAGAACTACCTGTATTCTTATTCTGCTATTCCATTTGTAGAACAGTCAATAATATGAGCTTGTCTCATCAACAGCAGGGTATTTTATTTTATTTTTTAATTTTATTTTCTGCTGTTGCTATGAGCGTAGTGCAGACTGTTGGTCATTCAGAACCAAGTTGGAATTTTTTTAAGGACAAGTTTGGCTGTAAGTGCAGACAATTTTTGACTAGTCTTCACCACCCTTCCTTATTCTGGTACCCGGCAGATTCCTCATATGTGTGTCTGAGGCCTCCAGGTTGGAAAATAGCAATTCTATATCTATTTATAAAAGAAGCTTCGAGAATGGACAGATCGTAGTCAGGAAATAAGCATGGCAGAGCCATTGTGACGTTAAAGGGGACCTCCTTGAGGCAATTATTTGAGGCCTAGCTAGAGACTATCCTCAAAGCTATATGAATTGTGTAAGTCAAAAGACTCATAAAATGTTTTGATACAGTGTCTGGAAGCTCTGAGGATCGGATGAAAGACGTTCATAGCAAAACAGAGTTGCTTGTGATCAAAAGTCATCAGAGTGAGGCAAGGTGAGGCAAGGCAAGGCAAAATTATGGCAAATATTGTTTGCATCTACAGCATTTTAGCTTCCTATAACGTCCAGTGTTATTGCTACTTCAACAGATAAAACAGAGCCAAGTATACTATTACTATTACAAGTTTACCCAAATTATCTATAAGATGTATATTTCTTCTTTGGATAGGAGTAATAACATTTTCCACCCTTAGGAAATCTTCAACGAAACATTGACTGCTCTTACAGCTTTCCATCTTCATTTTTATCCTGAAACCTACCACAAAACAAAACTGCAGTGACTTGCCAAGTCATTTTGCAAAGCTTCATGTCCTGACAGATTGTATGGCAGATTTTGTTGGAGAACAAGAGGATCATATACACTACGTATTTCACTATTACAGAGAGTGATTTGGGAAGTCTTACAACAATGAAAGAATGAACACAGGAAACATCCATTTGGTCATAATGTGAAGCTGTCCACTCCAAGAACCAAGCCAAACTTTCCTTCCTGATCCACTTGGCTGACCACTTCAGGATTGATAACTATATCCAATAAATGGCTGCCTTTCTCCAAATATTATATAGGGAATTCCTGCCAGAGAGTATGTTTCTATACTGTTTTATCTCTAGGCAAGAACCACACTATTAGCTGCAGTTTTGTTTGTTTGTTTACCACTGGAGTACCAAAACAAGTTCTCTTCCTGAAATTGTGAAATCTCACTCCACTGGCTCAACACATCCTCTTTGATTGGTTTCAGGCTAATGCCCAGGCTGGTGAAGAAAAACAGGCTTTCAAGCCTGAGAGCACACAGTCCTATTGGCTATGCAACAGTAAAAGTGGATGCTATCAAAGTAATGAGTCAGTTTGGGATGCATCATTTCCTGGATTAGGTCCAAATCATTTTCATTCTGAAAGCTACAATCTATAACTTTCCCCCTTTCTTTCAGCAACACGTTCTTCAACTTCAAACATGGAAAAAATAAGGTCAAGTTTATTCATGTAATCTTGACATGTGTTCTTCAAAAACTTATCAAGAACTTATAGCCCAAAAGCAATGGCTATATCCTTGTGTCCGTGGCAAACAATCATTTACTACTAATATTTTATATCCACATTATGGCAACTTCAAGCTACTTCTCCCTATTAAATTAAGATCCTGTCATCTCCTAAGTGCCACTAATACGTTTGTTTAACAATCTTAAATTACTGAGCCAAAAGAGACTCCAGGGAATTATGTGCAATTTTTTTTATATAAATTGAAGTTTAAATTACGCTTGTATTATCTTGACTACATTTCTAATTTTTCTTGGTGAAAGCTTTTTAATTAAAAAATTAGCTTAAAATACCTGTGTTTTTTTTTTTACAAAAAGCTTATAATACATAACCTAAAAATAAAATCAATTAAAAATAAAATTGAATTTTTATTTAACAGGCAGAAAATGCTATGAAATTGCTCAAAGAGTTTTATAATTTCCAGGGAATTCTATATATCCCTTGAAAAAACTGTTTTTTCCATCCTACATTGGCCATTCCTTTAGCCTGATATCATTTACGGTATGTTCTGTTATACAAATTTTTGATAATCATGTGTTTTGCTGATCGGACATAATATGCACATGTTAGAAAGCACCTATCATAAAGATTTCCTGTCTTAGAAATAATAAGCGTCAGCTGAAGAAAATTGGCAAGGATACCAATTGAAGTTTTCCAGTGCAATATTTTTGTTCCTATTGGTAAGGTTTCTGCACTGGGTGAATCCTTTGATATTTACTGAGAGTTGAGGTCCATCAAAACTCTTCTCCCATTCCAAACATTTGCATGATTTCTTCACTGTCTGAATTCTTTCATGATGTCTAAGCTTAGACCTCACAGGAAAAATATTTCCACACGCCAAGCATTTATGAGGTTTCTTTCCAAAATGAGTTTCATGATGGGAGGTGAAGGTCATCTCTAGACCAGGGGTGTCAAACTGGTGGCCTACGGGCCAGATGTGTCACGTGCAAGCCACGCCCATCCCAGCTCCGCAAATGGGGAAAACGTCGCGAAACGTCATGTGACGGCAACGTGATGCCGCGAGTTTGATGCCCATGTTCTAGACAAAATGACTACATGTTCCTTGGATTTTGAGAACTGCCAGTCAAGGGAGGCCACACTATCCAGGTTCTCCTCCACGATTTGCCTGTGCAGAATTTTCTATTTGGAAACCAGGATATTTAATGTGTTTATGCATTTAGGCAGCTACAGCTTCTTCAAAGCATTCATTCACTTTTTATTTCTCTTTATAAAGGGTTGTTTTTTGTTTTTGTTTTTTTGTAAATAGTGAATTGGCTGGAAAACGTTGGGGAAGAAATGGATGGTTAAAATACATAAATCTCAGCCAGGAGATATCATAGGATTTCCTAACAGTTCCTTTCCTTGAGGGAAAATATTAACAAACCAAATAGTTTCTGTACATTAAGTGGAATAATAGGACTTATTGCAATTTTCCACTCATTGCAAAGCCAGTTATGATCACTTAAGTTGATGCTTAAAAGAAATAGAAAAGGCAGTGAATATTTTACTTGTATCAGAATTCTCTCTTTCTCCTTCAGATCTAGATGTTAATTCACAGATTAAAGCAAACCACAAAAACCTGTGTTACTCATTTGGTGGTACAATGGTTCAAGAAACTCATTTGGCAGTACAATGGTTCAAGATAATATTCAATTGCCTCAGGCAGTTAGCATAGCCTCAAACAAAAACCTTTGATCCAGATTATAGATCCAGTGTTTGATCCAGTGAGCCGTGGTGGCATAGTGGTTAGAGTGAAGTACTGCAGGCTATTTCTGCTGACTGCTGGCTGTCTGCAATTTGGCAGTTCAAATCTCACCAGGCTCAAGGTTGACTCAGCCTTCCATCCTTCTGAGGTGGGTAAAATGAGGACCCAGATTGTTGGGGGCAATATGCTGACTCTGTAAACCGCTTAGAGAGGGCTGTAAAGCACTATGAAGGGGTATATAAGTCTAAATGCTATTGCTATATACATTGTTGAACAAGAGCCTTTACTCTCTTTCAAGTATCACCTTTCTTTAAAAAAAAAGGTTCACAGATTCTTAAACACTTCTATTTCTTAGTAGCAAGCTATCAACTTCTATTGCTGTCACCATGATTTGTCCTTGTCTGGGTTGTCCTTATCTTTTTTAAAAAGATGTGAAATGTCTGAAGGGTAGTCTATCATTCTTTTTAGAGCAGTGTTTTTCAAACTTGGGAACTTTAGGATGTGTGGACTTCAATTCCCAGAGTTCTGTTGGTTGGAGAATTCTGGCAGTTGAAGGCCACACATCTTGAAGTTGCCAAGTTTGCAAAATACTGACACAGTGTTTGTGGTTCTCATTTTATAATCTATCAACCAGGTAGAGCAGGCCTGTCAATCTGGCGGCCCACGGGCTGGATGTGTCACATGCAGGCCACATCCACCCTGGCTCCGTAAAGGCAAAAAACGTCATGATACATCATGTGACACAATCGAGTTTGACACCCGTGAGGTAGAGCTTTTCTTTACAGTACTTTCAGGATGAAAGCCTAAATTTCAACTACAGGATTTTAATCTAGCAATTCTGCTTTGAATGCTCATGCAGACTTTCCTAGATGTGTTGCCAGACTAGTACAATCCTTGTGCTGCTTAAATATGCATGGGGTGTTTCAAATATTAAAAAGAGAAAAGTTGAAATGTCAGATTTTTATTAAGATAAGCATAATTTCTCTTACCCACCACTCATTCATTCTCTGTTTTATTTGTTTCATCCTTTTTTATTTCCTCAATGTTTTAATTACCGGTAATCAATTTTATGGGTAAAACAAGTAATTGAGTAATATTTCTCAATGCTATGTCTTACTGTGAGATTTTTTTCTTTCTCTCTCTTTTTAGGAAATTTCACCCCACATGATTTCTATCAATATATTCAATTTTGCCTAAACATTTATTTACCTCTCTGAAAAATATATAGTTTAGCTAATGTATAATCACATAAAAATAGATTATCCATGTATCCCCAAATAAATACTATCTGGAAGACCGTTTAGATGAATGATGAAAGGAAAATATGTCATATTCTTGTTTTGGAATTTTGGATTTAAAAAAAACCCCAATTTGCAACCTTTTGATGTGGAAAGATATAATTAATATAATAATATAATAATATAATATTATTATAATATAATATTAACATTATTTTAACATACACAAGTGATCTTTCTATCTTCGAATAAAGAAATAGAAGGAGATTAAAATACATGAAGTGTTCCAACCTTGCCAAGTTTCTTTCTGACTGAAAAGTGAGTT
>QLTV01001703.1:2747132-2757740 GCA_003457575.1 Thermophis baileyi
GTGAAAGTCCCCACCACTTCTGAATGGCCTTTTCCTGACAACCCTCTCCAGGCTGCGGTCATCCCTGCTGCTTGTGCACCTTTTTCTTCCACACTTTTCCCTTCCATATAACTTTCTATTAATGTGCTTTGATACAGCACTTTGGGAACATCCAACTTCTTTTGCAATTACCCTTTGAGGCTTTCCCTCCTTATGGAGGGTGTCAATGATGGATTTCTGCACAACTGTCAGGTCAGCAGTCTTTCCCATGATTGTTATTCCTACTGCACCAGACTGAGAGAGCATTTAAAGGCTCAGGAACCCTTTGCAGGTGTTATGGCTTAATTAGCTGATTAGAGTGGGACACTTTGAGCCTAGAATATTGCACCTTTTCACAATATTCAAATTTTCTGAGATTGTGGATTTGGGGTTTTCATGAGCTGTAAGCCATAATCATCACAATTATGACAAATCACGGCTTGAACTATCTTGCTTTGCATGTAATGAGTCTATCTCATATATTTGTTTCACCTTTTCAGTTGCATTACTGAAATAAATGAACTTTTGCACGATATTCTAATTTTTCGAGTTTCACCTGTATATGTATAATAAAATTACACAGAGTCAAGACACAATGCATAACTTTGTTCCATAGATGAAAATATAGATGGCTCCTAGAGACAATGTACTGGTAATATGGTTGGAAAAACACTGCATGTCTTCTGCCACTGCCTTTTGAATTTATTTACATCAAATTTTGCCAACTTTCTCAATATCACTCTTTGATCAGAGATCTGGGGAAAAAATTATATGGCTTTCTGTTCAGAGAGAGTTTTCTCATCTTCTTTGTTTGACAAAATAGTTAGAGTTGCCAAGTCAACCCTTCTATAATATCCTTGGCTATTGAAGATAGTCATCTCTCTGTTACCCAACTTCTAGTGATGCTCTTAGATGGACAGTATTTCAAGGTATATTCTTCTACAAAGTATTGTAAAGGACAAGGGAGGGAGAGTGAATGCACTATTGTGAAGTGAATGCACTATTAGAATGCAATGCCTCTGCTTTCGTTGTTTGTTTTCACTGTTTTTCAAAAGAGAAAGAGAGAAATCTCTGCTTCTGGCATTCCTGAAATGTCTATGAATTTTCACCTGCTCTAAAAGATTTTTTTCCCTTCCCTTTTCACATTTCCCTAACTCTTAAAAATGTTGCCAAAAATGTCCCAGTCAGATCTTTAGGCAGAATACTAATTTATTGGATGAGTTCAAATTCAAGCATTCTGAGATGTGGAATGAGAAAGGAATAGAACAGTGGTTCTCAACCTTCCTAATGCCGCGACCCCCTCCCCATCGCCGCGACCCCCTCCCCGCCCCCTCCCTGCATGCGATGAGGTGACAAAGGGGGTGTGGTGGGCTAGCACACACTTAGGCGACCCCTGTGAAAGGGTCGCTCGACCCCCAAAGGGGTCGTGACCCACAGGTTGAGAACCGCTGGAATAGAAGATATTATTTATTAGGTTTTGAAAGGATTCTGGTGATGTTTCAGGCAAATCACGCCTTTAAACCTGCATTGTGAACAAATATGCCCCTGTCAGCAAAGCAAAGCTGCTGCATTTTTTTCTCATGACCTTCTCTATGTGTCCTTGGAATACTGGTAGCAACCGAAAAAATGTGTGCCCATATGATACACAAACACAGCCCAGAATCTTCTTCCACCTATTGGAAACACCCTGGGTTGCCATCCTGAACCATCTTAAGGAAGCAAATTGTGCCACTGCTGTATTGAGTAAGGCAAACAGTCCATTTGCTGGATATTTTATAAAAGTGATCTGAAAAGGGTTAAGAGGAGAAAGGTTTCATCTGTTGTATGTTTTCCCCACTTAAAAAGAACAATTGGTGGTGTTCAGGGACATTTTAACTCCTGCTATATTTTTACAACGCTTATTACTTGTTAAAACAAGTTGCAGCCATCTCACACATGCCCTTTCTCGGTATTCCCACTGAAGGAGGAAGTCTAATGAGTTGCTTCAGAGATGCCTCCAGGCAAAATCTGATTTGAGTTTTGCAGCCCATTTTTTTTCCACCAAACTTGAGTTTCTTCCATTGTTTTACTCTTTGCTTTCCAGCTGGCATTTCTCTTTGATGCACAATGCATGCTATCCACAGAATACCCATCAATCCAGAGCCTATAAAACTCAAAGCTTCCTAATACATGAACACGTTATGATGTGAGTCATAAAGTGCTGAAAAAAACAGCAAAAAGCAACATGTTTTACAACCAGCGATCAAGTTCTGTGCTAGCTTGTTCTATGCCAACTGATTCCAGGTTCCTGAATGAAGTTATTCTTAACAAATCCAGCTTTTCTTCTGGAGCTATATCAGGGATGCAACATTACTTGCTTAATGTACAAGTGAAATGTTACTCTTATTGTTTGCAGTCTCTGTAAATGCCATGCCTGCTTTCAATTTTATTCCTTCCCTATTTTCTCTGCCCCTAATCATAAACCTCTCCTGGCTTTTAGAAAATGTCATTCTGCCTTTCAAGTCAGCACAATAGGTCATATCAGGAAAGCTCAACCTGCAAAGGGATCATTATAGCAAGTGTTATAATGTCACAAAACTTTGCACAATTTATTTCTTTCTTCTTCTTTTTTTTTTTAAGTGGGGGGAAACGACAAACTGATGAACATAGCCTGACTCCCTGCTTAAACCTTTTCTGAACATGTCTTAGCAAGTTGGATTATAGAATTATAAAAATGGTGAATAACGATGAAGAAACCAAATCTATTGATATTCCAATTATGGTTGTTGCATGCTTTCCATTTGTCAAAGTTCATCTTCTACAGCAAAGTTAGAGCAAGTGCTCTCATTGGCTCCTTTTATAACAGTAATGGCACCAGCAGATTTAATTGGTGGCACCAACAGTATTTATATTAAAGGATGGGCAATTAGGTCTAAGAAGTGCAAATTTTATCTCCCACAGCCTTGAATGTAATTGCAGAGATGGACCCATATGCATATAAAATTCCCCAGCAGATCTATGGGTGAATATCTTCTATGAATTTCTCCAGGGGAAAGAAAAGATGTCCAACATTTTCTCAAAAGCAGGACTTCCTTTAGTTATACAGGTAACACTTCTATTGGAAAAACTGAAGGAAGGCATTCCCTCAGAAGATCTTTCTTTGAGTTTAGTGGAAATATGAGAAGCCAAAGTGGCTGCAGGCCACTGGAGAGAGACAAAATATTCTCAAATTTTCCTTTTAATGAAGTAAATGTAAGGACATCTCACTCCACTCATACTGTATCACACATGATTTTTTTTTTATTCTCCAAAGTTCTCATTGAATAAATTCCTGAGCACTTTTTCTCCATTAGATTAAATGAGAACTGGTAAGAAATAAATGCAAGAGAATTTATCTGTTTGGAATTAAGAATGAAAGCTTATAGATTCATGGATTCAGCTCACTGCAAATTAGATACCTGTGTAAAAGTATCATTAGGGAAGGATCTATAGAGCATTCTGATAGGGTGATAGCTTCCCAGTAATTGCCCTAGGCTTACAGGATAAGCATCAGGAAGAAATGTGTTTGCTTCACATTTGACAACCAATATATCCAATTTTGTTCTGGGAAATTAAGAGACATCTAAAATGTCATTGTTCTTCAGAATAAGAATGCTCAAATCCAGTAAAACGTTAACTTCACAGATAAATAAACAGACAGACAGACAAACCGAGACAGATGTTACTGTTTTTACGCAAGGAAAAAAAGAAGCTGAAGAGAAAATTAATTCATTAAAAATATAAAAAATATCCATGGATTTTCATGAGACAATTAAACAAAACCAAGTAATAATCACCACAACAGACCTCAAAATTATGAAGAAATAAGACTTAAGGCCTGGAAAATGAGAAATGGACAGAACCTGAAACTGAAACTATGGTCGTGTCTTCCAGACTATGTAATGCAAAATCACTAGGACATGGGCTTATTTGGTTCTATGGGAGTTGTGTCAAGACAAAAGTATCTGGAAATGACAGGGTGCGGCTGTTGAGCATGTGTCAAAGACTGATTCAGCTTCAGGAAAAAGAAGAAGAGAGAATCAAATTTGAAGATACTGAAAACAGTAACCTACAGAATAGGTATCCCCAGCAACACCTTGGTATTATCAGTAGCTCCACGAGTTTGCCTTAAGCTTTCATTCATGAGGCAAGAGATGCTGCCTATTCACAATCTATTATCACATTTATTTAATTATTTGGAGGAATAAAGCATCCTTTATTCTTGGGAATCGTTTATTCTTAACCAATGAAGCTTTTTTTCGATGAGAAGTGAAATGTCTTCCAGGAAAAACAAACAAAGTCCAGTTGCCTTTTGAAAAAGCACCTTTGAGACAACCATGACCTGGATGACTGAGAATCTCCACAGACAAATAAAGCATCCTGTTTTGTCTTAAATTACACTGTTTGAATTTTCACCCCCCTCCCTTTAATTGAAAAACAATGTTCATTCTTTGAGAAATTGTTTAGTTATCTTCCATGCTTCCCCTTCCAATTTCCTTCTTTTTATTTTCCAAAATGTACGTTATTTCACCCAGACAGTGCAAGGCCAGCAGACAATTTTGACAGTTACTAAATTTAACCACTGTAATGGATTCATATTTCTTAACATTCAAGTGGCTTTTATTTTTCAGCTTCGATGGTACTATTCCTGCGGCGTAAAACAGTGATGACTAAGACAATCCCCCGCTTTCGGGTATAAGATGATTGTCAATTGGAATCACAGAACAAAAATCCTATTTTCTTGCAAAAGCATTATAGATTTGTTCAGGTATGCTAATATAGAGAAGAGTAGCGCATGATTACCTTCATAAATTTATCAGCCTCAGGCAGAAACCAGTTAACAAGCTGATCCTGAGCAAAATTCAAGGTGACAGTTTTGACCTCTGGACTTCTCCAACAATCTGGGTTTTCCAGAAGTCTTATCCAAATGATCCAGTTGAGGATTAAATTAGGCAATTTCATACCCTCTAGAAGTTTGGGGTGACAACTTTCACAATCCTTTATCATTATGCCTTTAGGATAGAGCTAATAGGGGAGTTGGGCAGCATACAAATATAAACAAACAAACAAATAAATAAATAGAATTCTAAAACTTCTGGAAAATACCAAGTTGTTTACATTGCAAGCCATATTTCCCCAGAACAGGGAAGTAACATTCTTTGTCACTTTTATTGCAGATATAACACTATCATGATCAGGGTGGCTCAAAGTTTATCAAGGATGCATAGCTATTTTATGAAACTGTAATCACACCTTGATCTTATTGTTCAGATCTTATTTTATCTGTGGGCACTTCACATTCAGTTTCAGATCTATATTTCATCTCATGCAAGGGTACAAACCTACTATCTGGTTGCAACTCTTTTTAGCAGCAATATCTTTTCCCAAGCATTTCCATTCTTGAATTGTGTGTGTTTCTACAAAACACACACACACACACACACACACACACACACAAGTGTTGTGGCCAGCCAGCAGCTAGTGGAGCTGGCAGCATATTTGGACAGTGAGGAGGTTGGGGAGGAACATGGGTCAGTCCTGGAGTCTGGGGAAGGCTTGGACGAGTGCTCTGCGTCGGAGGCAGAGATGGGGCAAGGGCAGTCTGACAGTTATCAGTTGCCTTTGGAGTCAGACATCAGTGAGGCAGAAGAACAGCTGGAGCCTGTTCCCAGTGTGCACATGCACAGAGTTGCCAGATGAAGGGAACAGCTGAGGAACAAGGGTCAACTGGGAGTAAGGCCACAGGTGGATGATGAATGGCCCCTCCCATAGGGAATAAAAGAGGAGCGAATGAGGAGGGGAGTTTGCAGAAGACAATTAGTTTGCTTAATTAGTTCATTCCTGCATTCTTCCCAAGTATTGCGGCATCTGAAAGATATCATCCTGGCCACTCTCCAAGCCTGATAAAGGTCAGTAATTGTGAACTATCTTGAAAGTCTGTGGGAGAGGAAAGATTTTGCTGGAGAGAAATTCACTGTACATTAAATAAAAGAGGGTTTATTGGGGTGAGGAGTCTGCTTCGTGGTTTGGGAAAAGCCTAGGTCAGAACAACAAGTTCAATTTTGAAATAAAATACGTCTTATGGGTATTTAGATGTAAGTATTTAAATGCAAACTTTTCAAGCCGTTTTTCTTTTTAAAGAAAAGCTCAGTGGAAGAAATGAGAAAGAATAGGTTTCCAGCGGGATATACAATATGTGGAAGCGATATGAGTGGTACATCCAATCAACTTATTTGCTCATGCTTCATTTTATGCTGCTTTTAGTGAAGAGATAGATGATAGATAGATAGACAGATGATAGATAGATAGATAGATAGATAGATAGATAGATAGATAGATAGATAGATAGATAGATAGATAGATAGATANGATGATAGATAGATAGATAGATAGATAGATAGATAGATAGATAGATAGATAGATAGATAGGGATGGATGGATGGATGGATGGATGATAGGCCAATATAAATAGATAGATAAATAAGAGAGAGATAAATAAAGAATGAAAAGTGTTTGATTATTAGTAGCTCGGGTTGGTAGTTAGGCTGTTGGTTTGAGTTCCAAGTTTGGTAATTTATTCTTTTCTTTCCTCATTCGTCTCTATTTGTCCTAACGTCCTTTCTTGCATTTTTGTTCGAGGAGGGAGGGAGGGGGGAGGGGGAGAGGGAGAGAGAGAGAGAGAGAGAGAGTTTGGTTGCAAATGTTTCATTACCATTCGAGGAGACATCGTCAGTGTGTTTTGAATTGTGCTTGTCAGAACACAGATCTTTACATACCTTTTATGAGATGCAAATTAGTCTGAATGTTGTTTGTTCAGATATTTTTGACTCATGGTCTGATTTTGGACTGTTTAATTGGCTGGCTGTTGTTGCTGGGCTATAGTTAAGTACCGTCTGTGTGATGCAGATTAGGATTAGAGTTGTTTATCTGGGTGCTTCTGAGGTCTGGTTTCAGCTTGTTTGATAATTTGAGTAGATGGCTGTTACTGTGACATGGTCCGATTTCTTGTGAGCTGATGGGTTATAATTTTGTTGCTGCAAAGTGGGGTGCCTGTTTGTTCATTGTGGTTGATGCAGTTTTTTTTCATTCTCAGCGATTGGTAGACTGGGTTGATGTCAATGTGTCTATTTATTGACTTATTGGTGGAAAAGCAGGCTTCAAGGAATTCTCTTTCTCTCCTTGATTTTGCCTGAGTTATAACCCATTGACTCACAAGAAATCAGACCACGTCTCAGTAACAACAGCCATAAAAAGGTATTTAAAGACCTTTGTTCTGACAGATGAGCACAACTCAAAATGCACTAATGATCTCTCCTTGAATGGTGACAAAATGTTTGTAACCAAATTGCCAAGCTCGGAGCTCAAACCAACATAGGGTGATGTTTACTTATTCACATTTTTGAACCACCCATCTCCCATCATTGTTTATTATCTGATGAGCCAAAGATAACTTATATCACTCCTTTCTCATTCCAATCACCTGCAGAGTCTTCAAAGATTTGGACTGCAGTAAGAGGGAAGGGGAAAATCCCCTGAAACAATCTTGCTAAACAATGTCAGTTTTTCATGGAACAGCATACATTATTCTTTTTTTGTGGGCAAAGAAACTCTGAGCAAGTGGTGCGTGAAGATCAAACTACCCCCACCAGATGAGGCATACTGTACAGCTGGCGGGAAATACACCAACCTTCCCCCCCATCCCATGTACAATATCAAGCAATTGTTAACAGGTAACAGAAGCGTCCCTTTTAATTTATTATTTATTTTTATATATTCTTTATTTCTATGATCAGCGCACACTGATCCACCAAGGCTGCCAGACATCTGAGGACAGAAGAACAACCATAGCACAAGAGAAGCGAGCACTCCGCAAAGCCAGAGCTGCAAATGCTGCAACAATGGTGCCCACACATGTCTTCCCAACATGTGGCAGAACATTTTGTGCCCGTATAGCCCTTACCAGCCACCTGCGGACACATCGTGGACAGCCCACAACCTCTGTTAGATGTCAAGGTCCTCTTCGAATATGATGGAGGAACATCATTTCTATGATACATCCCCTAATACAGTACATTTTCTACTTTTTACATAATCAGTTAAAAGGACAGCTGGATAATCTTCCCTTTTCTGTTTTGTCTTTTTGTTAAGAAAAAAAAATGAACCTAATTTCTGAGAAATATAACATGAAGCCAGAGTTGCATTTTCATATTTTAATTTATCTCATTCTGCTCCAGTTCAGGCAGTGTCTGCTATTTCAAGCATGGAAACTAGTGATTACCTATTTCAAAACCTAACATGGTTTGATGATGTACCCACTGCTTCAATCTGACAACTCTAGATTTCTGTCTCTGATTCTTTGAAATTGAAAACCATCATGTTCTTCTTTTTCATAAAAATAATACAAATAATATTTATGTATTATAAAATTTTGTAGATGGAAGTCATTCATTCTCCGCACCTCCCTTCTTCCCCTCTTGTTTAAATTTCATCAATTATTGTTGCATGGTGCCATGGTGCTAAGATTTGTTTATTAGTTGGCTTTCTGAGAAATTAATTTGCAAAAGCTTCTTATAGCAGATTAGAAATGACAATTTGCCTGATACACATTGGTTCATAGTTGCTATTCATATTTTTACAATATTTTTTTTAATTCATATTTTGATATTTTCTTTAGTACCTTCCATACTGTTAGGGGATGTCAATACAACTATTGTCACCTGTAAGTATTCCTATTTCCAATGCTTGCATGTTTTTGCATCATTTTTTCTGGTACAACTCTTTTGATGGGAAGGCATCTTGCTCCATCTCTTTACCACAATGGACTGGGGAATAAAGCAAAAATATAGTAAAATCATCTATCATTAGCATAGCTTCTGATTTCAAAAGGGAAAAAATGGTATTGTAACACCCTCTGAGGAACAACGAGAAGCTTGATTAACAACTTGGTTCATAATTCAAGCATTGTCTTTGTAGTCTATCTACAACCAGTGTTTCAACTATTTGTACAATGTATGTATTTTAATTTATATCTAAGTGCATCCTATGAAGTCCAGATAGTCAAAATATTTCCAGTGAAGAATACATAAATGGGAAAATGTACCCCAGTAGAGATCATTAAAATTGGTAAATTTCAGTATTGGGTATGAGAAAACATTACAGCCCTGCATTTTGATTACAGCCCTACATTTTGAGTCCACTTGGGAGGAATCTCTTTCTTCCAAGCCCATTCATGCATTTATTTTGCTCTTCTGAGGAACAAAAGCTTACCATTTCCTCATCTTATCCATAGTTCAGGAAGATGTTGCGTAGAGCACTGTGATGAGGGAGACTTTGGAAATTATAATTCTTGAGGCTCCTACACCATGACCTCTAGATTATTTTTAAACTTGAGAAAGAAGGCATCCGGAATGAATATGAGAGTGGGGCTTAGAGAGAACTCTAAACTGAAGAAGCAGTTCTTAGTTCAGTGGAAGAAAAAGTTATAAAGAACCTCACTAAAATGGTTGAAAGGACTTAGGCTCCATGATCACCAGGTAAGAGGTATGCAAGATTTCAGAATAATCATGTAGAAATGTGGAATGCCCAGAAAACTAAACTGTCCCAAAGGTTTGCCACTTTTGCTCCTAATGGTTAATCTAAATCCAGGCCAAGGATTTAGAGATATGCTTATCACAGTGGAAAAGCTTCCTCTTTTCCCATTCCAAATCTAGATGGATGTACAGCAGAGGTAGGTTCCTCCCGGTTCGGACCGGTTCTCCTGAACTGGTAGCGACCCGCTGGTGATGTCACAATGATGTCACTGATCCGGTTCGGTCGGTGCCGGTCCGTGGGCACTGCCATCTTTTTCTTTTGAAATTTTTTTATTTTATTTTTTGAATTTTTTTTTTTAAAAAAATTCTTCTGCACATGCGTCGCCATCTTGTTTTTGGAGGTTTTTATTTATTTATTTATTTATTTTTATTTTTGGGGACTGCGCATGTGCGCGTGCGGCCACAAGGCGCAGCCACGAGGCGCGGGAGGAAGCAAACCGGCAGCGAGGTAAGTTAGAACCCACCCTGATGTACAGATGGTAGTCTATTCTCTGCTGGTTGGAATAGAGAAGCCCTTATGTGCCAGGGAGCTCAAAATGAGTCTTGAAGCCTCTCACTGCCAGTCAATTCAAATTTAAATCAACCCACTTTCCTTTTTTTGAGGTAGTACTACAGTAACTATACTCTTCAGTATATTCTTTGATTTATTTTTAAAGATTTGAATCAGCTTCTAGGTTTTTCAGTATTGAGCTGTTGTGACCCAGCGCGGCAAGCCCCCAGGAAACGACACACACACACTGTTTTCCAAAACAAAGAAGACTTTACCACAAAGAGCCGAGGTGGCACAGTGGTTAGAGTGCAGCACTGCAGGCTACTTCAGCTGACTGCTAGCTGCAGTTCGGCAGTTCAAATCTCACTGGCTCAAGGTTGACTCATCCTTCCATCCTTCCAAGGTGGGTAAAATGAGGACCCAGATTGTTGGGGGCAATATGCTGACTCTGTGAACCGCTTAGAGAGGGCTGTAAAGCACTATAAAGCGGTA
>QLTV01001703.1:2757764-2773886 GCA_003457575.1 Thermophis baileyi
TTATTTAAACAAAAAGGCTTTAATACTAATAATTGCTTAGTATTAAAGTGAATACTAATTCTTTGCCAAAGTGTGTGTTTTCAAGCACAGAACACTTTGGCCGGGATTCCAAATGTGAAAGACACAAGCAGGTCAATTAGTCAATTAGTCAAATAATAATCACGTGCTGAAGTTGGCCAAGAGCCCGGACTGGAGTCAATCCAACTGATAGGGACGAAGTTCAGAAGGCAGCCAAGATGAATACAAACAAAATTGTCTTCAGCAAAAGTGTGTGGTGTGATCCACCCTTATATAGTCTTAGGGCGTGGCCCCTCTGCCTGCAAGGTTACCTGTGAGTAGACCTCCTTCTGCAAAGCCACTCTTGCCAGCTAGCTGCCCTGCTTGCCCTAGCATCAATCAGAGGCTCCTCCTCTTCACTGGAGTCACTTAACTCCTGCTGGGGAGGTGCAGAAGGCCCTGGTTGATTATTGTCCTCTGGCCCTGCGTCCTCCTCGGTCTCGGACTCAGGTGCCGGAGATACAGACTGATCTTGCCACCCCATGGTCGGTTCTTGGTCTTCCGGATCCATGAGCAGCTGCGCGGGACTTGGGCAAGCCACAACATGAGCTGTCTCATAGCTATAAATAGGAATGATTAGGTGTTGAAGAAGTTTTTAACTGTCCCTTTATTATAGGAGAATTAAGCACATCCTTTGTTTGTTTTCAGTGACTTCATTCAGAGTGAGATGTGTCCATCTGGTTTGTCCCCTATTTCCTTCCTTCCTGCCTTCCTTCCTGCCTTCCTTCCTTCCGTCCTTCCTTCCAGCCCTGCTCACCCCACTCCAGACTCCTTCCTTCCTTCCTTCCTTCCTTCCTTCCTTCCTTCCTTCCTTCCCATACTTAAGCAGCTTTATAACTTAGGGTTGCACATTTCAAGTTGTCATAACAAGAACAAGAACATCAATTACATGTGAACTTCTTACTTTGGGGATATTGCCATGAGAGCATAGAGTTGGGGGATCAAAGTCTCTTTGTTCTTCCCCAATAAACAATTTTCTTGCCCAAGATATAATGGCAGGCATAGACAGAAACACCCTGAACTAAAATGTTATCAAAAGAATAGCAAGAGTCATTTGATTTGCTGTGGATCTAAATGTTTTCATACCACATCATGATAGGGATGACAACTTGCACTCCCTCTTTCTTTCAGTCCATCTATCGTATTGTATCAATGCTACAATTTTAGAATATTTTCTTCCAAACAAAGAAAAGAAAATTATTTCATTTTTTTAAACCAATTTGAGAGGCACAGATTTTTCTATCCCTCTCATGATGACAAATGTTACTAAACAGCTTTGGAAGTTCTTTATTTCCTTGCATGAATTTTTATGTCACTGTCCAAGGTCATGCACTATGGTAAAGCTTGGTTTCTTTAAGCAATTTATTGAATATCAAGTTGGCTGGATTTACAGAGCCTTATTCAAGTGTGAGCACTACCATTACCATGATCTGAATGGACAACAATCTCTGAAGATAACCAGTGTACTTCTTTATGGCTTCCTCATCCCTGGGATTTGGATGGGTAAAAGTCACTACAGCAACTGAATCCTCAATTGTGACACTTAAAATGTTGTATGGCAGCAACCATGCATTTACGTATTTAAGGAACTAAATACAATTGCATTGTTTAAAATGAAGAACTAAATATAAAGTTGTAATATATTCTACTAATTAAAAATATAGAAAGCACATACCAATTTCATAAAATCTCTAGCACATGTATAGTTAGCAAAAATGCATATTGAAATGACTATCAGACAAGCTGAATCCAATCAAAACTCACTGAATATTTGAACTTAGCAAGATTATCAGTGAAATGCTCTTAATAAATCTGTTTTTCTTTGCCACTGAGTATCAGCTATGCAGTTATGTAGCTATGAAACAGGGAGGGAGAGAGCAGAATTAATCTGCTAATGAACTATATTCCATAAGCTTTGATACTGTTGATAAGAAGCCCTATCATAACCAAGTATATGTAATTACACATATATCTTATATCATGGAGAAAAGTGAAGCAGTGCCCATGGAGGTGGGGGGATTAAAACTAGGTTCATATATAGGAGATAGCTCATAGCCTGAAAGGCTAAATCAGCTTTGTGATCTATTATTAATCATTGTTATAACTTGGATTTACCCTCCTGCATAGTATTCCATTCTATTCTAGTCCATACCATTCCTTCTTCATTCAGTGCTTTCTGAAAATGTTCACTGTGATGGTTCTCTCTTCCAGTTTAAAGAGTTGGGATGGGAAGGTTCTTTTTGTGTGTGTTTGTGAGGATATTTATTTGAAGGAATCTGGTAACTTAAAACTGCTGAAGGCTACCTACAGGTCATTGCATCCCAAGAATGAATTTGTATTAGTGTTAATTGTGTAACAACCAGGTGCCTTTCAGATGTATGGACTTCAGTTCCCATCAGTCATGGTCGATGGCAAAGAGCTGTAAGAATTGTAGCCCCAACCATCTCAAGGGCAGAAATTTGTCTCTTTCTGTTCTATATTATAATGCCTGGAAAATCTAAGAAAATAGGCACTGTTTGGAAAAGTTGATTAGTCAGTGTATAAGCTCTTGGCCTTCGACAACATAGCTTTATAAGTTCTGCTCCTTTTGTTGATCACATATAAATAAAGGTAATTAGCATAAATTAGCTATATGTTGCTGTTGATAGGCACAAGAACATGAAGGGTGAGGTTTTTTGCTGTTTGTATCCTACATACTAGTGAAAGATTGATAGCCATTCCCAGAACATCTGAAAAAAACTGGACAAGTTAAAACTTGAGCACAATAATTATCCTCTTTTTGATTAGTTTTCAGAAGACCCACCATAGGTAATGGGAAATCACAGGTGATTAATGGGATTGTAACAAGATAGCAATCGAATACATAAGAGTATTTATTAGGGAAGTGTGTTTTTTATTACCCTCTACAGAATTGGCATTCTGTGAATTATATAATTTATGCACTCATTCATTTTAATTATTGATCTACTTATTAGTGTTATTGCACATTTGTGGGTGATAGGTGAAGTTGAAAAAGGATAAAAAGGTACTAAATTCTGATAACAAATAATGGTTTCATGAACAATATGAAATGTTTAGAGAATTACCATTCCCTACCAATTGATAAATTAGATTATCCTTAATAGGAATCATACTGACTTGTTGGATGGATAGTGGAAAAATGAGATGTCAAGGGAAGGAAAGCTAAATATAATGTTAATGTTGTGGCTTCTGTGAACAACTATTAGATTAATGTAGCTTGATTAAAAAAAAGAAAATTAAATGTGTTCTACAAACTTATTAAATGATTGGCCAACTTAATATTAAAATAATCTTTCCAATCATGCTCATAATGAGATTAAGAAGAACACTATCAATATGAGTAATTTTTATGGAAGAAGTTTCCAAGAACATATGTGAAGCAAAAGTGATATGGCAATGGCCATATTCTTCCATTATAGTAACAATTTTCTATTTTTTATTTATTAGTTTTCTTTTTTGTCTTTCCTTTACTAAATTCATTTTGTAACTCACTTTAATAGAAGTCTCAGTAATTTCCTCAACTGCAATTGGTCAGGAAGTATGAACCAGCAACCCATTTTCACTTATTCCTTCAAGCCAAACCAGTGAATCTAGTCTGCCAATGTTTAGAGGCATTTCAAGGATTGTTCGGAAGAACTCTCTTGTGTTTTTGTTTTGTTTTGATTTGATTTTTAGTTTAGACTTGGTCCAGAGACAGAATATTGTTTGGAGAAAATATACCTTATTTATTTAAGAAAAAAGCATGCATAAAGGAGTAACTTTATACTATATTAATGTTTTTAATAACATTGTAATACAAAATACAGTTGTGCAGTTACACATTCATAATCACCCTAAAAGGGCAGTTGTAAGATTATGTTGTAAATACCTTGAGTAAAACCTAAGTAAATGCAAAGTTGTGTCACTTACTTACTTACTTATTGATTTATTGATTTATTGATTTAAGTTATATGCCACCCATCTCACTGTTACACTGACTCTGGGAGGCTAACAGAATAATCATTAGACTTTTGACTTATTGGACACTGTAGGATTTTTTAAGAGTTTATTTTAAATTTTGAATGGAAGTAGAACTTTCCTAAAATAATGAGAAAATCTATTAAATTTTATTAAAATTTTCAGAAAGGTGAAAAAATTTCCTAGAATGAAAAGCTTTGTGTTATACTTTAACATACAACCCATTTCTTTCCAGATCAACTTAACATTCTCTAACATTGGGAAGGAAGGGAGGGAGGAAGGGGTGGAGGGGTGGAGGGAGGGAGGGAGGGAGGGAGGGAGGAAGAAAGGAAGGAAGGAAGGAAGGAAGGAAGGAAGGAAGGAAGGAAGGAAGGAAGGAAGGAAGGAAGGAAGGAAGGAAGGAAGGAAGATAGATGACATGCATCAACTGAACATTTGAATGAATTAAACATAATGAAAAGTTTAGTACTTAAAACAAAACACCAATAGTTCTCTAATGATAGCGACAAACAGAGAAGCCTAGATTTTAAAATGCATCCCAAGAAAACCAGTAGCTAGATGTGTCAGTAACAATATTGCATTCTCCCCATTCACGTCTGCTTGAACTTTAAGTTACTTTCAAGTGATTCTGCCTGGGCATGAATAATCTACCAAAAGAAGTAGACCGCAGGGGCAGAAATACAAAAAGAGTCTCATTGCACGTAAGTTATGGACTATTGTCCCTTAAAAATGTTAAATTTGTGGTCCATGGATGAGGTAGACCACTTCTTTATTTCATCAGAATTCCTGGAATCCTATCTCAAGGAAAAGCTCACCTTCACTCTTCTTGATAGTGCCATTGATATCCAAATTTTGTTTGTATATCACTCTCTAATACACACAGATGCAGACACACACACGCACACACAGAGAGAGTTCTATTTTAATATCATATTTTTATGTTTGTGACTTATGCAGAAGCTAATTGTATATTCACCCTGCAAAAATACCATAAATAAATAAACAAATCATCAAGATGGATCTCAAGATGAGTGACAATCAGAGGCATATATATTAGGCTAGGTCTAATCTTGACATTAAGCTTTTATAACAGAAATATTTCTTTCTTTACTCTTCCTGAGATGTTGGTTTCCCTCAAACAGAAAATCAAAAATCAGCAAATATTCATTGTAAACAGAATTAAGCTGCCCTTACACTTCAGGGAAATATTATTATTTCCAAGTTGTGAAGTAAAGGGGAACATTGGCCAGGTCTTCTTTTATTACTCATCTGGAACAATGAGAGAAAGGGCAAAATGCTAAAGAAGTCTGTCAAATAAGCACAAATAAATGTTGTCGTCCTCTCAAAAGCACTTTTCAGATGGGTATTGTTACATTAATGAAGGTTAATGGGGAGCAGATAGAAGCAGCCCTTGCTTGTCATTCATTAAGTGTTAGCACTTATGGTTCGTTTGAAATATTGGAAAAGACAAAACATCTGAACATTTTCACTGGGGCCATAAAGAGGGCGGCAGAGGTTGCAAACTATAAAGGCTCTGAGATGTTGAATTATTGAATGGGTTTTCTGTGATGTTGCAGTCATGGAGAAACTGCTTAATGGAACTAATTAAAGGAGGGGATTGCCATTCACAAAAAGGAATCTCTTAGCTGTTTTAAATTCTGGATTTTAAGCATCATTTTTTTTTTAACTTCACGAGAGAGGTGATCTGAATTGCCCTAAACTGGTTTTGCCAAGTAAAATTAGGACCAGTGCCTTCCATCTAACAGAGAACAGTATTTATTACAGCTGACTCAGGAGAAACAACAATGAAGCTTTGTGACTATGATTCCATTTCCCAGTGGTGTGCCCTGACACTTTGGGTAATTCATAAGTAATATCAAAATTCTTGCAGAAGAGAAGACTGCTGGGGAAAAAAAATTGCAGGTGTCTGTGCTGCCTTTTTTCTGTCCCATTGGAGCCTTCCCTTTCGGCCTCAGCACAGTAGATTTACCAATAAAGCTGAAACCTTAACACGAAAGTGGGGAAAGTTTGGAGGAGGATGAAGGAGATGCATGTTTTGGAGCACTGCAGTCACTAGCAAACTGAGCACAGCAGCCAAACAAAAGAGGTGGGTTCTTTTTTTCCCTTCAGAAGGAGTACATGGTCCAAAAGAGAAGAAAGGAAGCATAGCAGCCAGCAGGACAAAGCACAACATAAAAAAGTTGTAATGAGTTCTACATGCTGGCTATTTACAGGAAAAAAAAGACGAATCTCAGAGAGAGGGGTCTTAAGGCAGAACAAGCTTAAGAAAGCAACCTTTGTGCATATTAGTGTAATAGCTAGAGCATAGCAATAGCAATAGCACTTAGACTTATATACCGCTTTACAGTGCTTTACAGCCCTCTCTAAGCAGTCACAGAGTCAGCATATTTCCCCCAACAATCTGGGTCATAGATGAGGGAATAGAAGGGGAACTAACCAAATTTGCAGATGATACTAAGCTGGCAGGAATAGCTAACACCCCAGAGGACAGGCTCAAGATCCAGATGGATCTTGACAGACTTGAACACTGGGCCCTATCTAACAAAATGAAATTCAATGCAGAGAAAAGTAAAGTCCTACACTTAGGTAAGAAAAACCAAAAATATACATATAAACTGGGTGAAACCACACTCAATAGCAGTGACTGCAAGAGGGAGCTTGGAGTCTTAGTAGACAACCAGCTAAACATGAGCCAGCAGTGTGCTGCGGATGCCAAAAAAGCCAATACAATCCTAAAATGCAGTAATAGAGGAGAGGAGAGCAACCAGGATGATTAGGGGACTGGAAACTATAACATACGAAGAGCGATTGCAAGAACTGGGCATGGCCAGTCTAGCAAAGAGAAGGACCAGGGGAGACATGATAGTAGTGTTCCAATACTTGAGGGGCTACCACAGAGAGGAGGGGGTCAGGCTGTTTTCCAAGGCACCAGAAGGCCAGACAAGGAATAATGGATGGAAACTGACCAAGGAGAGATTCAACCTGGAAATAAGGAGAAACTTTCTGAAAGTGAGAGCGATCAACCAGTGGAACAACTTGCCTACGGAGGTTGTGAGAGCTCCAACACTTGAGACTTTCAAGAGGAGATTGGACTGCCATTTGTCTGAAATGGTATAGGGACTCCTGCTTGAGTGGGGGGTTGGACTAGATGACCTACAAGGTCCCTTCCAACTCTATTAATCTGTATCTGTATCTGTATCTATAGAATATTGGTAATTGTATTTGAGTAATAGGTAATAATAATAATAGTAATCATGACACTAGGATTATCATAGTAATAGTTTAGAGATAGTAATAGCACAGAATATAGGAAGCACCCACATATCACTTTTGTCTTGTTTCCTCAGGTTATGACAATTGGGACCAGGAACTCCATCACCAATGGCACAGTTGCAAAGTGTGATGCATCACCTAGTGATGGCAACTCTGGCAGTCCTGTTGACCACATAAGGATGTCATATAATCATGATTTCTGACTCCTTCTGGTTTCACCATTGACTTTTCTTGTTGGAAGCCAGCAGGGAATGTCGAAAATCATGATCACATGACTGTGGCTCACTGTGACTTCATAATCATAAGTCTGGTACCAAGTGCCTTGATTGTGATCACGTGATGGGGATGCTGCAGCAGCCAGAACTTATAAAAACCCAATGTAAATCCCCCTTGTTCATTGCCATTGTAACTTTGAACAGTCACTATCTGAATGTTCATAACCCAAGGACTATCTGCAAGGAGCTTCCCAAAGCTCTCTGATACATAACAAGAGCATTATAAAAATGGATTCCTGAATAGATGGATAGATGGATCAGCAGGCAGGCAGGCAGGCAGGAATGCAGGCAGCTCAATCCTGCATTTTTTTCCAAGAGCTTAAAGTGACTGATGTGAGATTTGAACATGATGAAATGGGATCTCTGATTTTAATGCCAGAAACCTTGTTTATTTTTAAAACCAAGGACAAATGGCAGAAACCTTCAAGGCTGGTAAATTAGCAACTACACGACTATTGGCTCATAAAATGAGAAAAGGATGTCCACAACCCAAATTTGGTAACTAATGAAAGTAGATAACAGGATTCCACAGTGCTGCTAGAAAACTTTTTGTATGCATAGCTTCCTAATTCTTTTTTTTTTAAAATCCACTTATCTACATTTTTCTGTAATGCTTTGGAAATGGAGACCGAGAAGAGAGTTTAATTTCTATTTCAGTTATAAGGTTATCAGCTTACCTTTCATCCTCATAGTATCAATTATGTGCAGTAGGGCCAGAATCATCACTGTGAAGTAATCTAGGCTTGGTCTTCTGAATGAGGAAGGAATGAGTCTACTATTTAATGGGGGAAGAAGATCAGAAAAGATGACTCAGTCTCAAAAAAGAAGGATCAGAAAGAAATCTAAAGTAATCCCACTTTCATTTTCTTTGGTATAATATAAGGCATAGAGAAATTCTAATAAGCTTTCAATATTCTGTTATTCCACCCTACAAAAATAAAGATAATGCATTGTTGGCCATAAATCATGATAAGGTTCTTTAGCTTGGTGTGCCCCTGCCCAAAATAGCATCCGAACTAGAAAAAGTAGATAAATATCCTTTATTTATGCATAAGTAAAGGATAGGTCTCCCACAGGTACAAGTTGGAAACAACCTTAGGAAGGGGAGAAATAATTTTATATATAGTTCAAACATATTGGGTTCAGAATGTTTTCTCTCATTGAGCAATATAATTTGAATCCGAAGAGCCGAGGTGGCGCAGTGGTTAGAGTGCAGTACTGCAGGCTACTTCAGCTGACTGTTCAGCAGTTCAGCGGTTCAAATCTCACCGGCTCAAGGTTGACTCAGCCTTCCATCCTTCCAAGGTGGGTAAAATGAGGACCCAGATTGTTGGGGGCAATATGCTGACTCTGTGAACCGCTTAGAGAGTGCTGTAAAGCACTGTAAAGCGGTATATAAGTCTAAGTGCTATTGCTATTGCTATTGCTAATCATAAGCCATATAGAGTCCATGCTCAGTAACTATGTATCAGTGAATGCTAACCCATAATATTCTTAGTATGATCATTTAAATGAACTTCCAAGACCTGTGGGCAGAGAATTTAGAATGTTAATGAGGAAAAAAACATGTCAAAAGTTTACTTAGAGTCCACTTAAGAGTCCACAAAGAGACAAACCAGATGTCAATTAACACTGAAGAGTTCTCTATCTAATCAAAACTATGGACATCCTGTTAAGACAAACACACTCCTATCCTATCCTCGCCTGGAGAGCAAAGCTACTTTATCTTGCAATTTGAGAATGTTGTAATGTATCAATCACCCGATCAGTAATAACAGAGAAAAAAGCTTTCTACATTACATTTAAAAGAGAAAACAATGACAAATTAAAATATTAGAAAACCCACACTGCGTATCAAAGTACAACAATACAAAGTCCATGTTGTTGGTACTACAAAGTCAGTTAATCAATCAATCGGAATAGAGCTGGAAGGGGCCTTGGAGGTACTCTAGTCCAACCCCCTGCTCAAGCAGGAGATCCCAAACAATTTGAGACAAGTGGCTGTCCAGTCTCCTCTTATAAATCTCCAGTGATGGAGCACCCATAACTTCTCAAGGCAAGTTGTTCCACTGGTTAATTGTTCTCACTGTTAGGAAATTTCTCCTTAAATCCAGGTTGCTTCTCTCCTTGATTAGTTTCCATCCATTGTTTCTTAGCTTGCCTTCTGGTGCTTTGGAAAATAACTTGACCCCTTCTTCTCTGTGACAGCCCCTGAAATACTGGAATACTGGAATATCATGTCACCCCTAGTCCATCCTTTCTCTAGTTGTGTCCATGTTGTGTAGCCTTCAGCCTGGAATCCTTGCCTCTGACTTTGCTATTTCAAAAGGCTTATTCCTGGTGAATTTCATAGCCAGTAATAGATTTGAATCCAGATCTTCTCCAATATAGTTTAATAATTAAAGGTGACCTCATCTTGGTAAAATCTTCCATACACATTGCTCTTATGTGCACGATGAACCAGGTAATCAGTCCAGTACTGATGTATCAATCATCAGTATAAATCTATCCTTTTTTACATCTCTTGTTAGGCAGTCTTTTCAAAGTATGCATTTTCATTTACTACTTTAAAAACAAAACAAAACACAATCAGAGCATTTAAGAGAGAATACAGCCAAGTCCAGGCTGGAGGATTGGAGCCCCAGAGAGTACTTGCATTGTGAGTCAATGGTTGGAAGAGAGTGATGCTTCAAATGTAAGCAGTAGGTGGGTAAAAGAGACTGAGATAATAAAGCTGTATGAACTGAAAGGCCAAACTTGTCATAAAGTAAAAAGGTGGAGATGGGAGAGAAAAATACATGCAATGAATGGTTAAACTTGTACATCTGTTGCTCATAGAAATCTGTGGTTGTTTTTGTTTTTCATTCATGGGTCTCTTTGTTTAGATCTTTCCCAGAATCTGGCCATGAAGAAGGAATCACATGAAGAGAAAAAAATATGTGACTGATTTTATGTATGTGATTGCAGCCTTTCCCATCCTCCTCTCTCTCGTTCCTACTATGCAAAAAAAAAAAAAAAAAACCAGGCAAATGAAAATAGTGATTGCAGCCTTTCCCATCCTCCTCTCTCTCGTTCTACAAAAAAAAAAAAAAAAAAAAAAAACCTGGCAGTTGTGAATATGTCTCAGTGTTATGCCAGTTTTCCAAAACAACCATTTTGTCTAATTGCACTGAAAAAAAAATGGAATTATGGAAATGCTAAATCACTCAGAGGTGCTAAGTGGCAAATATTTGCTGTAATGTGATGCCTAAAAAAAATCTGTTTCTCTCATTTGTCTGAATGTTGCCATATGGCCCTAGGAAGGCACAAATCATTGTGGGAGCTTGAGGCACATTCCAATGTTTCCTGAATTGTGTGAGCGCTTTTTATCCATTTCTGCCTGATCTGAGTCATGTCCTTTTGTTAATTTCCCTTTTATATTTAAATTGGAAACTTTATCAGCACTTACTGAAGTGAAGCCGATGCCAGATATTGGAAAGGCTTTCAATTTCCTTAGGCTGGTTTGAAAGACTTGTTAACCTACCAGTGTTGAAAATATCTGTCTGTAGCACCTGCTGATAATTACTGTACATCAGTAAATTAAAGAGCAGTCTTGATGATATTGATTAGATAATGATTATGCTTTAATCTACTGCTTCTCAGTGCAATAAAGACTGCTCAAAGGATTATTCTTGCTCCAGTTCTGACAGTAACATAAAAAGAAACATTTTTAAAAAATCTGTCCTTCAAGCATATTTTCCCCCATTCTCAATCCCAGAGAATACCATTGCACAATACATTTTTTTGATTACTGATGTGAGGTACTATAATGGAGAAAGATAATAAACTTTATTAAGTGCGTAGAAAAGTCATGAAGTTCAAGATCAATAAGTTGGAACTTCTTATCAGGGAAGAATATGAAAATCTTATTTTCTTTTGCTCTTAAAGCAATGGCATCAATAAATTATATGTGGCACATGACTGTTTGCATTGAAAATAGTTCAACAGTAAAAATGACCTGTTCCCCTTAGTGAGATTAGATTCCAGCTTTTGCTTTTCCTTCACTAATGTGGTTTTCTCCCATTTCAGTGACTTTTAAGCTGTTGCAAAGGTGAGCTATTCCATTATCAAAAGTACTTACCCTTGATCATAAAGCAGTTGCATTCTTTCAATCTAGCTTCTTGTATCCTCAGTCTAAAAACACTGCTAACTTTCTTACAGATCTCTCAGGTTTTGGCACCATACCCTTTTTGTAAGGATTATCAGATCTATTAAACTGAATGACATATGAACACACAAATCATGTAAGCAAAAACTGCCATTGGGGAATTGGTCCCTCTTGATTCAAAGATTACACCCTAGTTTTATATTGGTCAAGCTATTGGTCATCTTATTTAGAGACAGGAATAATTTTCTTATTCTCGTCCAGCCTTTCATGACCTTGGTCAAAACCAAATGTACAGAAAAGTGATAGTTTTCAGCATTTGGAAGTCAAGCCATGCACTACATAGGGTCTATGATATCCCATGCACAATTAAGCTACCTGGTAATGTTTGTTTACAACAAGACTTTTTCACGTCTACCTGCTGAGAGGAGCGGGGAAGCACAGAAGTTGAAAGAATTCTTTATATATATTATTTCCCCAAATGCTACAAGAAACACAAATCCTTGGATCCTACCTTCTTTTCCATAGAAAAGAATTCAAAAAATGTTGCAAAGTCTCTCTCTCTCTCTCTCTCTCTCTCTCTCTCTCTCTCTCTCTCTCTCTCTCTCTCTCTCTCTCTCTCTCTCATAACTTTGGAAGGCAGGAGAAAGACCCAAAGCCTAGACAATGGTCTAAGAAATCTGGATTCAAAGAAGGAATGGGATTGTAAAAAGCAACTCACAAAGGATCTTTGCGAGTTCTCTGGAAAGGAAAAGCAGGGGAGAAGGATGTGCTTTTGGACTTATAAGATTCTATTATTTTAATATTACAATCAAAGTAGTATTAGTACTTATGGTTTTGATTTCTCTTTACCTTCACTACTTTGAAGGGCTGACATGATTAAATTGAGGTTGATGTGTCAAAGTCACATCAAAGAGGAGATTTTACCTTCCCCCTCTCTGTTGTATATAGTTATGGAGAGCATCTGAATTCCCCGACAACATATCTCCTCATGTGATTAGACCACTTCTTTAAACACCAGTAAAGTCAACTTTGTTGTCTTAGGCCCAATTTATAACTAAGGAAACATTATTATTCTGGGTGATATTTTCCACATCAGTCAAGAATAACAGTTTGATAAATCCAAAACCAATAGGAGGAAAGTCCATCCAACCTAATGAAAAAAATCTGCATAGGTTGGATGATATGATATTGATATGTCTCTTCATTAAGTAGAAAACACCACCTTATTTAGCAAATGAACAAACAAGCCATCTTTTTAGTCATTTCTCTCCATAATATCTCTGTGAAGACATTCAATGAAGTAAGTCTATGTCCTCACTAGGAACTTATAGTGCCTTCTGGAATCATACATACATCATTGTTCAGGATAACTGTATTGATAAGAGACTTTCATGTTGCTGCTTTAGGTCAAAAGGAAGAAAAGAGCCCTGTTGCCTTTTTTGGGTTTCAGTGCACACTGGAAAGGTGTGTCAGAGAAGGTGGAATTAATACCAGGTCAGACCATGATGGACTCTGACTGTTGTTGAATCAATACCTTTTCTTGAGTAGTTCTAATTATCCTATAGCACAAATATCTATCCAAGACCCTGATAGACTTCAACTTGCCTTGCCTTTTTCAATGCCAGATTGATTGATTGATTGATTGATTGATTGATTGATTGATTGATTATGTGCCATCTAGTTACCTTTGACTCCCAGCAACTACATAGATAGCTGGATGTAATCTTATTATTTGAGTTGTTTAACTTCTTTCAGGAGCATGAACCCATCTACAATCAATCTTGCAGTGCTTCTCTGAATTTTAGCAGCAGGATTAAATATATAGGAATAGTATATTCCTAGGCAGAAATAGGCCTGGTTGTATTATCATTCTGTGATAGAAGGATAAATACGAACAAAGTGCTGACAGATATTTATCTTAATCATTTGGCTGTCAATCTGTTAAATACTTCACTGATTTATGCATTAAGTAGTTGGTTAAATTTAAATGCATTTACATTTGCAGATCTCAGTGAGGGGACTGTTGTTGAATATGATGGTACATCAGTCTATAAAGCCTTTGCAGAGGAACATTTTTTGAAGAAATCTATATAAAGAAGGGGCAATTTAAAACTAAACGTTTAACTATTAAAAAAAAAAACCCACCTGAAATATTTTTGCAGGGAATGTATAAAGATTGCAACTTTATCTACATTTCTTCCCATTTGTATATTTTTTTGAAAGCATTCATGGGTAATATAATAAACTATAACATTTTATAAATGTATACATTTATGTATGTATTTTCCTTCTATTTATGCATTCTAATGCATTTTAATAAAATAGCTGCATTATAAAAATAAGAAAAAAGGATGGATATTGATATGTGCTTGCATTTCAATTTATATCCAGAAATTCTCATCCATGGTTAATGCATACTTCTATAGACATAGAACAGTGGAAATTAAGCCCTAATCCTAAGGAACTGACATGCTTTTTCCTGCCTCCCTTGTCCTACATTATGGGTTACTCTGATTTTTTTTAATCTATCTTGATGTGTATTATTTGAGGGCAAATACCTTCCAACATCACATGCCATGGCACACATTTCATCAGCACATGTATTCCATAGTAACCAAAGCATTCCGCTGCGATTAGAAAAGTAAAGCAATTTGACGAACTCCTTGGTTGGAGTAAACATACTTAATTGTAGAACAAGGAGTGGGAGAAATTGGGGGTGGAGTCAAAAAAGGAATCAGCCTAGAGTCTCTACATAGCCTCATGTGGACTAAGTCCAACTTTCCTGAATTCCATTAAGCCTTATCTAGTGCCAAAATAGTGCTAACCATTAGTTGATTAGATTCCTGTGCATAGGCATGAGCAATAAATCAGTTTAATTGAAACTTAACATGTGGCCCAGGTCTCTCATGCCTGACATTGATAAAGTTACTATCACAAGTGCTATGCCTTGCAATGAGCTGGCTTAACCAGCATTTTAGGGTTCAATTTCCCAACTATGAAAGTTCCCATTGAGTTTTCTGACCTTATCACATGCTGTAATATAAAATGCAATTCAAATTATGTCACCTTTGGAAGAATTTCAATTATTTTCTGGGGAGGAAAGGTTAAAGGCTGATGTTCATGGCTCTAGGTCCTCTGAAGAACAGAATTAAATGTTTTGTAGGCATCGGGGGTATTATATTTTGTAAAAAATATTGGCCTTTTCATTCCTCATTTGGACATAAGACTTCATATAGTTGATATTTTAGAACATGGATTTTGAAAAGAATGTGCAGACACATAGTGTTTTAGAAATTTAAGACTTGGAAAGTATTTTGGAGATCATATAGTTCAACTTCCTCCCACTGCAGGATTTCAGTATTACAAGAGTCTTGACAGATGGCCATTCTCTGCTTAAAATCTTCCACTGAAAGAACATCTACCCTCTTCCCCTACTGAAGAAAGAAAATTCTTCTTCGTGTACCATCAGAATGTTTTCCTCAATATCTAAACCCATTCTTTCTTGTCTTGTTTTCTGGAACAACACAGAACAAGTCTGATCTGACTTCTGCATGCTTGAAGACATATATTATTATTCATTTTTTCTTATATATCTTTATATATATGCTGCTCATCTGCCTTACAAGAGTCACTTTGTAGGAGATATGGGCAACATAGTAATTTAATAAATATATAAAAATAAATAAAGCAAAATAGCCAACATTTACAGCTGTTCCTCATGTGATTCCCTCCTCCCTTCCAGATCCTATGTCATCTTAGGTGGTTTGTCAATGTCTTTCCTAAAAATAAATAATCAGATGTGGGTGCATAATTACATGTAGGGCTTGACCAGTACAGAAGCAAAAGGAGTAAAGATTATTCTTGATATTGTCATTATAATTATGTTGATGCAGCTACAATGCACTTTTGATTCACTTGATGCACTTTTGGTTCATGTTGGTTCATGATCAGTTTGAGATCCACAAGACCCTGAAATGTTTTTCACATGATCTGTTGCCCAATATGGTCTTCTCCATCTATATTCATATAGACGCAATTTACATAGACTTTTGCAAAGCCTTTGACTCAGTGGTACACGACAAACTACTTCTAAAAGTAAACTCCTATGGCATTTCTGGACCCCTGCTCAAATGGATTACTGCGTTCCTGTCAAACAGGCAACAAGTGGTCAAAATAGGAAACGCTTTATCAAATCCTGTACCTGTCAACAGTGGAGTTCCCCAAGGCAGCGTTTTAGGACCAACTCTCTTTATTCTCTACATAAATGACCTTTGTGACAATATAAAAAGCAACTGCGTCCTCTTCGCAGATGATGTAAAACTATTCAACACCACCGACAATACTACTACCCTTCAAAAAGACCTTGACTAT
>QLTV01001703.1:2795754-2820097 GCA_003457575.1 Thermophis baileyi
TGTTGATATATATACATAATCTTCATCCATTTTGTTTTCCTGATGATTCTGCAATTCTGTCTGCTCTATGTATCTGAAAACCTGGAATTTGCATGCTGTTATCATCAATATTCTCATGTAGCCAGGATTCAATAAAGCATAGGGCAGATGCATTGAAAAATCAGAATTGCATCTGTTTAAAAGGAATATTTAATCCATCTTATTAGCAAGTGAATGTAAATTGGATAGGAAGATTGAAGGGAGCGGTTTTTTTTTATTTCCTCTATTCCTTAGCCTATTTAAAATTCCCTCCCTTTTACTTCTCCTCCTTCACCGTCTGCGTTTGCTTTTGGTGATCCATAGTTCCGGGGAATTAGCTTCCTCCTGTTTTAGAATCTCCTCCGTGTTTGTAAAGACGGGGGGGGGGTGAGGTTACAGAGAGCTGCTCCTTAAAGAAACGTTCTTTAATTCTTAGCAGATGGTCTCGTGAGTATGAAATCCGTAGAGCATCACAGAGAATAATAGGAAATAAAGAAACCATTTGAAAGCATTTCACCGAGGCAGCCATTGTCGGTGCCATCATCCATACAGTTTTTGTTGGAAAGCCCTTAGTTCCCACATAGAGGATTGTTTTCAGTTATGTTTAATCATTTGAAATATCCAAATGCTCCAAATATCCAAATCCAAATCAATAGTTTTTGCTCAAGGCTGTAAAATTAACCAACTAAAATATAGCCCCAGAGTTACAACATTTCAATATTTTCTTTTCCCTGAATATTTCTGTTTCTCAGAATTTCAATGGATTCAACAAATAATAATGGGGGAAAAGCCCTCAATGATGCGGAATGTTATGAAAAGTAGGAATCTTAAATTAATGTACTTCCCTTAAATCCCCTAAGAAAGAAGGAGAAGGAAGAAGGGAGGAAGGGAAGGAGGGAGGGAGAGAGCGAGAACTTTAAAAACAAAACAAAACTCCTTTGCTGTGAGTAGATTGATGTCATTTCCAACACAGCCAAGTTGCCCTAAAGATGTCTTCATTTCAGGTGAAATTGGTAGAATATTAAAGTGCTTTTAAAGTGCCTTGAATTGTGTACAGTATTTTGAGAGCCAAGAAATTTGCAAATTACCAAGTCTGGTTCATGGATCTGACCACATGTTCTTTCAGGCTCATTACCAAAACTTCTTGAAAACAGCCACTGAGAGGATAGACCTTGCCAAAGGCTTGGATTCTTGAATTTGGCTTAGGATTTTGATTGCCGAACTAATGGCTTTCTTACACCTCCCCCCCCCTGCATGGCTGTCAGGTTTCAGATTTATTCGGTAGGAAATCTGATAGCAGCTCCCAGAGGAGAGAGGTTGTCATGCCATATCATATTTTCAATCCACTTGTTCTCTGCCCTATGAATCCTAATCAAGAAAGAAAAGTCAATTACAGTAACCTACCAGTTATGAGACTTTCCAGTCACATAAAACTGGCTGGCATCAGATTTATGAACAAGAAGTAAGGAGCGGTGGAGTATAGAGCAGCTGTTTAAAGGACTTGTGTTAATGAAAGAAAAGCAGAATTACATTTTGAAAGAGTTCAGATAAAGGAAGCTAGAGCTTTATGTAGGACATATTTGAGGTCTTTGTCAGTAAATGATTCTTGAGAGAAGAAACACTAAGGGTTATTGTGGTTTGCCACTTAGGGAAACAAAGATATTCCAAAGCACACATTTAATTCCAAGACCTAATCTTTTGCAGGACTGTGTCAGAATGGAAAAACATTGTCGTCACGATTTATTTAATTATTAGATTTGTTTGCCGCCCATAAATTGCCTCGAGGATTAACTAAATTGCACAAAACTCTGTAGTTCTTAGATCTAAATATTTTAGATTAAACCATTTGTTTTCTTTAAATGAAATTGTGTAACCCAACAAAATCCACTACGGCAGAACAATACTCATAATTCACACTTTGCACTAATGTGAATATAACTCACCGAATATTTCTTGGCTCAAAAATCATGTACAGGAATTTGTAAGTGAGAAAGAGTAAACATATGTATCAGTTCCAACAAGCCATTGCTCTGTTAGCATTTTGGTTCACTGAACTTTCATCACAGTGAAGCAAGATTTAGTGAAGGTATTGGGAGAAAATTAGTGAATTTTCTAAATTGCTGACAGGGAGCTGTCAGCACTGTCCAGCCAGCTCCTTAACAGCTAAAACCCAAAATGTATTGCTGATAAAAGCTGTGAAATAAATATGGGGAGATGAGAAATTGGTGGTATACGCAAAAGGAGTAGCTCTGCATCCAATAAGTGAAAAGTCACAATCACCAGATAGTCCAAGGTGGAGAGAATCCCTACAATTTATTTTTTCTCCTCAAACCTGGCAGCACATATGTCTGAGCATGCAGATGAAATTGAGTTAGCAAATGTGAGAAATACATTGTTTCCAGTCACAATAAAAACTCTTTCATCTTAGAGTTATGGGATTCCCTTTATATCTTACCCAACCCATAGGCATTCAACTGATTCATTCCAGTGTAATCATTGTGAGAGTAAAGAGTGTTTAGTGTCTGAATAGTCAGCATGAATTTAGCAATGTTCGGCAACATTTCCATTTTGTGTCTATGGAGATTCTCAATCATCCAGGTCATGGTTGTCCCAAAGGTGCTTTTTTATTTTCAAAAGGCGACTGGACTATGTTTTTTTTTCTTGAGGATGAAATGCTTTTTGCTTCTCATCCAAGATATCTCGCTTCTCATCCAAGAAGCTAGGTGGTTGTTTTTTTTTTATTATTCCTTTGAAAACTCATCCAAGAAGCGAAAATATTTCAAAGGAAAAAACCAAGAAAGTCCAATTGCCTTTTGGAAAAAAGCACTTTTGTGACATCACTATTTTGTGACACTGAATGACCTAATGCACTACTAGGGACCATCCAAACATTCTTCTCAATGTGCATTCTTTGAGATTCATTGTCCTCAGAATGTTCTGCTTACTGTGCTTCAGAAACAAGGTTGACAGAATTATTGCTGTCACATCTGATTGGTGACTAGTTGCTCCTTCTGAAATTGGGTGAGTTGCAGGTCACTGGTATATCTCATGGGCCAAACATGCATTGTTCCAGAGGTAGCAATTAGTCGGGCTGCTGTCATTGGGGATAACAGCACTGTTCTTCTGAATGTGCAAGGGTAAGGAAGATGCAATGAAGTAGAAGCAAGAAAATAAAAGGATCTGTCTATATCTTAGGAGAAGGAGAAAGGCAGGCCTGTCCTTTTCCTGCTCTGCACTCTTCTGACCATAGCAGCAGCAGCAGCAGTAGCTTAAACCATGTACTTGGGAATAGAGGAGAGAAATAGATGTATAGAAGGAAGTTGGATGCAACTGAGGTATAAAAGTTACAGATATGAATAGCTCAGTAGTGGGTTCTAAAACCCTTCACTACCAGTTCGCGCAGAAGCGTCCCGGGTGGGTGGGCGGAGCCTCCCGCCACCGCTGCTACCAGCTCTAAGAACTGGGCCGAACCGGGAGCAGCCCACCGCTGGAATAGCTGCCTTGTGGAATATATTCCAGAACATTATAGCTACCTTGTGGAATATATTCCAGAATGTTATGGTTCCTCTGAGCCACACAAAAAAACACCACCACCACATGCCTTTGGTTATCAGATGATATTCTTATTACTCAGGCACTCAAAGTAGAAATGGCCATGTAGACAAAGAAATCTGAATGGGAGTCTTTCTGCAGGCACCTGGAGCACTGCAGATTGCTGGCACTCCAGATATATCTTCTCTTTGTGACATAGGATGTTCCACAGGAGATCTTGTTCTTTGCTATAGAATCACTTGATCCAGCTTCAGCCTTCCTCAACAGTGGTCTGGCACTGAAATGGTGCCACCACAGTGAGGATATTTGCTCTGGAAAATGTAAGTGAAAGTCAGTTTGGTTTAGTGGTTAAGGCATCAGGCTTGAAATTGGTAAACTGTGAGTTCTAGTCCCACCTTAGGCACAAAGCCAGCTGGGTGACCTGGAGCCAATCACAGTTCTAAGAAAGTGGTAATGGCAAACTACTTTTGTAAAATCTTGCCAAGAAAATTAGAGGGACCTGTCCAGGTTGTCTCTGAGAATCAAACACAATTGAAGGGAAGGGAAAAAAACTGTAAGTGGTCTGCCTTGAAGAAGAAGCACAGAGACTTACAGAGATAAAATCAGAAAGTGATCTTAAGTAAGTCAACAAATTGATGACTATTATCCCTTACCTGCCACTGTCAGGAACTACTCAACAATTGACTAATTCATTGATCTATTAACTAACAGCCCCAATATGATTACTATCAAGGAGAAATATAATTTGTTTAGTATAAAAAAATAAATGCAATAGAGCCCTATTTCAGTGTAATTCAGATTTTCACAGGATAAATCAAGTTAGGTGTGTGCTATGTCTGAAATGAAAGCCAGCATGCAATCAGTATGAAGACAACAGAAATGTTCTAAGACCATGATGGTGAACCTATGGCACGCGTGCCACAGGTGGCACGCAGAGCCATATCTGCGGGCATGTGAGCCGTTGCCCTAGCTCAGCTCCAGCTCAAATGCGCATGCCGGCCAGCTGATTTTCGGCTGGCTCTGCCCACGCCGCCCCTCTCCTACCAGTAGTCTCCACGCGGCCCATTTTGGATGCCAGGTAAGTACAGGGCTCACACGGAGGCTCTGGGAGGGCGTTTCCAGCCTCCGGAGGGCCTCCGGGGGATGGGGGAGGCTGTTTTCACCCTCCCCAGGTTCCAGAGGCTTTCCTGGAGCCTGGTGAGGGGGAAAAACGGGCCTACCGGAAGTCGGGAAATGGGCTGTTTCTGGCTTCCGGAGGCTTCAGGGAGGCCTGCTAGGCCCAAAATGGGGTGGTGGTGGTCATGCGCGCATGCGTGTGGGGTGTGGGGGGGTTGCGTGTACATGCGCAGGGGGGCGGGGCACGTGGGAGACATTGAATTATGGGTGTGGGCACGCACGCATGCTAGCGTGTGCGCGCGCACTCTTTCGGCACCTGAGGGAAAAAAGGTTTGCCATCACTGTTCTAAGATATTAATGTTTGATTCAGTCTTCCAGTTTGGCTATACTTGCTAAATGGTAAATAACATAAAAAATTAATATGGCTCGTTTATTGTACACTTGCTTTATATTGTCTCATATTTTGGAATTTATCAGGGGAATACTTGGTGACAAAAAAAGGGAGAGATTATGATGAAAGCTGTGATACAAGGTGTTATATCAACAATGCAAGCAAACACATTGGTGGAAGCCTTTAGGATTAATTTTTATGATTAGTTCTAGCCTTTACATGATAAGTCTTTTTTATCTAGCAGGGAGAAAAGATCAGCTTTCTAATTAATTGTTTCCAATGTATCTTCTGTGTTGAGACATTACATTATTAATGTTCACTAAGTGATTAAGCAGTGGCAAGCAATGCATTTAATTGATTCAGAAACTTTAGCTGATGGCCCCTTCATTCTGAGAGATGAACCAACTATTTACCACAAAGTTCCTATCTCAATTAGCCTGACTTGAAATGATTCAAAATTATCTCTTTTATTCTCTTTCTCTGCTTTTGTTTTTCCGATGTTCATTATCAAAACAAACTTCCCAAGACAATATGAAGTAGATACATCAGCCAAACACAGCTTTTCTTTCATCCTTATCCTAGCTGCCACTCCCCCTAGCAAACACAAATTGTGTGCCTGCTTACTCTCTTGTAATCACTTCTTCTCTGATGAATATAAATGCAAACAATTCCCTTATTGTTAATTATCCCAGTGCTAAGGTAACCATTCCAAAGGGTGGGGGAATGGTTAGGGGACAAACAAAAGTCATAGGTGTGAAACTGATTATTCTTGTCACTTTTGACCTGCCTATACCAGCACTGAAAAGGGAGCAGATGTCACTACGTTCATATGTATTTGTCAGCTGGACTCTTATTTTGAAACGACACTGTATACTGATATGTAGCCATGTGATAAGCTGTACAGCATTCCAAAAGGCAGGGATGGCACAATCATGGTCATGTGATTTCCCACTTAATGACCACATCTCTTAGCGATAAAGTTGCTGGCCCCTAGTGTGGTCACAAAATGAGGACAACTATAGGTTTATTTTTGTCTCCATATTTTGCATTCTGTGTTTTATTTGTAACTAGCTGAATACCCGTGCTCCGCTACGAAACTATGTGATTGGGCTTGATAAATCAACACTTACAGCTTGAATATTAATGAGTAGTTACAATCGGCCTCTCCTCTCCCCTTCTCTCCCTCAGCCTTGCTGGCTTAGCTCAACTGTTCTGTAGTAAAGCTGCTTGCTGCTGTGAAAGTAAAACTGAAACTGAAACTCCTCTCCTCTGCTTGTGTTTTGCATTTGGAACAGATTTATTTTCAGGTGGGGAGGGGAAGTAGAACTCCTTATCAGAGCGAGTTAATAATAATATAGGAAATATTAATGCTCTGATGGTCATTTTGAAAAATCCTTTCTTAGTGAGCATCTAGAAGGCAAGAGGAACATACGTGGCAAATTTCAAGTTTGTAGCCTTTACAGTTCTGGAGATTTTGTGATGATGCATGAGTGGCATTTCACTTATATATATATATATATATATATATGGATTGAAGAAGTTTTACTTCTTGAAAGCATTTTACTTTTATGAACTGATGAATGCCTTTTCTGATTACAATGGTCTATACATCTGATAAATAAATAAATAAATGAAATAAGACAGTTTATCAGAAAATGAGAATCTCTTCACTTATAAGACATCTACAGGTTTTGGAAAGACCTTTTGATGGTCGTAAAAAAGTCAGCTTTGTAGATATTGGGAAGTCTGTGCTTGTCATAGTAAAGTCTATATATGCCAGGTGTTCTTGTATTGTTCTGGTGCCATGGTGGTAATGTTCTCATCTTCCTTAAGCTTCCTGATACCTTTGTTTTCCAAACTGCCCCAAGAGCATCCAGTACACATTTGTCCATTGCAAAAGCTACATATTATAGTCTAGCTCTTTTATCTTTGATTCTCCCACAGCTTCAATTTGTAGTCATATCTGTGGCAATTATTCTATATTTTTCTGTACTGAATACCTGTGTATTGAGAGGGGGGGAGATTTTGTAAATATTTACCACAGAAAAGTGACAAATGACAACTTCTATTTACACTGAAATTTCTACCATAACAAATATTAATATCTTTGCTTTGAGAAGCACAGAAGATGATTTCACCAAGACGTACGATCAATTACATTATTTTGAATTACAACTTTCTTTGAGGGAGGCACCAGAGCACATGAGTATACATGTATGTGTGTAAGTATATGTTTCGTGGTATTCTGGTATTTAAGGTGCTCAAATGCAGTCTTCTATTTTAGGCTTCATTCTTTTTAGAAGTACACCTGAATGGGAGGATGGAGCTGAGGGATAAGAGCTTTGTGCTAGAATATTATGCATGAACCATGGTGGCTTGGGAGTGGGGACCCTCACTGTTACCCTTATGCATGAACCATGGCGACAGGAGGGGGACCTCACTGTCAAAGAGGCACGCCCCAACCTCTGAAATGGGAGAAGAAACCATTGCAGTTCTCTGGAGTGGAGACGTGCCCAGGGAATGATTGATATGCATGAGATCATTTTTCCCAGGAGCGTAGAAAGAGATTGCAGAGGGACCTATGCTGAGGCCTAATTACGGAGATCAGGTTCTTAATACTGTCCCGTCACTCCTGGGAAAGGTACACCTTACACTCCAGAGAGTCCACAATGGCCCCTAGGTGGTTTAGGCAAGTAAGGGGAGAAAGATGACTTTTTTCCAAATTAATGGAAAAACCAAGGCGCCGAAGGGTAGACATGGTCGTCTGAACATCCCGCACCGCTTGGTGTCTAGACGGGCCCTGAATCAGTATGTCACCGAGATAGCACTGGATGCGAATGGGAATACCCCTGAGGTGTGCTGCCACGACTGATAGGACCTTAGTGAAGACCCTGGGTGCCGAGGATAGACCAAACGGAAGGGCAGAGTATTGGAAGTGCATTCCTGCATAGCAAAATCTGAGATATTGATGATGAGATGGCCGAATCGGAATATGCAAGTACGCTTCCGTAAGGTCTCTCGAGGCAAGGAAATCATCCCATCAGATGCCACCAAGGATAGACGCCAATGAGTGCATTTTAAACTGCCTGTAGCGAACTATGCAGTTGAGACGTTTGAGATCCAGAATCGCCCTCCACCCCCCCCCAAGGACTTTGGGACTACAAAAAGAATGGAGTAGTACCCTTGCCCTATTTGGTCTGCGGGCACCTTCTGAATGGCCTGAATGTCCAGAAAGTATGCAATGGCTGCATCCATGAGAGCCCGCTTGGCAGGATTGTTTGACACAGGGCAATGTAGGAAAAACCTCGGGGGTGGGGGATTGGAAAGAAATTCAATGGAGAGACCTGATCGAATGGTCTCCCGGACCCAGGCATCTGACGTAATCTTGTCCCATAAAGGGCCAGCCGGCCGCCAATGGGAGGGTCAGACGGAACCTCACTTGGAACGTCTGAAGGGATGACTGCCTCCCCCGTGAAATGGCCGCTTGAAAGGTCTGCCCCTGCTGGGTCTGTCTGAACCCTGTTGTGACCTGCCCCCATACTGACCTTGAGATCTGGGAGAGAACCCTGAGGAATCGGAGTCCCGAAAGGACCGCCTCTGGTAAGGCATGTAGCGGAAGGACCCCCTCCTGGAGAAGGGTAATTTTTTCCTCTTGTCCCTAGACTCAACAAGAATAGGATCCAGGGACTCCCCAAAGAGCTGTTGCCCCTTGAAGGGGGTGGATGCAAGTCGCCACTTATGGTGGGTATCCGCTTGCCATTGTCGCAACCAGAGCATTCGTCAGGCCACCATGGCGGATCCGATGGCCCGGGAGAAAAATCTAGCAGCTTGGAGGGTGGCATCTGCTGAGAATTGGGCCATGGCCAGGAGCTTGTTGATGTCCTGGTGAGAGCGTACGTCCTCGGCGGGAATTCTCTCTTGGAGTTGCTGGAGCCAGATAAGAGAAGTATGGGTAAAGAATGAAGCTGTTGTCGAAGCGCGGACCGCCCATGTGGCCGCCTGATGAGCCTTCAGGAGGGCTTGCTCCATCCTCCTGTCCTCAGGCTTGAGTTCACCTGGCATGGTGGTGGTTGAATGAATGGCCGCGACTGGGGCATCAACGGAAGGCAATTGCAGGGACGCCACCAATTCCTGTTGTACATTGAAGTACCTCTTGTCCAGTGACGATGGAATGGGACCTGAAGCAGGAGCGGCCCACTGGCGGTGAACAGCATCCAAGAAGAGAGGAGGGGATGGAATAACATCGAGCTCAGCTGTTGGTTCCACAAATAACGGATCAGTGATGGGGCATGGGACATCAGTGGAGGTTGGAGGCGGGTCGAGGTTGGCAGAGGCCTTGGCCTTAAACAGAAGAGATTTAAACAGCGCTGGCTGGAAGAGGGTCGATACCTGAGGGGTCAGCGATCATACCCTCATCCTCCGATAGCTCAAGGCCCAAATGACCCTCTTCTTCCGACAAATCTGAACGGGAATCAGCAGAGTGCTCCAAAGCCACGTAGATAGAGGCTCTGACAGTGGTACCTGGAACCAACCCTTCCTGATCCTCACCAAAAAGACGGGATCCACCGGAATATACTGAGGGGGGCCTCCCTAATTGATGCATGCCTTCAGCAATGCCCTTACTGATGGCAGCTGAAATCACGGCCTGCATCTCAGCTGACATCACAGACCTTGGAGGCCAGAAGGCCCAGGTTGAGGAGGTTCACGTAAGTCAGCAGCTGTTGGAGTGAAAGAGGCCGATGGTTCCACCCTGGAGGAAACTCCTGGATGAGCTACTGAGGATTCCGCCAGCATCCCCCAGACCTCAGAAGGGGCCACCTGGATTTGATGCTGGTCTAATGATAATTGATCAGGAGGCAACCCCGAGACAGGAGACAGGGCCAGAGGATCAATGCTACTAGGGCGAGGATCAGGGGATTTGCCTGACTGGGCGCACAACCTTTCTAGTGCTCTGGTCCTGCATCGTTCATCGTGCTCAGTAGCCTTGGATCCCCTAGTCTGAGAAAGGTGACTGTGGGAGTCCTTATGGGAACTGAATGGACCAGGTTGGTCTGGGTTGGTCTCAGGCCGAGAGGTGTGCTTAGATTTGCTGGACTGTTTTCCACCTTTGTTGGCCTTATCAGCCTTGCTGGCTCGAGAGCTCATGGTGGTATCAAGTCAGATAAAGGAACTCACGTCCCCTAAATATCTGTTAAGAGAAGATGGCAATGTTAATCAATGATTCTGTATATAGGCCCCCTTTTATCCTTGTTCTCTCTCTCTCTCTCTCTCTCTCTCTCTCTCTCTCTCTCTCTCTCTCTCTCTCTCTCTCTCTCTCTCTGTGTGTGTGTGTGTGTGTGTGTTCGTACACACACACATACACACACACATATATCTACGTGCGCCCGCGCTTTATTTATTTATTTGTATTATTATCACTGCCAGCTGGTTAATCCCAGGAGGGCAGTAAGCCAAAGAGGCAAAGGGAGGGAAAGAATGACTTCAAGCTGATCCAAAATATGGAAATTTCAGAATATAAACATTGCCTATTGTCATGAGGGACTTAAAATGGCTGCCAAGGAACAAGAACCTGGCTACCGGCAATATAAGGCGAGGCAAGCAAGGTGCCTATTGCCCCTCCCCCTGCAGGCAGATTGAGGGAGGCTCCCAAAATGGTGCGGGGCAAAGTTTGACCCTCTGAAAAGCCGGTGTAAACTGCGCTAGGCGGAATCGCAGATTTAAAGCCAGAAGTGCTCCAAAAAACAGATTAGGCATGAGGGTTGTTTTTTTTTTTATAAAGGAGACTGCCTGTGGGGCCGTTCCGTCGGGTCGCCTAAATTGCTGCTGCGTTCCATGAGGCGGCAGCTTGGCAAGATAATATATTCAAAATGGCACCCCCTGCAATTAATTATATTCAAAATGGCACCCGCGTAGCCGGGCAACGAAGCAACGAAGCGAGCACAGCTCCAGCGAGGTAAAAAGAATTTTGCCTGCTCCCCCAGCCGATTCAATTTTGGAGCGCTAGACTCCGGTGGCCGAATGGTCCATTTAGGACCGCGGCTGCTCAGGCTGGGCAATCCTCTCTCTCTGCTCCAGACCTGCAAAGGCTAGCCGCAACACACTGCGTGTAGAGGGGAGCGTTAAAACTCCTCCAGCCACTCTCACAGCCTCTAACGAAGGCACAGGGCCCCAACCACCAAAAAACCTGTTAATCTTTCAATCAGCTGTTAATCGGGGCATAGAAAAACTCTGGCGGCAGCGCGAAAGGCTAGAACATCCCCTCAGGCATGAATAGGGCCGCCTACAGGCAGAAGTGGCAATCGGCTGTAGCCAGCTCAAGCCTAAGCTCAGAGCTGTTAATGGAAAAAAAAACAGTGATCCCAGTGGAGAGGGATCGTTAGTAACTCACAGTTTGACGAGAAGAGGTGACTAAAAATCAGCAAACTGGAACAGCAATTTCTCAATAGAGGGAAGAGCTAGCAATCACACATCCATCCTTGTCTGAGGACTGAGTAAGGCTGGGGATCCCGGCACACGGGCAGGAATAAACGTCTTAAAAGACTCAGTCCTATTGGATGAAGGACGATGACAACCCATGTCTAGATGCTGGCTCAACCCTCTATGGAGAAAGACTAATCTAATCCTGTTTGAAACTGATTATTGGAAACATGGTCCTTTAAAAAGGCCTTAGACAAATCAACAAAGTTGTATCCTTTTGTTTACAATTCAGATTGGTACACAAATCATGGCTCAATTCAAGCATTCTGTTTCAGTGTTAATTACTGAGTGGGAAGGGAGGAGCAAGCAAGAGCAAGAAATCATCATTATTTTCACTACCCTCCACATCAGAGGTGGGTTCTTACCGGTTCTATCCGGTTCTTTAGAACCGTTAGTAACTCGGCAATGACATCACAGAGCCGGTTCTGTCCGTGTCTCCATGGGTGCCGCCATCTTGGGTTTTGCTTCTGCGCATGCGCAGAAGTTAATTTTTGCTTCTGTGCATGCGCAGAAGCTATTTTTGATTGCTGTGGGTGCGTGTGCGCGCACAAAGTGTGTGCGCGCGCATGGCGCGACCCTGAGCGAACTGGCAGCAAAAGGATCCAGAACCCACCCCTGCTCCACATATCACTTTGATTTAGTGGTTAAGGCATCCGGCTAGAAACTGGGAGGCTGTAAGTTCCAGTTCTGCTTTAGGTACAAAGCTGGATAACCCTGTCATTCTCTCTTGGTCCTAGGAAGCAGGCAATGACAACCCACTTCTGAAATCTTGCCTAGAGTATTGCAAAGACTAATCCAGGCAGTTGCTATAAATCAAAACTGATTCAAAGGCACAAACACTCATGCACACACATGTCACTGTGGTGTGTTATGTCGAACCATGTACCGTGTTTCCCTGAAAATAATACATGTCCCCATAATAAGGCCAATCAGGCTTTTCGGCGCATGCGCTAGAATAAGCCCCCCCCCAAAATAAGCCCCCCCAAATACTTAGACGCATGCGCAGCTGCTGCGCAAACAACACAACGTGAGGAGGGGAGGCCGGAGAGGGGGGAAAGGGAAGGGGAAACATGCCCCACGTGCCCCTAGCATCCACAAACCCTAGCTCGCACACCCTTTCTCTTAGTGACGGCCGCAAAAAGAGTGGCCACAAAAAAAACTCTTGCCAGTCCTAGCCCTGTCGACCTGGGACTGGGGGAAGGGAGACTGGCGCCGGAGCTCTGAGCAGTGGCCAGTGTGGGCTGTCTGCTCAGCCATGAAGCAGGATTGGCATGGCCAGTTCTTGCCCGCAGCATTGCCAGCGAGGATCGGGTCAGAGCCGCTGCCGCCTAAGATGGGCAGGCCAGATTTGGTGAGCCAGACGCACCGCTGCCACTCGGGAGAAGAAGAGAGAGAGGAGGCACTGTGACAGAGCCCATTTCTCACGTTCTTGTCCTCCCGGGCAGCAGCAGCATGTTCAGCTCCCCGAATTTGGCCTGCCAATCTCGGCTGGCTTGGTGGCTTTTATTATTTATTCAGAATCAAGCCAGCCTCTCAGCGTAGCCCAGCGCCGCCCGGGAGGAGAAGAACATGAGAAATGGGCTCTCTCACAATGCCTCCTCTCTCTCTTCTTCTCCCGAGTGGCAGCGGTGCATCCGGCTCACCGAATCTGTGCTGCTGATCTCGGGCTTCCAGCTCCTGCCATGCCCGGAGAGGGGGGGGAGAAGAGACGGCAAGGGAAGCCCCGTCTCGCTCCATGCATCTCGCTTCTCTGCCACTCCACCCGTCCCCACCTGTCACCCCCACCTGCCACTCCCCCTCGCTGGCCGAGATCAGCAGGCCAGATTCAGGGAGCTGAACGTGCTGCTGCCGCCCGGGAGGACAAGAACGTGAGAAATGGGCTCTCTTGCAGTGCCTCCTCTCTCTCTTCTCCCAAGTGGCAGTGGTGCGTCCAGCTCACCAAATCTGGCATGCTGATCTTGGGCGGCAGCGGTTCTGACCCGATCCTCGCCATCAATGCTGCAGGCAAGAACCGTCCACATCGATCCCGCTTCATGGCTGCGCAGATAGCCCGCACCGGCCACTGCTTGGAGCTCTGGTGCCAGTCCCCCTTCCCCCAGTCCCAGGTCGACAGGGCTAGGACTGGCAAGAGTTTTTTTTGCGGCCGCTCTTTTTGCGGCAGCCACTAAGAGAAGGGGTGCATGAGCTAGGATTTGCGGGAGCGGCATCCGTGAGGCCATTCCAGGTGGATGGCAGATGCGTGTGGGGCATGTTCTCCCCCTTCGCCCCCCCGCCTCGCCTCCTCACCTCAGGAAGCAACAAAAATGCTGCCACGATTGCTGGAGGCGGCGGCCTGAGCAGCACCAGTGAAGCAGCTGGTTGGCGCTCCGGCACCAGTCCCCCTGCCACGGGCCGAGGTTTAGGGGCCCTGTCTTATTTTTGGGGAAACACGGTAGCTTCTCTGTACACTGTAGAGAATCCTTAATCATGCTGGGAATTTGCTTGGACAAAGCATGTTTCTTTCTGCAATCGTTCATCAGGATTTAGCATGTTTCCAGAAAATAATTGGGAAGGAAATATGATTCCTCCTTCTTTACCATTGCCATCCACAATGCTAAGCCTTTAAATGAGTATAGAGGCTGCCAACCACTACCAGAGCCCCCAAGTACTTGCAGTCGTGACCACAATTATTTTAAAATAGACAAATGATGCCAGTGGGAAGCATTATTTGTCCTGGGAAATTGCCTATCCTTTGATTTCCTTCCTGTTCTCATTCCCACTTTTTTTTTTCCATCTCAGTATTAAGTTCTTCATCTGTGAAATAGCTCATTCACTCTCTGGAACTTAGAGGACAAGTAAGGCATCTCTTGAGGAAAATTGATTTTATTTCCATCCTTACGTAAATAACTCAGTTATAAATATTATTTTATAAACTTCCTCAGTGACTGGGCAACATCTGTTTTCAACATTATCCTGCATTCAGAGATTTGGGGAAAAGTCTTTTTTATGGGACATCAATGAGAGCTATGTAGTAGAGACCTCTTGCTAAAATAATACCTTTGTCACAGTCAATTCTCCCCATAAATTGTGAAATATGTAATAAAGAAGGCTTGCTGGCTGGTTTTCCTATTTTTTCCTCTTTTTCCCCCACTGAGAAATATTCAGGAGAAACACAGCTGAAACCCTGGGGAAATGAGTTAGAGTTCTAGCACCGAATTGTCAAACTCCAAATAGTTGTGAATCAAAATGTACATATTATAAAATTCACTGCTGTTTTATGATTTATGGTTCAATGTGCAAATGGAATAGTTTTGGAAAGTGATGTTTTCCTCTTTCTTGGGATTCAAAAATAAACATTGATTTTTAGTTTTCATTTCAGTTTATTTGTTGCTATCAGCTTTGGATAGGTTTCTCTTTCCCATCTCAATGAAATGATTTATATTATGTTTGTTATTTTTTTGTTTGCTTGTTTGGAGTGTTTGAGATTATTTTTTGGCAAAGAGAGAGGGGAAAAAATCCTTAGACTTTTACCTGCATTCATCAGGTAAATCAGCAAAAGATGTTTTCTCTATAAACATGCATGTTCTCATTCCAAATAGTGGAAATTTAGCATTGGAGAAGAAGTTAAAACTGATAAGCACATTACATATTCCAATCCTAGATAATAGATCTACAATATGTTTTCTTTCAACAAAGCTTCATATAGTATATGAAAAGTATCATCCTGTTCAAATACCCAGGCTAATGTTATGATACTATTTCTATGGCTAAGATAAACTATTGGTACAATTACCATAAGATCATTTGCCAGAAAGGGATGAGCAGCATTACCTTCAGCTAAAATTTCTTCTGAGTTTAGTTACAGTATTAGCAACCATAAGTTCTTGGAACAATTGTTTTTTATCAGATAATAAGCATACTTAACTACCATAGTTGGTAAATGTCTTCCAGAATGTACTAAATTATATATTTTAAATGATGGCATGGAATAAGGTATTTATTTCATTACATGTTCTTTTTTTTTAATCTTGCCAAATTACAAAATTACTCCAAGTAGTTCACAACATAAAATCACAATAGCCATAAAACCATTTTGGATGTACAGTATTATATGAAGACTAACTCTCTGATGAAGGCTCCAATACTGAGAAAGAGAAGAAGATGATGACCAACAAGGATGAAGTCAGTTATAGTGGCAATGACATCAGTGTTGGAAGACTTGAAAGACCAGATGAGGCACAGATCATCATGGAGAAAATCTGTCTATGTGGTCACTAGGATTGTCTTCAACCTCTGAGGACAAACTGCAGTACCTCACTAGTTAAAACCTAGACCAACATATTCTAGCATAGTCTATCTTAATCTATAGTTAATCCCTGAATCTACTCTACCCCCAGGAGTTGTTTATTCCCTGAAAGAAAAAAAAAACCAAAAACGTCCACACAAATCCAGTACATGTACATTTATAGGCAAAATTTCTATGAATTTATAATTACAACTAATTCAGTAAAAAAATTTTAGTACAAAGCTATGGATAGTTTGAAAAGTATCTGGAAGACATATTTTGGAATGCAGAGGAATACAAGTACATCCTTCCTATAAGAAGGGAAAAGAATGTTTTGATCATTAAAGCAGTCACCTTTAATGTAATTCATTGAGGCAGCTACAGGATTCTTCAGGCTCTTGCACCTATGAGCTGAGGTGGCGCAGTGGTTAGAGTGCAGTACTGCAGGCTACTTCAGCTGACTGCTAGCTGCAGTTCGGCGGTTCAAATCTCACCCGCTCAAGGTTGACTCAGCCTTCCATCCTTCCGAGGTGGGTAAAATGAGGACCCAGATTGTTGGGGGCAATATGCTGACTCTGTGAACAGCTTAGAGAGGGCTGTAAAGCACTGTAAAGTGGTATATAAGTCTAAGTGCTATTGCTATTGCTATTGCAAAGCTAATTTTATGACGAATGTTGGGCTCTTTCATTTTAATAAGTTCAAGGGTGCACTGTTTCCAGTTGCTCAAGATAGGTGGGTTTTTGAAATAGTATACAATTAGACCTATTTTTAAAAAAAAAATCAGGAAAAGACAGGTACTTCCAAAAAGGAAAAGGTAGTTTCTTTGTTCTTCAAATAAAAAAAAAACTTTCTATTTACATATAAATGTTATAAACATTGTGCAATAATAGCATTCTTGGTGAAAGTAGCTCTTAGAGACCTACATGGAAGTGAGAAAGAAATTTTTGTTTTAAAGCTGCCATTTGTGGTTTGTGTTTGGCCATTTTGATTCTGTAACTTGTATATATAAATTCAGTTTAACTTTATGTTTTCTATCTATCTATCTATCTATCTATCTATCTATCTATCTATCTATCTATCTATCTATCTATCTATCTATCTATCTATCTATTTATCTATCTACTGTATCTCTCTATCATCTATCTTTCATTTATCTATCTATTCATTAATCATCATTTCCTGGAATACTTGTCTTAAACCAATTTAAATCAGTCTGGAATGATCATATGGCAGAATCATTTAAAAGTGCAGTGAACATGCCCTAGGTTCAAAGGGTCTAATAGGATGGTATGCACCACTGATAATTAACTGAGCTTAAAAATAATGAATGTTACTGTATTCAGTGGGACTTATTTCTGAGGAGATATTGCTGTGTTGGGCTTTTCAATTATAATTGGACCATTTTTTCCCCAAATCACTCTGCCCATTCATTAAAATCAGTCACCTGAAGGCCTTTTTTTCCCCTTCCTAGAAATACTAGAAATAACCTTTTCATTGGGTTTTATTAATTTATATAGTACACACCCTGTAGGGAAGTCTACTTTATACCTACACATCAGGTTTTAAATTATTTTTCTTACATGCATTAGGACATAGATAGTAATTTTGGAATTCTAGTAAAATTCAAGTTATTTAAATGAGCTGTTACTCTTTTATCTGTGGTTCTGTCTTTATATTTTATCTATATTCTTCATCCTGGAAACACAGATCAATCTTTGCATGATTATTTATTTACAAAAATAATTCTATAAGCTGTTGAATAATGAAAAAATTCCAAAGCTTTCTGTCAATTATAGAAATTATAATTAAAAATTATAAAATAAATATAAAATATTCTATACATAGGAATATTTATATTGTAGAAACATTTATTTATAAAAATAATTCTATCCAGTTGTTGAATAATGAAACAATCCCAAAGTACATTCTGTCAATTACAGAAATAAACATATAAATGTAAGCATAAGAGCATAGGATATCAATTATATAAATATATGTAATTATATACTATTGCTTCTCTCTCATAATAGTGTGAACAACTTCTCTCTGAGCATTTCAGAATGCCATGAAAATACTGAACTAAAGTTCTATTGGAATACATTGTCCCTTGTGAATTGTCTTACTATTTAGTTTATCTGAGAAAATCTTGGGTAAGGCCAGTTTACCAATGTACTTACCAGACAAATGCACTTTTGTCATTGAAAGATTTCCAGTTACTAGCTTAGAATTTGTAGCTATCCAAAATCTAAGAAAGAATCAGATTGGTTTAGTGGTTAAGGCATCAGGCTAAAACCAGGAGATCACAGGTCTTAGTCGCACTACGAGCATCAAGCCAATTGGGTGACCTTGAAACAATCACTTCCTCTCAGAAGGAAGCAATGGCAAGTTACTTCTGAAAATATTTACCAAGAAAAATGGCAGGGAACCTGTCCAGGGGTTCTCCAAGAATTGGACACAACTGAATGGAAGAAAGAAAAAGCCCAAGTAGTGGGGAAAGAATAGCTAAGGCAAGATCACATGACATTTTGTCCCATTTTAATTTTATATGGGGGGCTTTCTAGTTCAAATAAAAAAAATGTGAAATGTAGAATCTGAGCCTTCATGCCCTATTAACTACAAGTCTGACCTGCAATGGGAAAACATGAAAACAAGAAAGACCAGTTCTCCACCAATAACATTCATTCTCCTCCCAGTTGAATCCCTGCTAGCACGTTTAACTAAATACATTATACCCTTGAAATAGACTTGGCCAGAAGCTTATGCCTCAAATTTGAATGTATCCTCTTAAAGAATAAAAGTTAAACTTTAAAATCTGGCAGTCTTTTTTTTTTTTAAAGAAAAATGCATTCTACTGTCACTCTTCCATGTTTCCTTATGCATAATTGTTTTTTCTAGCATTAAAATCTGGCAATGATAAAAAAAAAATCAGAACTGACAGTTTTCTCAGTTCATCAAGCACTTCCAGAATCATCTTTTAAGATTTTGAATAGCTCAACTGGAATACTGTCACCTCCACTAGCTTTGTTGTTGCTCAGACTTCCTAAGGCCCATTTGACTTCACATTCCAGGATGTCTGGCTCAAGGTCAGTGGCCACCCCATCGTGGTTATCAGGGATGTTAAGCTCGTTCTTGTATAGTTCTTCTGTGTAATTTTGCCACCTCTTCTTAATCTCTTCTGCCTCTGTTAGGTCCCTGCCATTTTGGTCCTTTATCATGCCCATCTTTGCATGAAACATTCCCTTCACATCTCCAATTTTCTTGAAGAGGTCTCTGGTCCTCCCTATTCTATTGTTTTCTTCTATTTCTATAAGTCAAAATACTTCCTCATAATAAAGAACAGTTTTTAAATTTGACATTAACAGAAAATGGAAGAGCTGAATAACAATGAAATCTAAAATAAATGAAATAGATGAGAGACAAAATTAAATTAAATGCTACAATGTGTATGTCTAGAGTCACCTTGTGGAGAGATGGGTGTCAAATAAATTTAATAAATAAATAATAAAATAAAATCTAGCAATAAGAATATCTGGGGATGGGGTGGGTTAAAAAATCGACACAATGGTTGCCACCACATGATTGAACTTACTTGAATTTTTTTGCTCCCTAAGATGACTTCCTCTTCCCCACAAAATTGTTCTTGATTAACTTAAAATGAAATACTACATTTTAATCTTAACTAAAGAACTATTCCTTGAAGTCAGATAAGAAGACAAGGCTTTTCTTTAGTGCTGTTATTGCTATTGGCTTTATGTTTTCTACTCAGATCTATCCATAGCAGGGGTGAAATCCAGAAGGTTCTGACAGGTTCTGGAGAACCGGTAGCGAAAATTTTGAGTAGTTCAGAGAACCGGCAAATACTACCTCTGGCTGGCCCCAGAGTGGGGTGGGAATGGAGATTTTGCAATATCCTTCCCCCAGGAGTGGGGTGGGAATGGAGATTTTGCAGTATCCTTCCCCTGCCATGCCTACCAAGCCATGCCCACCAAGCAACACCACGCCCACCAAGCCACGCCCATAGAACTGGTAGCAAAAAAAATTGGATTTCACCACTGATCCATAGCCTTTTTAATTGCCAGAAAGCTACGTAGGTGATTTGTTGAAGTAAGTGGAATATAAACCTGAAGGCACTCGAGTTGTTAAAATGTCCCTCAAACCCAGAATCAGCCTTCAATTTGCTTCAGAATCCCAAAAAAGTACAGAACCTCCAGCAGTGTATATCATTCAAGCAATATCCAAATTTAATTTTTGAAAGGTATGTTTAATATATGTCTGCAAGGAGACTGACTTCTTTTTCTGAATCAAATACAAATAAATGTTATGAAGTAGGAGAAGAGTTTAGGGTTAGGGTTAGCATCCCTGAGTCTCTTGACTGATCTTATCTTATAGCAGAAAGTATTCCAGAATAATAAGAGAAAGGAAAGGGGAATAATTCATTGAAAACATTTTTTTTTCTCAACAGCATAGGTGGACAGAGGCAGAGACAATGATAAAATAAAGAATGTTAAAATAGCCAAAATCCATGCTGCTTAGAGACCTTGGCATTTGAGAAGGTTCACCAAGATGGCAATCAGGGCAGAGATCTGGTCCAATTGCCATTAGATGAGATGCTGAGAACTGTAGGTATTCTGCACAAAATAAGCTGAGAAAGAGAGAAAAAAGATGATTTTTTTTCCCTAGGACCTGAAGTAGCTATAAACTGCGAGTATTAAAATGCACTATAATTTGTTATCTGAGATTGGCAAATTTCCTTTAGAGAGATACATATCTAGAGGGAATGATTTTGATCTTGCTGCAAAGAAGTTGTTGCTAAAATGCAAGCTAGCTCTTTTGTTGCAAACTAAGGCAATAATGGAGCACAGGCTGCAGCTCAGCTATTTTAGGTATCCTGGAAATAAAACTCATGCAGTATTTTTTCTCGGTAGATTGAAGCAGCTAGTAGGAGCTGACTGACCAAAGCAGCCCTATCCATTCCACAGTTGTATATCTAAGTGGTATTTATTTTTCACTCCGCTTTGTTTGGTCTTGAAGTTCTGACACAAAGGAGTACAGAAACCGCTCTTTCTTCCCACTGTATTGATTGGGATTTCTAAGCTGGCTGTTCCAGCTGACATCTAGTGCAAGGGGCTTGAGCCCTTACAAGTGAAAAGGAAACAAATCCCTGGCTTTTTAAAAGCTTTCATGAGGTCAGTTCACCAAATTTAGAATACACCATGTTTGGGAGATGTCAGATTAGCAGCCATCAGCGTCAGCCCAGCACTTTTCTGTCTCTGTTTTCTGCTACCCTGCCACAACTGACTTGCTTTTCATTCATCAAGTTCTACCACATGGCAATCTCGCTAGGGAACTGTTGGTTGTTCTTGTTGAAAACTCTTCATCGCAGAATTGGGTGACTTTCAAAGGATTGATCATGGTGGAAAGGATGGGTATTTCAAATGGCGATGATGGGGGAGGGAGGCGGTGTAAAAGAAAACAGTGCCATTTATCATTATGCCCATATAATCTGCTAGAAAGTGATCCATTTCTTTATATGTAACCAAAGTGTATCACCAGTTCATGTTTAACTTCACTTGTCACTTACAGATCATTTAGGACGAAAGCCAGAATTTAATGCATCGCTTTCCTTTGTGCTTCTTTTTTTTATTCCATTAATAGAGGGGGTATTTTTAATCTAAGTTGCTAAACAATGGGGAACTTTATTTTGCAAGGAAAATATTTCAGTTATCACTGGATGAAATTTCTCCCTCTAGATTAATCCATACTTTCTGGAAAAATCATGGAGAAATGAAAGTTTGCTAGCTAAATTAAATGTTTGTTTTATTTTTGTACGAATGGAACAGACATATGCTAAAAATGGTCCTAGGAAACATTTTTTTTTTGGGGGGGGGGAAATAATCCAAGATGGTGGGTGCATCCAAGCAATTGAAACCCCACCCATTTTTGGGTGTTCCATGGCTTCAATCATGAAGGTGTGTCTGCCACTTTGGTCTTTTTGACAATCCTTAAGGACACACCTGCTAGAAAGAGTATGAGATTTATACTGTGTGTATTAATTGCCTACTTTTCCTGATTCTTCAGCTAAGCTGTTTTTGGTGCTTTCTTTCCCACTCTTAATTCAATGGAAATATGCTTGTAGTAAAAAGGAAATGAGTCCCTCTAGCAGCTCCTGATGACTTTATCTATAGTCCTTTTTTGGCAGTGTTGCAAAATTGTTGGCCTCTTTTGGGATGCTTTTTTTTTTTTTTTACTTTCAAGTCTCACCTACAGCTCTGGGATTTCTTGGTCAGTTTCCATCCAAGTAATAAGCAGAGCTAACCCAGTTTGAGTTTTGAGATTAGCCAAGGTCAGCTAGATGCTACCATCTGCCGAGGAGTGGGTTTTTTTCCCTTCCTCGAGTCAATTGGCCTTTGCTCCCAATTGCTTTTCACCTCTCTGCTCTGCCTTTCAGGTCTGACTTTCATATACCGGTAGTTATGAATAGAAGAACCCAGTTGAATAGAAGAACCCAGTTGAATAACTGAGGCTTAAGTTGGCCTCAACTTGGCCTATATTTAGATGGACATGGTCTCTGGTTGTAAAGACAAGGACAGTAACAACAATACATAACTAGATTTATTGCCTCCACCTCCAGAAATGTAGACATCAAATACTGAATTACGAATATAAAGAGAGAGGAAAAAGAGACTTAAAGCCTTTAATCAGGGATTCTTCCCCCTTTTGTGCCATGGTGACACATATAGATCAGGGGTGTCAAACTCAGGGCCCGTGGGCCGGACCTGGCCTGCAGGGTACTTAGATCCTGCTTGTGGGGCTGACCTGGAAACAGCAAAGGACCAGCCCATGGTGCCTCTGACAGAAAAAATGGAGCTTGGGGGGGGATGTGCACCCCCTGGACTCTGTTTCTGCTGGCAGAGAGCTGCAGGAGGCTGTTGTGACCAAAAACGGGGTGCGGGGAGCTGCTCACGTCCTCCCCGGGCTCCGTTTTCGCTGGCAGAGGGCTATCAAAATAAACTAAAAACAAAACAAAAGGAAAAATGTTTCCTCTTTTGCATTTGAGCATGCAAGAAGGGACAGGAAACAAGAAAGGGAAAGAGAAAGAAAAAAAAGGAAAGATGGGAAGAGAGCGAGGAAGGAAAAATAAGAAAAGAAGGGAAGGAAGAAGAAAGGAGAATGAAGAGGGAAGGAAAAAAGAGAAAAGGAAGGAAGGAAGGAAGGAAGGAAGGAAGGAAGGAAGGAAGGAAAACAAAAGGAAGAAAGGAAGGAAGGAAGATTATAATGAGAGTGAGGGTCTCAGGGAAGTCCTGCATTAGCACTTGGCCACCACAGGTGCCCCCGACATGTGTCCCGTGTCATGCCCACCATGGCCACGCCCACCGTGGCCATACCCACCGTGGCCACGCCTCCCCCCTGGCCCTCTGAGGTCAAACACAACCCCGATGAGGCCCTTAATGAAATTGAGTTTGACACCCTGATATAGATCTTCATTATGCTATGGTCAGATGTTTTTATCAAAATCTTAAAAGATAACAAATATCTCAAAATGAAGGTGTATTTTTTCATCAAGTTTTCAGATCCACTGAAATCTACACAAGCACCCCAGGTTAAGAACCCTACTTTAAACTCTTAAAGTACATCGTTACATCTGATGAGTTCATTTTTGGGTATTGGAGCATAATTCCAATCCCTAGTTTTAAATAATATACACAAAAGACAATTAAGATACACATATAACAATAAGAATTTAATTCAATGGGCTTTATTTGCTTGTAAGTGAATACAGCAATAGCAATAGCATTTAGACTTGTATACCGCTTCATAGTTCTCTCTAAACAGTTTACAGAGTCAACATATAAGATTCTTTATTCTTTCTTTAATAATCTACATTATTAGAACACACTTCCAATGCTTAGCATCTTTTTTAATATCCAGTTTTTAATTGTAGAAAATATAAGAATTTCAGAGGCATCTTGTACCTCTAAATGTGTGCCTCTAACACAATTATGTCTATTGCACTAAAAGTACATTAAAAATCTAATGCTGCCCTAAAGACAGAGAAGTTCATTGTGGCATAAGCTTACATCGAGTATATATATATATCTATATATATGTAGGTCTGTGGTTATTCGGGTTTTCTCCCGCGTGAAGTTGGAGATGTCATTGCAACGTTTCGACGAAGTCTCATTCGTCATCTTCAGGCTGATTATCAGGCTTGTGTCTTCAGCCTCGTGCTTCTAGGAGCAATGTGAGAATTGCAGCTGTTTCTTCCTTTTAACTGCCAGTGGGGTTTGAACTGATAGGGTGGGGGCTTGGCTGTGTTCTGATTGGGTGGAGGTGTGTTGGGATTGGTTGGGGGCTTGGCTGTGTTCTAATTGGTTGGGGGTCAGTTTGCTTCCTGTATGGAGTAGAGGGGGTTGGAGTGGTTAATGATGCAGCTGCGGTCTGGCTTCTGGTGTGTGGTCGTGACTCAGTTGTATGGGTTTGGGTTTGTTTTTTGCGTGGGTGTTTGGTAGTGGTATCCTGTGTGG
>QLTV01001703.1:2832455-2846026 GCA_003457575.1 Thermophis baileyi
GACTTCAGCAACAGAGTGGTCAATGCCTGGAATACATTACCCGACTCTGTAGTTTCTTCCCCAAACCCCCAAATCTTTAACCTTAAACTGACTACCATTGACCTCACCCCATTCCTAAGAGGTCTGTAAGGGGCATGCATAAGCACACCAGCGTGCCTACCGTCCCTGTCCTAAAGTCCCCATGTATTTGAAAAATATGTACTCGAAAAATATGTACTCAAAACTATGTTTGTACTTATTATATACTCATATTAATATTTATACTTTACCTGTAATCATATACATGCTTGACAAAATAAATAAATAAAATAAATAAATAACTGCAGCAAGATTATTGTATGCTCAATAATGGAAGAACAATTAAATTCCCACAGTGGAGAATCTAACTTTGTTTCTATTTGGAAATCACTTTTGTATTCTTTTTTTGTCTTGAAAGAAAGAAATGAAATTTTAACCTTGGGATTTTATTTATTTATTTATTTATTATTTGTATTTCTATGCTGCCCAACTCCCAAGGGACTCTGGGCGGCTTACAACAAATACAAAACTTATTAAAATATAAAAAAGCATTATTAAAAAAAAAAAATACATAATAAAAAGCATTTAAAAATAATTAAAACCCATACACAACTTTTCATGGCCGGATCTCGCCAGATTGCAGAAGCGAGATCAATGGCCCCAAGTCTGCCGGAACAGCCAGGTCTTTACTGCTTTCCAGAAGGCCAACATGATTAGATTTGTTTATGATTATAGAAGTACAATGTGTTATGGTTTATTCTAACTCAAAGAGTCATTATATTTTATTTATGTGTTTCGTGCTTATATCTGTGCTGAATAAAGTTAGAAATTACTTTTTTTTTCTGTAACTTTTTTCCTTTTTGTTTGCACTACCCAATTTTGATTTCTCATTCTTCCCTCTTTTCACTCTACTTTTCTTTCACACACACACACACACACACACACACACACACACACACACACACACTAGCTTGTTATGTTGAGCTATAAAAAATAGCTCCTGAACATGAAGTTAGGTGCCTGGAGATCCAAAGTTTGTTGTTATGTCTGTTGTAAATCCTGACAACCTTCTTGTCACATTTTTTTGATGGGTGTATATATGTGTGTGTGTGGGGGGGGGTGTATGTTTCTGAGTCAGTCTGGACTCCTGGTGGATTCCTGGACAAGTCTCTGCAGTTTTCTTGGCAAGATTTCAGAAGCACTTTCCTCTCCTTGTCTACTACAGAAAATTATTAATATAGTATAAATTGTTGAATATAGCTTGAAATATATACTTCTTTAAAGGATGTGGGCACAGATACAATAGGAACATCTATAAAAATAACATTAAATGTATGCAGATAAAAACACAGATTAAAACCCTAACTATAAATCATTAGAAGGTCTGGCTAAATGTCTTTGAAGCCCCACTTCATCTGAAGCAGTGGAGGGCTGTCTCAGTTTTAATAATAGTCTGTTTCACAGGGGAAGAAGCAGATTCATCTGTTGATGATATCTAAGACAAATCCTGCAAGACTTGCCATCTGAAAGTGCAGGCTTGATGAGACAGTTTTAGGTCATCCTACAGATAACTTGGACCTAAGCCACATAAAACTATTTCAAGATGAGCTTTTTGCACTGGATTTGGAAAATAACCAAATTGTTTGTTTCAAGACAATCACTCAATATAGCAATAGCAATAGCAGTTAGACTTATATACCGCTTTATAGTGCTTTACAGCCCTCTCTAAGCGGTTCACAGAGTCAGCATATTGCCCCCAACAATCTGGGTCCTCATTTTACCCACCTCGGAAGGATGGAAGGCTGAGTCAACCTTGAGCCGGTGATATTTGAACCGCTGAACTGCAGCTAGCAGTCAGCTGAAGTAGCCTGCAGTACTGCACTCTAACCACTGCGCCACCTTGGCTCAATATACTGGTTGTTGCATTCTGGTACAGCTCCATTGCTAAATCATCTTCTAGCACCAATCCCTGAACAATACATTGCAATAATTCACTCTTGAAATTGCTGTTGTGCACCTCACTGGTGGTAGATCTTTCTCATCCAAGGAGGAGCACAATTTATAAAAGTCCATCTCCATATCACAGATATTTTGTAGATTTCTATTTGGGTCCAGAAACACTCTCCCAAAGTATATTCCCCCCCCCCTCAGGAAGCATCATAATCTCAACTTGTTTTTAATTGTTTTTATTATGGTTTTTTTTTTTACGGTTTTTTATATTGTTGTGAGCCGCCCAGAGTCCCTTGGGAGTTGGGCGGCATACAAATTTAATAAATAAATAAACTTGGAATCAGCAATACAGTAATTCTTCATGGAGTTCTTCTCTACAATTGTCAGCCATTTTTATTTTTTTCAGCATGTGAATCAATGTTTTATAAAGTCAAGATAGAATCAGATTGCAGACAGCAATGAATAATTGCAGATAGCCATGAAATAATCAAACATTTTGAAGCAAGGAGAGGCAACCTATAGTAGATGCAACAGAACATTTGTTGTCTAGTACTTTATTCCCGTCATCCCTGCCTCCCTCTCTGTTTATCCTGCTGCTCATTTATTCATTCTCACCAGGTTTTTGCTAGCACAGAACAAATTTATAATATGAAATTTGCATTGCTTTCTATTTGGGCTCTTTTAATGCCTGTGATATGTATCGGTTTTTATACTCAACAGCAATTAGATTGACCTAAAGCACTGCTATAGCTATTTCGTGAAAAATTCATGAGGCTTTATTGACAAACATAAATTTGACCTGAGCTTTCAGAATTCTCAAAGGCTGGAAGCAGAATTCCAAATGAACCAGATAATTTGTATTAAACATCTAATACTTCTAAATATTAAATGATAAATACACTTTTAAAAATCCCAAATAAATTTTAAATACTTAGATTAAAAAAAAACTTAATAGTACAATAAAATACCACACATAAAGTGGGATCAGTGAAATAAGAGCATGTTAGGGCATCCATTCAAGATACCAAATGGAAACCATTAATTTAATCAAATTTTCTACATCTAAGCACTGAGATTTTTTGGGGGACGGCTCTTTCCTCCTCTTTGGCCTGCCTACAAATATGAGGTCATTCTATTGGGACTGCACTTTTAAACAAAACTATTGTCTTGAAAAACTCAAAAGTACAAACTTCCAGGGAAGATACATTAATCGGAAAACTGCAGGGAAAACTGCGGCAAACTACAGCAAGTAACTTGTGAGTAGATAAGGAGAGAATGGGAGATCACCCATATATGTAAGTCATATATGACTTACAAAATTACATAAAATTACACTCTATAATATTATCAGTATTAAAGGAACTCTTTAAAGAAGCAGCAGCCAGGAATTAGTAACCAAAGTATCATAAGAAAATTTAAGAGCAAGGTCAAAAAAATAAATAATTAAATTTAAATAAATCTGTGGGACAGTTTTCTGAAATTAAGGAGTTACAATATAGTTACTGTATGTGTGACCCAAAACTATTCTTGCTCAGCAATGTGATCTTTCCTCCAAAGAGAAGTGGGATGCCACTTGGATTCACAGAAAGTGTTCTGGAGTAATGTTTGTTCAGATATTTGTTGACATGAAGCACCATTGGAATATTTTCACAGTTCTACTAGTCTTTCATATGTGGGTAATGGAGTCCAAGCTAATCCCTCTTTGATATTGCTCTTGTGACATCTGCAGAAGGAAAGCTTATGCAATCACACTTAGGTCTATTCCCTGCAGAATCATTGCCAAGTAAGTGGCCTTAAACATCAATTAATAGATGCATAAATAAATATTTTGCTGAATGTGCAAGAGCCTCCAAACCTCATTTGAATGACATTGGTAGAGAATGGATGTTCCTTGATTCGAACACCTGGTTTTTGAATGCCCAAATGAGGCTATAAATCAGTTTGAGCCTATAGTACCTTTTTCAATTGACACATTTTATTAAAAAGCACAAGCTTTTGTGTGCTGCAGCTCACTTCATCATATCCTGTGTATCATACTCTATGCACGAGAACATGGCTTTCCTACTAGAATGTCTCCAGCAAGGATATGATATCTCTTGAAACACTTTTTAACCACCTTTTTTTTTTAATAGAGGAAAATTGCTCTTAAAAGTGTGCTTCTACCCACTTTGTTATGCAAAAGTGAGAGTTGGGGCTGTCAAGGGAAATGTAAAAGTAAGTTGATGCGATGGGAATGGAGTACCTAAGACAAGGGTGCTGTGAAAGAAGCAAAGATAGGGTCTAAAAACAATGGGTGTGAATGAATGTGGACCTAATACAAAAGAGGGTAACTAGTACAAAAGAAGTATGCTGTGGAGGCTTAGTCATTGAGAAAGAATGAATGAGGATCAGACTGCAGAACAAAGATATGAAGAATGAATTGGTCAAGAAGAAAAGGAAGACCAGGAAAGTCATGCTTATATGGAGTTGATGAGATCCTCATGAAAAGAGAGGGTGAAGGATTTACAGAACAAAAATCAAAGTCTGAAGCCGCATATGAATGCTATAGAAGTAAGGACAGTTTGCAAGGATAAAAAGATACACACAGTTCTGCTGGCAACTAGATTTATGAGCTTTTTTCTTCATCATCCGCTTTTACCTTTTTGGGCTTACAATTTTATTCTCCTTTCTTCAGCCTTATGATGTTGTTGTTTACAATGTTGTTTATCCCCAAAGAGAATAGTGTACTGCAAAAATGTGGAAAAATACCCCCAACTAGTTCAACATGCTTCCTAGAAAGAGTTGAATTCCTTTGGATATATACCATATTTCCCTTTTACAATATGAAGTGATTCCCCCCTCCCCCCTAAAATTGCATAACTTTAACTCTTGAGTCATTTCATATCCAAATACTTCCTTAAAATAGACTTTTCATGTAAAAATGACATTTCTAGAAGATGTCCATCATATCAGAGATGAGGAGGATGAGATGTTGAAGGTTAGGACTCATTGAAGATTAATACTTATACAGAATGAGCAGGTCATATTCATTGAAAACATGACTGCCATTTTATCAGAAGACTACCTACCACATTGTCACTCCCCCGCCTCTATCCTGAGAATACTTATCACCTTGACTTTTTTTTTTCTGGGCAGATTGATATAGTTCTGAAGTTCCCATGCCTGAATTCTTTTTATTTTATGTTCCCATTTGGATTACAATGGGGATAAAGATGGGCCTTTGTTGTGTAGCATGTCAACATATCATTTGTTTAAACATTAAAACTTCTTTCATTGTAAAAAAAAACCTGGAGGAAAGGAACTGGTTAGGCAAAAAACAGAGGTCTCTATGAGGGCACTGGCACCCTGGATTCCATCTTGCAGACTTCAGTGACATTACTTTAAGATTTGGTCACACAATTTATACTTAAAAACCTGTGAATTTATGAACACATTTCTGTAAACATACTCAAGATGTAAGGTAGATTTTTATAAGCAGCTTCTGATAATCCTAGTATACACACGCAAAAAAGCACCCCCCTACATTTATGTGTGTATACGATTTTTGTTATTGTTATATTTTTAATGGTAACTGGTCTGCAAAATCCATAAACACAGAACCAGTTTGCATAATAATTCACAACTATGAATTGAGTAAACTTGAATTGTTCCACGTGCCCTTGGTTTTCTTCTCCAAACTTTTCATAGCTATCATATCTCTGACAGCTGACTTCCACTGCCACCAAGCCTCTCCTTCACTGATTATGTCTCCAACTAATTATGAGAAATTAAATAGTGAATAGATCTTTAGAAGTAAGAGTGTTTTATTTTTCCATTCTCTTTGGGAAAATAATATAGCAAATCAAATCAATTCTCTATTATGGTCAAAGAGCAGCAAAAGGAGAATGGGGCACAGACATTTAAAAAGCATGCTAAAACTAATAATTATAAAAAGCTAAAACATATAAACAGAATGTTTACATTAAAAAACAAAAGTTTAAGGGAATCTAAAAAGAGGAGGAGAAGCATTAAGTGGTTGTAGGGGAGCATAAAGGTTATTTGTGGTAGACTAAATCTATCACAGTACAGAGCACTCTGATATGGCAAACTAGGTATTCATTTAGTTTATGGCACAGGTAATCAATCATTTGTTGCATTTTCAGAAAACTGAATTTTAAAAAAAAATCTGCAATATGACTAGTTGATATTATACAACCCAAATAGCACCAGTTCATATTTGGGACACCGGATTAGTATGAGTGAAAATGAATAATTGGTATTACCAGAAATTCTAAAGTTTTCAGACTCTATGCTATTAAAGATGCTAAGTTCCTCACCCAACTCCTTTCAGTTTCTGGGCATATGTTTTGCTTCAAATAAATCTGAATAAACTTTTAGTCCAGACAGGAAGCATGGATGATAAAAGTATCAACAGATATGACAGCCATATTATAGAGACAAAAGGTAAAAGTGGAGAATGATTAGGAAAATGAAGCTCTACTATTTCCAAGATGCTAAAACTTGATTAGAATGAGTAGAATACAAGAAAAATTTCAAGTTTGAAGGTTCCCTTGACTATATGTACATCACTTGAGCAAGCATATGACAATTTGAATTTTATAGGAAAGAAAAAAGTGCAGACCAATACATATTTCTGGAAAATAATCAACTTGAAACCTCATAATCATTAGCCTGGGAAAAATGGATGTTTCTTAGTATAAGATTTTTCTAACCTTCCAGTGATGGTATTAGCTTAAAAAAACCCTCCTACATGGGAAATTTAATTGAAAGTTTTATGCCCACATTATGAGTTTAAGATGAATCTCACACAACAGATGTACTTTTTCTGAACACATTCACACCAAAGTGATTGAACTAATTGGGTTTCAGAGGGATCTAAGGTTGCCTATCACCATCAAAATGGCATCAAGCATATACCTTATTGTTCTGTAGGGTAATTTCTATGTAAAATAAGTTTGATTAATAATTAGGTGAATCAGGTTTGCTCTAGGAGTTTCGGTGTAACTCTGGGAAGAATTCACTTCAGTTCCCTTTTTTATTGCAAATATACTTCAAATATTTATTTGTTGGAGATCTGAAACATATTTTTTTTCATTGTACAAAATGAATGAAAAATGTGTTTCCTTTTGTTCAGCTGTAGGGATCAAGATTGTAGCATCATGCCTATTGTGAGAATTGCTGAAATATTTATAATATATTTATGAAAGGACAGAAGAGAACTATGGGGATACTTTCTTATTTCCCTATTTATTCTTGTATTCACATATGCTGACACCTATAACCAAGGACTTGGGGGGTGGAATGGCTATAGCCAAAAATTTGGGATGTTAGTCTAATTTATTTATCTTGAACTTCTACCTTCTTGATCTCTGAAATTCTTGATTGTTTCTCTTTCTCTGTGTGTCTATGGATGTGTGCATGTCTAACTGGCAAGGCAGTGCAATGCAAGCCTAACTTCTTATGAGTGTTGATTTGGATTATTTATTTATTTAATCTATAGAGTGGTCCATCTCATATGCAAGTGATACACAATAAAGTACTTGCAGATGCTTCTGCTAATCTTTTCCATCTTACTTTTCCCCTTGGCCTTCATTTTGTATTTCTCATTTTCAACTTAAGCAACTTACCTCTTAGCATTGACTCTGAGTTTTTCCATTTGGAATACTTCCTTAAGGATTCTAGGCAGAGGTGGGCTTCACATAATTTAACAACCGGTTCGCCTAGTGCAGAACCGAAAATATGAGTGCGCGCGCGCATGCGTGCTTGCGCACGGCTTCAAACACACGGTGATTTCATGCGCGTGGCTTCCAGCACACCTTCTCGGGCAGCTGCAGTGAGTAGAGCAGGTGAGGCATGGAAATCAGCTGGGCTGTGTGGGCGGGGCGACTGAGCCAGAGAGTGAGATATATAGGATGGGATAGCACCGGGGTGGGTGAGCGGGCCCAGCCGATGGTCAGAACTACTGGTTTGCCCGAACCGGTCCGAACCGGCAGCAGCCCACCTCTGATTCTAGATGAAATCTTTGAACTTCTGTGCATTTATTAATTTACCATGTTCTCCCAATGTTTAGCTATTATTTTGCTTTGTCCCTTCCTGCTGAAATTAAAATGACCAGAAAGAAAAAGTAGCAAAAGCAACTCTTCCATATGGACTAGATAAGCGTATAATATAACTTGCCATTAAAACTGCTTCTTAGCTTCCTGTATTTTCCTTACAGGGATAGGATCTGTAGATAGCTTTGTAGCTAAGACTGCTGATAAACTGATTTCATTTTTCATATACCCCAAGAAATTTGATAGAAAATATTTATTCCCCTTTCCCCTTACATAAGCATATATTGTGGAAGTCTATAAGTATTATTTAAGTGGGCTTGGAATAACAACATCTGCAGAATTGGGAAGGACTGTCAAACAAGTCAAAATGGTTACAATCACACAGAAAAAGCCCCAACCTTTTGTATACGTATGTAACATTAATACACACATAAAAGGGTTAAGACTTCAGATACATGGAAGTTGCTATCTTGACCTGACTATGTCAACTATCTTAACATAGTTGTTGTAGACCTGGAACACACACACACACACACACAAAAAAAACCCACTTTATTTTTAAAGGATTTTTTTTCCCCCTCAAAATTAACTACATTCTTATCACAAATCCTGATTCTCTCATGGCTGCCAATATGGGAATGCAGTTAATCTCATCTTGATGTAAAACTGATCTACTTGAATGGTTATTCATAACTGTATATTTTGTACTGACTCAGAGTTTTAAAACAAAGTTAATTGTACTCATAACAAATAATTTGGTCAATCATCTTTCCCCCCCTCCCACTGTAGGGTATGCCTGATTCATATTTAAAAAAATGCCAGTTTGAGCAGTTTTCTTACCATTGTGCCAATAAATTAATTGGACAAATGCTTAATAAGTAACAAACACCCCTCTCAGTTGACATATTGAATTTATGTTGGTTTGGCAAGCTGAGCAAGCAATTACTAACACAACTGAGTGCTGCTTTATTTAATGCAGCACTTTTCCCCCTTTTGAATATCATTATAGATGGAGAAAGGGGCTTTTGTTTTCTTCTCAAGAGAAGAGTTGTATGAACAAGGAAAAATGATAGCTATTAAAACCAAACAAAATCATTCTTGGAAGCTCACAAACAACTTTTGTGTTTGCCATTTATCAACAGCCAAACATACAAGTTTGATATTCACTTGATTGTCAAAAGCTTAGTGTCACACAGATTGTGACTATTGATATAGCTAGAGATGGAGATAAAGATATGTAGTTATATATAGTACTAGTAGCTGGATACCCGTGCTTCGCTACGAAACTATGTGATCGGGCTTGATAAATTGACAGTTAAAGCTTGAAAATTAATGAGTAGTTATGATCGGGCTTGATACATTGACACTTAAAGCTTGAAAATTTATGTAGAATGTGTAATTCCTTAGCATCAGAGCTTGTTAATATAAGGCAACTAGCAGTTGGAACAGAGTTATTTTCAGGTGGGGAGGGGGAGTAGAATGTCTAAACTCCCAGCCCGTAGGTCGGATGAGTCACACGCTGGCCATGCCCACACCTGGTTTAGCGAAGGAGTAGCATCAGAGTGTGTTAATATAAGGCAACTGGCAGTTGGAACAGAGTTCTTTTCAGATGGGGAGGGGGAGTAGAACGTCTAACTCCTTAGCATCAGAGTGTGTTAATATAATACTGTATAAGAAATACTAATGATCTGATGGTCATTTCAAAAAATCCTTTCTTAGTGAGCACCTAGAAGCCAAGAGGAACATATGTGCCAAGTTTCAAGTTTGTAGGCTTTACAGTTCTGGAGATTTCATGATGAGTGAGTGGTATTTGGCTTTTATATATATAGATATAGAGACAGTCAGATGCAGTATTCACTGTAGCAGACCATATGGCCGGAAGCTGATTTTCTTCCTCACTGAATTTATAAATTCTTTGAAACCATAGCCCATTTTTGGTTTCCGTCTGAACAAGTATTTACTGTAGTGTTTTTGAAAGATATCCCGGCAACTGATGTTTCAGTGACTGTGTGTGCTTTGCCTTTGATCTAGTCACAGAACGGGCACACTTCTGTATTGCCATAGAAAGCTAATCTCTCAACTCCTGTAGCTGATGAATCAGGGCTCAAATACTGTATCAATTTATAAAGTACCAGTAGCTTTAAGAAACCTGTCAACAAGTTAGCTTTGTTCTGAGCAATATCTCTATACCCCAGCCTTTATTTTTCATGTCACAACTATTATTAGGAGGTGATATTTTTAAAAATGTGTCATTACTTCCTTTTCACCGCCGTGCATAATGCTGCCTTCTCTCTTCATTCCCCAGAAATGGGATCATTATTATTTAGTGTCCTGTGGTTACTTCTGGAAAGAAGAGAAAATATTATTCCATATATGATGGCCACCTTCTATCCCACCAACTTCTTTCCAAAATATACGCCTGTGACTGTGTGCCTTTAACAGCAACTCAGTTAATTGACTTTTTTTTGTTATACATGTCATCTTTATTTACAGTATATTATGGGACACTATTAAAGGAAGAAGACCAGCCTCCTCCACTAAACCACTTCATGGCAGTTAGAGGAGATCAAGTGACTTAGAGAAGATCAAGTTGCTGACCAATCCAACCTTAACCAAGTGATTTCATTGTGGTTTATTTCCCAATAGGCATGCTTTTGATTGTAACAGAAAACCAACTGTTTTGCTACTTCTTTAGACTGTTCAAATGCACAGTCCATATACAGGCATCTGTATATTGGTCTTTTCAAATAATTTCAATCATGTTGCTCTCAAGTATTATTTCACCCATAACTATTTTTTCCAGTTTTCTTCTAAGGCAATCCATTATCTTCTAAAATGACTACAAACTGAGAAGGGAGGAGTATTGTTTTGTTTCTGTTTTTATTCTTTTTTGGCAATGTCTTTCAAAATAAGATATTCAAATTCTATTCCTTTTCAAGGGGTCATCCAACTCATACCCATTTTTAAATACTCAAATGTTCTAGGAAAGGCATCGACCCTTTATATAATTCAAGAAAGAAAAGGCTATTCCTTTGTGTTGCAACAACAACAACAAAAAACCAACAACCCACAGGTAAACAAACCTACAAAACAGATCCAGCTTCCATTTCACAAAAGGATTCCTACTGTAGGAAGCAAGGTTCTTCAAACTGATTCCCCAAATCAGTGACCCACTGTCGAAGACTAATGAAGTTTGATGTAGATACTGAATCTTCTGTATGATGTTATTGGCAGCATTAACTAGTCTTTGGCAATTCAGTGGATTTGATTAGGAATTACAAATTAGTTCAAAAATAAAACTAATGCTTTTGCCAGGTTTTGTTTTGTTTTGTGGGGTTTTGTTGTTGTTGTTGTTGTTGTTGTTGTTGTTTTGTGTGTGAATCCGTTTATGACCAAATCCAAAACAAACCCCAGGAAGCTTCCTCATCACTAGAATGTAATAACTGTCTTTGGAAAATATTTGATGCACAGATAGTTTCCTTTCTCTGAGTATGCTAGGTAAAACATGAAGAATAAATACTCTGCCCGTTCTCAGATATGTTAAAGCTGGCTCTCCTGCTGAGAATTGATTGCAAGATTAAACTCCTTATTATGTGCAATGTTAAATCATACTAAAAATAATACAAATGACTTATTCTGTGGTGTGATGCTCACACATACACATGCACACATATCTATACAAACACATACATGCTGTATTTTAGCTTCTACTTATTTTCTACTTTTTACTTCTGTGTAACCTGTGGGGAGCCGTTTCCTTCTGAGTGCATATAAAAGCAAAGAATGCTTTTGATTTGAACATTATAGAGTCCTTCATACTGAAAGTTCTTCAAACCAAATGCTAACATCTATAAATACACAACTGAATATCTCATATACTTCTCTTTATTCCATACTAGCTAAATACCCGTGCTTCGCTATGAAACTATGTGATGGGGCTTGATAAATTGACACTTAAAGCTTGAAAATTAATGAGTAGTTAAAAAAAGTGACTATTATTTCTTTAGAGACGGTAAAATAAGTTTCTGTTACAGATGAAGACATTATTGTAAGTGTAACAACAATGAAATAGATGGGCTTAAGCCCTTTAATCCCAGCAGCAACCATGGCTGTTTTGTCTATGTAGTCAGGCTAATAAGTTGCATAGCATAGACTTTCAATTTGTCCCTCAGATGAATTGCTCAGGACCTCCCTGTAAACAACATTCCTGGTTTTGCTGTCTGGGTGGAGGATGAAAACAACTTTTGCTGTCTGGCTGGAGGATGACAAGGCTATCAGGTGAACTGACTCTGGAGCATGCCACATAGAACTGGCCATGGGAGAAACAGGAAGCTCCCCTTACTTGTGTTTTCCTAATCACATCTGTAAATCTTTTCCTGCATTTTTTGCCTCTTTTCCCTTTAACTGGTGTTACAGTAGAAGGAACAGATTCATCTGAACTGAGGAGGAAAATAAGGGGAAAAAATCTGTCTCTGCCTACCAGCATCCATTGGTATTCATCCGGCTAGTGTCCTGTTAGTGTGTAAGAGAATTGAGGGGTGTTTGGAAACTCAAACAGTATTTGCTGTGTGAGCAAGAAGGAGACAGGAAGGAGGCTGGCCGTGGCTTAGCTCAACTGTTCTGTAGTAAAGCTGCTTGCTGCTGTGAAAGAAAGCAAAAGCGAAACTGAAACTCCTCTGCTTGTGTTTTGCATTTGGATCAGATTTCTTTTCAGGTGGGGAGGGGGGAGTAGAACTCCTTAGCATCAGAGTTTGTTAATATTAATATAAAAAATACTCATGCTGCGATGGTCATTTTGAAAAATCCTTTCTTAGTGAGCACCTAGAAGCCAAGAGGAACATACATGGCAAATTTCAAGTTTGTAGGCTTTACGGTTCTGGACATTTTGTGATTAATGTGTGAGTGGTTTTTGCTTTTATATATATATATATAGATTTCCTTTCAAGTGCCGGGGAAATAAGGAAATCCAGGCAGTTCAAATTAATATAAAAGTCTATTGCAAGCTTAAGAACTACTAATGATTAAAAGGAAATTGGCAGTGATAAGAGTCAATGGAATTCAAGATGGGCTGGACTTAGTTCTCTTGTGAGTATGAAGGAACTCGAGACTGATGATGCATTTGACCCCTCCCTCATGTTCAGCCTAGTCCAGGGGTCAGCAACCCGTGGCTCCGGAGCTGCATGCGGCTCTTTGGACCCCCTGCTGTGGCTCCCTGTCCCATCACTGGCTGGCCTCACCCTCCCCTCCCTCACCTGGCCTGAGAAGGTAAGGGCGACCATGTGAATGGAGAAGCAGGCATGGCTGATTCTCCGGCGCTGGTTGAGGAACATAGCCGCCCCCGGCCAAGGCTTCCCTTCTCCCTCCTCCTCCTCTCATGACTCCCTGGCTGGCTGTGGTGGGGGCAGGAGTGTGCACATGCGCGGGGAGACCCTCAATCGAGCACCAAGTGCAGCAAAGGCACGCTCAGAGGGCGGGCGGCTGCTCGCTTAAGGAGGTTCTTTGGATGTGGCTTCCCTCCTGCCCTAAGGATCTGGCCATTCCCTTGCCATG
>QLTV01001703.1:2857122-2874722 GCA_003457575.1 Thermophis baileyi
ATTCCTCCCATCGACCAGTGAGGTCGCACAGGGTTGGCCTTCTTCAGGTCCCGTCGGCCAGACAGTGTTGGCTGGCAGGACCACGGGGGAGGGCCTTCTCTGTAGCCGCTCCGACTCTGTGGAACCAACTTCCCCCCGAGATCCGTACTACCCCCACCTTACTGGCCTTCCATAAAGCCGTTAAGACCTGGCTTTTCCGGCAGGCCTGGGGCCAATAGTTGCCCTGATTGGCCCATGCATGGTTGTGTGAATGTTTTATTGCAGGCCTTCTCTGTAGCCGCTCTGACTCTGTGGAACCAACTTCCCCCCGAGATCCGTACTACCCCCACCTTACTGGCCTTCCATAAAGCCGTTAAGACCTGGCTTTTCCGGCAGGCCTGGGGCCAATAGTTGCCCTGATTGGCCCATGCATGGTTGTGTGAATGTTTTATTTTAAATATAGATGTTTTTTTTAATTGCTTTTATATGTTTTATTTTTTTATGATGTAAGCCGCCCAGAGTCCTTCGGGAGTTGGGCGGCATATAAATTTTATAAAATAAAATAAAATAAATAAATTGGGATTGAAAAGAAGTATTTATCCTTCTGGCTTCCATGCTTAAAAGAATATTGGTGCCCGAGTCTTCCTGTTCTTAATTCAGCACCATAACCACCATACTAGCTCTGTGGAAACCACCAGACACATGCATATATGGACAAATGTATGAATCTGTTTGGGAAAGCGATACGCAATGCTTTTTTTTTAAATGATGCAAAGTGAAAGGGCTGATATTATTTAATAGAATGTTGGAAGCAGACAGGAAAGAGATGGAATCGGTTTGCAAATCTGAAGCAGAAAAAGTAAGAATGGCTTTGCTTTCATTCTCTGTGCTCAATTTCCTGGTTTACTTTGGCAGAGAAATGATGAGTTGGCTAAATGGTTGCCTGTGAGCTTAAGATTTACAAATGTAGATAACACCAAGTACACCCCCAGCAATAGGAAAGTAGAGAAAACACAGGTTGAATTTAAAGTATCTTGAAAACAGAATGGATGCTGAGGTAGCAGAGCTATTAGGAACTTACCCATGTGTTCAGTACCTGATCATACAATGGACATACTCCAACAATCTCTTTTTTCTGGCATGACCTTATGAAATTGTCTTCATCTCATCCACAACTCAAACCCAGGTCAACTTAATATTGTTAGAAAATGTTCCCATTGGTGTAATCTGATGTGTCTCACATGGTCTTAGGGGGTGGGATTAACTTGGCAAATGCAGATCTCCCCCCCCGTCTTTATTTACAAGAGGACTAGGGAGGGTCAAGTCTAAGACATTTTATCAAGTTACATTTCTCCTTTGGAATCAGATTTCCCTTACTTGACCATTGTCTTGGTCTCAGTTCTTCCTCCTGTCCCTCAAGATTATTCCCACAGTGCATTACACTGTAGGATGGCATGAGATGTTTTTTCTTGTCCAGAAGTACGTGTACACACACACACACACACACACACACACACACTAATATAGGTAATCTAATATTAGAGTCAGTTGAATCTTGAATCAAACTGGTAGAGAACATGAGCAGCAGATTGTATTGTACTAATATACTATTCTGGGCCATTTGTTTTTAAAGGATAAGTGGAAATTCAAATGTTTTTAAAAGCAACAAAAATAAAAATAATCTTTCCAAGGCATATATCAGGACTTTACTACCCTATATCTCCAGAAACTAAAATTTAGACCCTCTTTATTCCTATTTTGGTGTCTACGTGCAAATCATTTATTTACTAGTGGGAAAGTATGTTTAAAATTGTTGTATTTTCACCATGATTGGCTTCTCCAAGTACAGTCAGTGACAACTATTCCCATGAAATCTAGTCTGACATGTATAGTTTGCTTCTTTTTTAAAGGAGGCTCTGGATTTCTTTTTCTTTAAAAAATGCATAAATGCCCCATATAATGGGATACTGTAAGTAATGGAGAAAAAGATTTCCAGCTTTTTAAAACAAACAAACAAAAATGTATTCTATTCCTTAAGAGGTTTTTTTTTTAATGTCCTAATACGAATAGGCAATATTACAGTGTTTACACTAATTAATGCATTGATGAGTGATTCCTTTAACATTATACTGCTAAAATAATAATGCAGAGATACCTCATAGAGGTACATTAGCAGTCAATGCACTCTTGCAGATATTTACCCATAAACTGTCCCAGTTCCACATTAAATGGTGAATTTAAAATAAACAGATTAATACTTGCATTTAAATGTCCTTTCAAAATGTGTGTGTCAGGGTTAAAATTGCCCTCAGGTTGAACCAGTTTGGGAAAGAAAGTAGATGTTGCCTGATGCCAAAAAGATACGAGAGAAGGAACTTGAGTCATCTTTCTGGGGAAAGGGAAGGCATTTCATAGCCATTATTAAAGAGGCCTCTTTGATCCTAGCCACCTGCTGAACACTTTCCCTTGATGTGACAACGAAGAAAGTTTAGAGTGCAGAGAAGGATGTGTATGTAGCTTAAGAGGTTATTTGGTGTAAAGATAATATACATGGAAATATCATCATAAATTACGCACAACCATGATCTATTCATAGTTGATATTCCTATAAATTCTCTGAAAATATTGGCAGCCAAGTGTGAGTTGAGATTCAAATTTGTGTTCATAAATAGGGGACACCGTATGCCATTATCTGTTGCCATCTGCAATTTAAGAATAATTATTTTTGCCTACCATTGCTACAGTTGGAAATCTGAAGATGGATTGCTTTGGTCATGTGTGGTGAGTTATCTAAACTGCCATATGAATGTAAAGGAGGACTATCTCACTTGGCTACATCACAGAAAAAGGACAATATAAATTTACTTACTGAAAAATAAGTATTGCTCTCTCTGTGTTGTTTCCAGTCAAGTTAGTATTGATAAGGATAAGTGCAATCTATTTTCATATAGATTAGTTCATATGTTAGTTGCATTCTGTCATTATTGGGGTTACACCAATCGTATGGTAATTCATGTTGAAGGAAAAGTAAACTTCATAAGAACAGGCTAAAGTGAAGATATCTTCCACATTTGTTCCATAGAAGTTGTAAGTTGTATCCAGAATAACCATTCCAAGAAAAAGAAGAAAGGCAACTAAATTCCAAAAATATAATATGAATTTACACCAAGTATAAATTCCAGAAGTATAATATTTGATCTGGACTTTACCCCAGTGTCCACAATTCACTGGATTATTATTTTTAAATACTTCTTATAACAACCAAGGATATACGTATTAGTTACATTTCACGTGACAGTAAGCTCAGATGAGCCCTGTTTATACTGTTATTAAAAATGAGAGAATTGAGAATCAAGACAACATCCACTGTCCCAGATCTAAAGTTTCATTTGTTAAATGAATCTTGAATACAAACTCAGTTTTTCTGGACTGGTTGCTCTTCAGGTGTATTAAATATGTAAACAGTTTGCATGCCAACATTACATCTGTATAATAAAATAAAATACATTCTACAGGGTAAAATTTCTATTTTTTTCTCTAGAGGAAACCAGGCTATTTTCTTTGGCTCTAGAAGTAAGCGAGAACCTACCACTATTGCCTTTACGCGTGTCAGCCTTGTGAAGAGGTCCATATTAGAATCATACTTAGAAATACTTACTCTAACTTTATTGTACAGTTCCTTTAACAGAATCTTGCAAGTCTGAAAGTACATCTGTTCCCTCCACCACCACCCATTGCCTTTACAATCCAATCCAAACTAGGAAGGGTTCCTTCTGTGAGGTTTTCCATGTCCCCATTCCTTCTGTGGTCTCAGCTGCCTCTTGTCTGACATTGCCTACTTTGCAGATCTTTCTTTTTTTTTTTTTTACTAAATTTTATTTTTAAAACCACAAAGCATTACATACATCGACACACATCAACACACAAACATATATTGACTTTTCACAGCAGTTTCGTCACGGTAATACTCTATTATTTACATTTTCCCCTTTTAAACTTCTCTGATTATATTTATATTTGTTGACCTATTATCTCATTTCTATCATTTCTATCTTTGTTTCTTCACATGGATTACTTATAATATAGTGATATTTTACATACAATACTTCTTATCTCTCATTTCGTCATTAGTCCCTATTCTCTGTTTCTAGTCTCTAGCCAGTTATACAATTTGTCCCAAACCATATAATACTCTGTCTCTTCCTTTTCTTTCATCTGTCTCCCAAGGTCATTTTCACATGCCATTACAATCTAAGACAAACTAAAGACAGATCTATTACTAGGGTTCTTCTACCTCCCAACATTACAATGCAGATCTGCTGTCTCATATGTAGCCAAAGATAATGAAAGTATGAAATTCGGCTGCCACCTTGGGAACTTTGAGACAAATGCTGCACTTTGCTCCCTGTCAAGAAAGAAACATGTTTGAACACACATTTCTCCCTTTCCCCCTAGCAAGCATCTTTTTTTTTTTAAATTTCAAGTCAGCTTTGCCTTCGCAACCTTGCATTGTTCAGCAAGGAACATTTACATTTTGATTAAGGGTCAAGATGCATCCAAGCTTCCTTGACAATGTTGCCAGATATATGAAACATGACCCAGCTTTGTGCAGAAGGGAAGCATGAAGACAGGGTAAAGGAAGATAGCTAATTTGTATATGTCACTGCAGATTAGTGAAGCTAAATTTTTGCTGGGTTTCTTTTCCAGACAGTTGTTTTGGTTTGTAATTTGTCAGGTTTCTTATCAGGTAGATTGACTTTAGTGTAATGTTTCATTATTTTAAAAAAATGTTTCCTGATTGGGATTATGAAATAGTCCTGTCATCTTATCAATGTCATGCTTATTTAAAAAACAAAACAAAAAAACAATCTTGCAGTTCAGAAAACTAAATTAGAACTGACAAGCAGGGCAATTCTATTTCTCCAGCTCTGATTTCAGAAGTTCCAACATTGTCAATGTCCAACTGGCAGAGAAGATTTTCTTACTTCTTTTGCTGATTTCCATTCCATGGGAGGGAAATAATGTAAATCAGTATTTTTCAAACTTGGTGAGTTTAAAATATGTGGACTTCAGCTCACAGATTTCCCTAGCCCGTAGCCACAAAAGGGCTACCATAAATTTTCCTTTTCCATTGCCTATGGCATAATGGAAAGCAAGTCCACTGTCTTAATATTTACTGGAAATAGATGTGAGGACAATCTTATTGGTATTTCCATGCATTTTTAAAAGCTCAATTTTTAACCCTTTGTTGTTGTTAGTCGCGAAGTCATGTCCAACCCATCGCGACCCCATGGACAACGTTCCTCCAGGCCTTCCTGTCCTCTACCATCCCCTGGAGTCCATTTAAGCTCACATTGACTGCTTCAGTGACTCCATCCAGCCACCTCATTCTCTGTGTCCCCTTCTTCTTTTGCCCTCAATCATTCCCAGCATTAGGCTCTTCTCCAGTGAGTCCTTCCTTCTCATTAGGTGGCCAAAGTATTTGAGTTTCATCTTCAGGATCTGGCCTTCTAAAGAGCAATCAGGGTTGATCTCCTCTAGGACTGACCGGTTTGATTGCCTTGCAGTCCAAGGGACTCGCAGGAGTCTTCTCCAACACCATAGTTCAAAGGCCTCAATTCTTTGGCGCTCAGCCTTCCTTATGGTCCAACTTTCACAGCCATACATTGCAACTTTTAATCCTTAACCACACAGAATAATACTGATCAATCTTTGCATTATATTTAGAAAGAGCCCATTCATAAACAGAAAGTAAAGCATATAATTAATCCAATATATAAATCTGGGATGGGACTAGCTTTCTACCAGGAAATAGTAAATCCATAATTTTTCATATATAGAGATATATTCCAAATTTCTGACATTTAATTACAAAATAGATCAACATATTTAAACAATGTTACACTTCCCAAAACAATATTAACAAACATATGGATATTAAACTACTATTGGCTAAAAGTGGAGAAAAATAATATTAAATGTGCAAATGTCCCCTACATCATTTTACACTTCCAATACAATAAAATGGACAACCAACCATTTTTTTCTCTGACGTATCCAGTAAATATGAGTGAGGTGGGATGTTGTTCTAATTTAATAATAAACTTACTATGTTATTTAAATTCTTTACTAAAATCAGATATTCTAACCCTTTATTCCAAATTTCTTGCAAATGGTGTGTATTTTAACAGCTTTCTTTAATTGTCTATAAAATTACAGTAGATGTAGAGCTACAGTAGAATAATCCCAAACACATTTCAGTAGTGATATTAACTTAGGTGTTTCAAATGTTTCTAATAACTCTGGAATAAATTGAGAAATCAAAAGGTGTTTTTTTATTAAATATACTAACGTTTTGCAGTTTTGGAGAATCCCATTTCCTCTTGTAATAAATCAAATGTTTTAAAAAACTTGATTGGTAAGAAAGTGATCTAGAATATCAATACGCCTATTATCCAGTATGTTTTATTTTATAAAAAAAAGTTTTATGTGCAATTTTCAAACAAGAGTTATTCCAAAATACCATTATCATGCACATAAAGTTTCAGTTTCAGTTTATTACAATCAATGCTCTATTTCCATCTCAGCATCTTGCAAATATGCCTTGCAGCCTTTAATGTTGGAAATGTAATAGAATTATGAAATAGGGTCCAAGCTTCTTTCTTAATACCAGAGAGGCTGAGATAATAACAACTCCTTTAATCTAGGGTTACCTCCACGTTCTCAGTTCTGAGTCTATACAAGATTTAAGAGTAGAATCAACCACAGAATCAGCTACAGAATCTGCTTTCATTAATCTAATTAAAGCAATTTTACAGTGTCATGCCGTAAGTTCCAGGCTTGGGTAAGACATCACAACCCATGTAAACAGAGGCCAGGCTTGTGTCACAATGCTGTGATACTGCTTTTGCAGATGTTGCTCCCTTTGTGGATCATCCATCTTGCTTATTGACTTATAGCAATAGCACTTAGACTTATATGTTCCTTAACAGTGCTTTACAGTCCACTCTAAACAGTTTACAGATACTGCTTAGCATATTGCCCCCAACAATCTGGGTCCTCATTTTACTGACCCTGGAAGGATGGAAGGCTGAGTCAACCTTGAGCTGGTCAGAATTGAACTCCTGCAAAGCATATTTGGCAGTCATCATATACTGCATTCTAACCACCGCACCACCACAGCTCTTATTCAAGAGCCTTATCTTTAATATCAGTTAGATTTGGCAAATACAAAATGCACACCCATAAGAGTATATGGCTTTCGGTTTCTCTGATCAAATACTAGAAGTGTCTAAGAGCTAAATAGATTTAAATATGTTCGAGCTGATGATTTAAATAGGTTGGTGCTAAACAATGTTTTGCTATTATTTACTATTAGAAATAAGTTGATACTGGTATAATTTTACTGTATTCTACTCTATGATTTTTGTTATGTGAATGGTAAATACTATTATGTTCCATTGTACTTTATTGCAGTTATTACATTTATTATTATCAAAGGGTTTTAAAAGACCTTTGAGATCATTTAATCCATTTCCCTTCTCGTTGCAATATTATGCATTGAATTAATTTATTAGATTAATTAACTATGATGCTGTGATCCTGTAGCCATTGGGATTTATTCCCAGAGAAAGATCTAGAAATGTTCAGACTCAGACAGAAAACACTTTTTCCTCTTCCTTGTTCTAATTTTTGGTGTACATTATCAGTTGATAAATCATCACATTTGCAAAAAGTTATAGCTAGTAGATTTCCTATTGAGTTTTATTATTAAAACTCATTGCATATTTATTAAGACAAAGGGTAAGTCAAAAGAGACTAGATAAAATTTGGAACTTTCCTAAAGTTAGCAATTTGCATATTCACAGGAAATCATAGATCTTATACCTATGTCAGTCAGCTTGAGTTCACCTCAGTATAAAGGCATCACCTCACTCTCTAAGCTGGAAAAAATCTTTCACACAATCCAGTCACTGGTAACTTCTTCCAGAGATTAGAATTGCCAGATAAAACTTCACAACAGAGACAAAGCAAAGTGTGTGTGGCGAGGTGGAGTTGTGTTCCTTTAATCTGTCTTTATGAAGTAATCAACTTGGTAATTATAGGAGGAACTATTGAAGAAACTATCTATGAAACATTTCTAATATTTATAGAATGCATTGCTACCCTCCTTAGCTTCTTGAGTCATTATAATTCCCATTTGTTGCTCTTATTACAGTACTACAGTTAGACGAAGAAAACGTGGGAATTTACATTGGTTAAAAATATATTAAAAAACACAAATTAGCTCTGTGATTAAGCAGGCATCTGATAACATTACTTATTCATAACAGTTCTGTCAAAATATTTTGCCTAAAAATTCAGTGATGGCAGATTGAATGATTAAATTGCTGCATTGGAGAGAGAGAGAGAGAGAGAGAGAGAGAAGAAAGAAAGAAAGAAAGAAAGAAAGAAAGAAAGAAAGAAAGAAAGAAAGAAAGAAAGAAAGAAAGAAAGAAAGAAAGAAAGAAAGAAAGAAAGAAAGAAAGAAAGAAAGAAAGAAAGAAAGAAAGAAAGAAAGCCAAGGAGCATTATTGAAAGAAGCAGAAGAGAAGGTGCAGCTTCAAAGCCTTCCCTAACCAAAGAAAAGATTTGTATCTACTTCATACAGATACTTTTTGCATTAGATGAATACAATTCTTATCACATATAGATGCTATTCACTTTTATACAGTATTTTGCAATCTGTTTTGTAATTTCTTAAAAGTTTTCTTCTGTGAAAGTGGCTTCTAAATTTCTACAAATTTTAAGGATGCTTCAGATTTTTTAAGGCACTTCTCTAGTATTCACAATGTCACGTGTTCTTTTGTCCTACACATCTTTTTATTAACCCAAAGTCTCCAGGGATGCCACTACATTCCACTCTACCAAAGCTGAATGGAAGGAATACTCTCATATATGCCACCCATATATCTTGGAAATTTATTAGTAACTTCAATAGTCATTTTTTCATTATTGGGCACACCAGATACATAGTTATAATCCTATTCACCAATCCATCAAGCATCAAGTATAGGTCTGTATAAAATGCCAAGCTTTTCCCAGGGAGGAAGAAAAAACAAATGGAAGGAAGGGCTCACCTTGATGATTTTACAAGGATGTCATTTCACATATGCCTTGAAAACAATGACATATGTGGCACGATATAGTGCTGATTCACCTCCTTTCTTCAGGATCAATTCCAATCAATGTGATTGGGTAGAAGAGGTCCTGTCCTCAGCCTCTACTTTGTGGGCAACCGCAGAAATTGAAAATCTCTCTGTTCCTATATTTAACATCTACATGAAACCACTGAGTTAGTTCATCTGTCACTACAGAGTGAGGTATCAACAATAGGTTGTCTATAGCCAATTGAATATCTCTGCTTCTAGTGAATTAAGATGTGTACCTCTTATCCCAGCATCTGGACGCTGTCTGGGTCTTGTGTCAACTGTCCAACTAGTGAACCCAAAAGACTCTCGGGAGAATTGAATTCCAAAAAGTAAAACTTTATTGGATACACCATATTGGTACTGAAGAAACAAAACCAACTCTGGTTTTCCTGCACAAATGCTTGCCTAGTTAAACAATAACTTTCTCTTCTCCCCATCCCTGGGTGATCACATTGTCCAATTATGACATGTTATGGGAACAGTCCATCTCTTTCTTAAGCACCTGCAGTGGTGACCTTGATGGTTTCCATACTCTCACGATCTCTGCATACAATTCTTGACATTCCATTTCCCCCTTCCCTCCCCCCAGTTCATTGGCAAGTTAAAAAGCATTAGGATATGAAAGAAACAAAGTGATTCAATCTTGGAAACAATAGGCTTCAGGTGAACCCCGGCAAGATTGTGTGATTTGTTCTTTGAGGTACTCTGGTTCTAGGACAATACTCTCTGGTGCAGAATGGGATTGCATTGTTGCAATCTGGGGCTCCTCATGGACTCTTGACTCTTGCTCAATGAGCCAGTGGCATTTGTGGCTAGGAGACCCTTTGCACAATTTTATATTGTATGTCACTTGCTCCCATTCCTGGTTTGAAAGACCCTAGTCATGGTCACTTATGCCCCTGGTCACCTCCTGGAGAGCTACTCTAATGCAATGCACTCTACATGGGGCTGCACTTGAAAGACCAAAAACTTCAGCTGGGACAAAATGTGCCCCAGTTATTTATGAGCAGTTATTTATGTCTGTGGTAGAACGCATGTTACACCTCTACTTCATAAACTGCACTGGTTACCAGTCTCTTTCCAGATCCAATTCAAGATGCTGGTAATGATTTTAAAACCATTTATACCATAGAAATGAGTTACTTGAAGGACCATCTTTTCTGGATTTCATCTGCCAGTTCCACCAGTTCTAGCAAAAAAGGCATGTTGCAGTTTCCAATAGCTGGGGAGTTATATTTGGTAGGTCATAGGCAGCAAGCCTTTTCTGTGGTGACACCTGGATTGTGTAATCTCTTCCCATTTAGGTGAAGTTGGCCTCAACTCTTCTGAGTTTCTTTAAAACCTAGCTGTGCTAGCAAGTTTCTGGACCCCAGGTAATGGGTGAACTTGTAAGGGACTCAATTAACATCCCCTCATTTGTTATTTCCTTGTTTTGTTTTATATAGTTTTTATTTTTTTATAATTAATGATGATAGTGGTTTTACATATTTATTTATTGTTCTTAGTTATCGTCCAGAGTCACTTTTGGTGAGATTAACGGATATATAAACTAGGAAAATAAATAAATATAGTCAACCGGAGTTGCGTTACAAGATTTTTCTGATAAATTTTCTTTATAATTTACAACCTGCTTAAAATGTTAAAGGTATTATATTACTATGCTACCGGTAAATATTTTGATACTACTACTAATCTTATAAAATATGGTAGAATTTAAGCTAAATTTGATTTTTTTTTAAAAAAAACCAAATTGATATATATTTCCAATAAACAAAGCTTATTTTCCATACCTAATCCCAAATTTTTAAAAGGATTCAAAATATAAACAGTTTTCCAAATTTGCATGAGCTTATACACACACACACACACACACACACACACACACACACACTATGATCTACTTTATCAAATGCCTTTCTGAAAAGTACTATATGCATAGTATTCATTTGATCCACTAATCTTGTCAAATAAATCAATAACATTTGTACATTCAGCAAGTCTACTGCTACTTATTTCAATTTTTCTGATACTATGAATCCAGAATATAAATTAGCAATTTAATATTATTAGATACTTGTTTGACCTTTGATAAAGAAACAGATTGTTCAGGATAGATAATTAATATGATCTGTAATCTCCATGCCAGAATTGCTGTCAATATTTTTTTGCACTGACATTTAACAAGGAAATTGGAAAATAGTTTCACACAGTCAGCAGTTGTTTAGTATAATAGTAGAAATAATGTGATATTGTTGGGGTTGGGGACTTTTCATTGACACTGTACTGACTTTACTCCCAATATCATTGCTTTATACTGTTCCATAGATTCTTGGTTTCCCTTTAGATGGTTTCCCTTTAGATGACATTAAAATTTTATGTAATCCTATTTAGGTCACATTAGAAGCCCCTTCCTCCCCCCACCAATTTTTATTAAACTTTTTTTCTTTCTTTTTCCATGAAGCAGAACACCATTTATATATACCTTAATAGCATCACAAACAAAGCATACATTCATAGAATGTCTAAAACAAAACATTATTCAAATACTTGCTGCGTGTGTTTTATACAAAAACCTTTCCTTTAATATTTTAAATTTCATCTAGAACAGCGGTTCTCAACCTGTGGGTCGCGACCCCTTTGGGGGTTGAACGACCCTTTCACAGGGGTCGCCTAAGACACGCTAGCCCACCATCTTGGTGCCACGCCCCCTATGTCACCTCATCGCGTGCAGGGCAGGGGTCGCGGCAGCGGGGCGGGGTCGCAGCATTAGGAAGTTTGAGAACCACTGATCTAGAAAAATAGGATTCTTTATTGTATGTAATTGGTTTCACTGGGGCATGATCAGATATGAGAATAATCCATGGTACTGTGTGCATTAACCAGTTCACTTAAGGCTAAATATTTTTCTTTCTTTCTTTCTTTCTTTCTTTCTTTCTTTCTTTCTTTCTTTCTTTCTTTCTTTCTTTCTTTCTTCTTTCTTTCTTTCTTTCTTTCTTTCTTTCTTCTTTCTTCTTTCTTTCTTTCTTTCTTTTCCTTCCTTCCTTCCTTCCTTCCTTCCTTCCTTCCTTCCTTCCTTCCTTCCTTCCTTCCTTCCTTCCTTCCTTCCTTCAAGTCCATCTAGTAAGTGTTCAGACAAGTCCCTGTTTCTTGGCAACATTTTTGGAAGTGGTTTGCCATTGTCTTCTTTCTAGAGCTGAGAGAAAATGATTGATCGAAGGTCACACAGCTGGCTTTGTGTCTAAAACTCACAGTCTGCCATGTTCTAGCCTGGTGCCTTTAAGCACTATGCCAAACTGTTTCTGAAGGATCAAGATATTTAAAATAATCCAATCAAGAAAAACTGTGCTGGCAAGATAAAAAAAAAAGTATATTATTGTTGAGAAGGATGTAAAAGTCACTATATATCTATAAAATTGAACTCTAACACATAAGCTTTCAGTACTTTCCACATATGAGAATGGTAGAATGATTTAGGTAGAGTAGTACTGCAATCTAATAAAGAATCTAAAACTTGATTAAAATCTCCAGTCATAATTATTTGATCTTCAGCCAAAGTAAAAAGATATTCAAAGCATCGTGAAATATATTTGAAAAATCCTCAGTAGGGCCATAATAATAAGTGCAGTATGTTTATTTAAACATTTAATTGTGTGTGTGTGTGTGTGCGCGCGCGCGCGCGTGCGCATGTGCATACACACACACACAAGGACTTTTTCTATTTCAATTATTTCTTGTTATATCACAAATATTGAGGTCTTAATCAAAATCACTGCAGCTCTAGTTAGGTTTTTATTTTCTATGAATGTATATTTGACTAAATCATCCCTTAGATAAAAGATCCATCTTTTATGGAAGAACATTCATTTCTGGTAAAAAAGCAATTCCAGGTTTTAAGTTGCCCAATGTAATGAGTTATATAGTTTGGGTAATGAAATGTCTGCAAGAAAATAACCAAGCTCAGAGAGCACCAGGGAGCCCTCAAACTTAAGACCTTTTAGATTTCATAAAACTAATATCATATTGGACTATAGCACCCCCTCTCAGGCTGTGGCTACACACACACACACACACACACACACACTAAGAAAAATTAAAATACAAAAAAATCTAAATCTAAAAAAGAGCCATTGTTTAACCTGGACATACCTGCCTGTCATTAATAAACAACTTGTTCCTAATCAAGCATAGAGACCATAGATAGCAGCAAAGTGTTGCAGGAAAATGACACACTTGGAGAAGAAGATGTGCTCTGTGATACAAAACACCAGTATTTTATTCTGAGCCATTGCTTTCATGAGGGCTCATCTTTAACTGGGAGGGACAGAATTGGGAGGATGTATATATTATTTTGTAAAAGGTAAAGGGCTGTCGAGGAATAGTGATATATACAATGTTTCAGTCACAAGAAAAATGATCTGGTACGTCTGATTTAAAAAAAAAAAAAAACTGCTGGCAGATTGGTAGCCTGCAATGCTATAATATGTTCTACATCTGATGGTGAAGCACATGAATAAGTTAAAAGCCATTTTGCATCTGTTTTTAGACAGTCTGTTCACGCTAGAATGAAACTCACATTATCTGTGCCAGAGCTATTAAAATTAATGATGATTCATGTATATATTTAACTCACACCTGCCATTTATGGTTGCCTTGGGTGAGAAAACACATCACTCAGTCCACCTTATCTGCAATACCAAAATTCATTCTTTTTTTTCTTTTTCTTTTTAAAGGTTCTTAAAGAAGGTTCAGATTAGGTTCTTCCCTGCAATGATCTTTTTACTCGAGAAAAGTAACATAAATCATAATGCTTATATTTTCTGAAAGGAGGATATTATATTATACATTTGGTGTTCTAAGATTTGGGACTCGCCATCTCAATGAAGCCAGTTTTGCATTCATCATATCAGTATACAGGTAGTCTTTGGTTAACAATTGCCCTGTTTAGTGGTCATTCAAGCTTACAATGGTACTGAAAAAATTATGACTGGTCCTTCAACTTACAAACATCGCAACATCCCCATGGTCAACTGATTGCCATTTGTTCACAGCCAGATTCCAACAAGCAAAGTCAATGGAGAAGTCAGCAGTAAGTTTCAAATTGTGGCCATGTGATGTTTCACTTAATGACCACATCACTTAGCACAGAGTTGCCGGTCCCGATTGTAAAGTGAGGACTATCTGAATTTCTCCAATAGATTTTCATAAAAGCATAGGCCTCTCATTCCTCTACTGCCTCCATTCCAATCAGAAGGCCACACTTGGATTACTGCATCCAGTTTTGTTCACGATGATATAGAAAAGATGTTGAGACTCTAGAAAGAGTGCAGAGAAGAGCAACAACGATGATTAGGGGACTGGAGACTAAAACATGTGAAGAATGGTTTCAGGAATTGGGTATGTGTAGATTAATAAAAAGAAGCACTAGGGCTGACATGATAGCAGTGTTCCAATGTCTAAGGGCTGCCACAAAGAAGAGGGGGTCAGCCTATTCTCCAAAGCACCTAAAGGCATGACAAGAAGCAATAGATGGAAACTAATCAAGGAGAGAAGCAACCTAGAACTAAGGAGAAATTTCTGGACAGTTAGAACAATTAATCAGTGGAATGACTTGCCACCAGAAGTTGTGGGTGCTCCAACACTGGAGGTTTTTAAGAAGAAATTGAACAGCCATTTGTCTGATATAGTATAGGTTTCCTGCCTGAGCAGTGAGTTGAACTAGAAGACCTCCAAGATCCCTTCCAACTCTTTATTGTGTTATTCTAAATGGCTAGGATTTGTTTTCAAGTGTATAACTGCTGCCCATTTCACACCACTTTGAGAAGAGGCAAAGAACAGCAGCATCCAGTTGGATAATGGGACAAGAAAGAAAAAGATTCTGTGAGTGGCAGCTCTTTAGGGAATGGAAGAGAAGGCTTCCATCAAAGGAGTGGGAACAAGCAGCAGCTACACAATTTGAGGACTGAGGTGAAGTGCACAAGTTTATATTCTACCTCCGTATGCTTCAGAAATGTAAATTCAGCCTCATTCCAGGACCTCAATGGATAAAATGCGGGGCCAATTAATTTTGGACTGGCTTTGAGCTGGATATTTGGGAGAATGAATTAATTGAAATGGGATTTCTTTCTTTAATAATGATTGATCACATGGGCATTAATGATGGATGAGGGTAATTAACTAAAAGGGAATGGATCTGTAATAGGATCAGGATCAGTGGGTGGTAAATTCACGCAGAATAAATGAATGCAAAGGCTGCAACAGATTAAGGCCAGGGGAATGAGTAGAGCAAGGGAAGAAAAGGAAAGTTTCAAATATGGGTTGAAAGACATCTTATCTTAAAGAAATATGGACAAGGGAGACCAGGAATACAAATTTCTCAGACATCAGTTAATCCAGTCTTGTTAAATCTTTCCCTCCCCCCCCACGTTTTCCTCTTCTGTAGTCCTCAAAACTAGCAGAAATGGTAGCAGAATTATGGTTAATGCTGTTAATTACAGATGTACCTATAAGTGATGGTTTACAGGGTGCTGTGAACAGGAAATGTCCAGGAACATTTCCTTTGGTGCCTTTCAATCTCAGGAGCCTGAGTAGCCTCAGTTACTATTGAGTAGTAACCTCAGTAGCCTCAGTAACCCAGAAGGCTTTTTAGATTCTTGTAATTAAACTAATCTAAAGTAAAAGAATCTGGCATGATGTTAAAGTACTAGCCTTTGTAACATCACCAATGCAAGAGACATACATATTCTTGAAAGATTTTTTTTTAAACTATTGGGTGACTGCAACTCATTGTTCTGTTTAGAATGTGGCCACCTTAATGGGGGGGAGGAGTAGCGGTAACAGAAATTATGCAGGAGTGGCAACTTTATCTATAAACTTGTCAAATTCCAGTGTGAGAAATGGATGCATTGGAACTGATTACATTCATCAACCCTGTTACTTGGGGGAATATGCACCGTCTGAATAGAGCTGGCCCATCCTACCCATAGAACACAGACCACTTCTCACTTTTAATGGATCTGATATAAGGAGAAGAGGGCTGAGTCTCGAAAGTAATATTTTTCCACCACAGCCTCCTTTGGTGGAACATTCTCCCCCCTTGAGATTACACTAGCACTGTTATTGTTGGCCTACCAGAAGAGTTATTGTAGAGAACTTTCAGGAATGAATGCCCACACATTATCCTTACCAGTTGTATGTGTGCTTGTATTTTCATTGATCTGTCTTTATTTTATTGTAGTTTTCCATTTTTATTTTAATGTTTTAAATTAGGGGACTGGAGGCTAAAACATATAGAGAACGGTTGCTGGAACTGGGTATGTCTAGTCTGATGAAAAGAAGGACTAGGGGTGACATGATAGCAGTGTTCCAATATCTCAGGGACTGCCACAAAGAAGAGGGAGTCAAGCTATTCTCCAAAGCACCTGAGGGCAGGACAAGAAGCAATGGGTGGAAACTAATCAAGGAGAGAAGCAACTTAGAACTAAGGAGAAATTTCCTGACAGTTAGAACAATTAATCAGTGGAACAACTTGCCTCCAGAAGTTGTGAATGCTCCAACACTGGAAGTTTTTAAGAAGAGATTGGACAACCATTTGTCTGAAATGGTATAGGGTTTCCTGCCTGAGGTGAGCAGGGGGTTGGACTAGAAGACCTCCAAGGTCCCTTCCAACTCTGCTATTCTATTCTATTCTAAACTGCCAGGAGACTTTTAAAAAAATAATATTTAAACGTGTGTGTATGTATAGAAAATTTTCAGTGGATGTTCATGATGAGAAGTAAGTTCCAGTTATGGTTTGTTTTATTTATATACTAATTAGCCTCTAAGACAGTGGTTCTCAACCTTCCTAATGCCGCGACCCCACCGCCATGACCCCCACCCCTCCCCCTCCCTGCACGTGCGTGCGTGTTGCCAGTCACCAAGATGGCGGGCTAGCGCGCGCTTAGGCGACCCCTGTGAAAGGGTCATTTGACCCCCAAAGGGGTCGCGACCCACAGGTTGAGAACCGCTGCTCTAAGAGCAAAAAGCAGTGTAAATAGCACTCCCTCCTCAACAATGCCTGATTGATTGGGCTAAAAGAAACTTTTCCATTTTTTAAAAATATTGAATGGTTTTAGACTCCTGGATGTGTATCATAGAATAGAATAGAATAGAATAGAATAGAATAGAATAGAATAGAATAGAATAGAATAGAATAGAATAGAATAGAATAGAATAGAATAGAATAGAATAGAATAGAATAGAATAGAATAGAATAGAATAGAATAGAATAGAATTTTTTATTGGCCAACTGTGATTGGACACACAAGGAATTTGTCTTGGTGCATATGCTCTCAGTGTACATAAAAGAAAAGATAAGTTTGTCAAGAATCATAAGGTACAATACTTAATGATAGTCCGGGTACAAATAAGCAATCAAATCATAGTAGGAACCAG
>QLTV01001703.1:2885629-2923741 GCA_003457575.1 Thermophis baileyi
GGGAGGGAAGATGGAAATTGTATCTATTCCATACCTTCAGCATGGCACATCTAACATTGTAATTTTTAAAATCCGTATATCCTTATCCGTGCAACCCAAATCTCAGGTCATGTCCTTCTAACTCTGCAAGCTTTTTATTTCTCAGCAATACCCACTTTTCATCCCAAGCAAACAGCAAGCCATGGTTTGTTTCTCTTAAATCTTCCTTTTGTAAGACAGGTATATGCTGGATAATAGCAGTCTTCATTTTGCCTGCTTTTAATACTGTAGAAAGTGATTAGATTGGAGCACTTGTCCCTTCCATTAAAGAATAATGTCCTCATTTGATACTGGGATACTAAGAAGGAACAAACAAGAATCAGATATATCAGATTCTTAGATGAATTGAAATATTTCTTTGGGCTTATATATGTGATGAATAATTTGATTGCAAAAGAACCAAATGTTTTCACGGCCCAATCTAACTATGACAACAATTTACATAATTCTCCCCACCTCCCCAAAAAGAGAACAACATGTCATTAAAAAAAGACAAAAGACAGAGTCTTGCTTTTGTTAATTTAGAAGGGTACATGGACATTAAGAAATAACTGATACAATTCTGTTTGAAATTCATTATGGGAAGACTATTATCAGAAAACAAGCATAGATGGCCAAGTTCAAAATTCCTGCTTTCCAATCTTAGACTTTTTATATATAAACTGGAGGCTTAGATTGGAAAGTAGTAAAAGATTTCAAATAGAAATTAACTGCTATTTGTTTATATATTACAATACTGTGCATTTCCTTTCCTAATCCAATCCAATCAAAACAAAACAAAACATAGAGATACTCAGTTTGTTTTCACTTCCTAAGGTGGAAATAGAATCTTTATCTTTAAAAGAAGTTGGTCGTCAGTAGATAATTAAAAGAACAAAGAAAACATGATAGAAATTCTCTGCTTATATTATCTGTTCCATTAATTAAGAAATTATGAACTAGGAGCCCATCTGTAATTATTTATAAAATAGATTACATCAAGGTCTTGCTTTTTCTAGCTGGATGAATTATTATGAGCTTTAATTATTAGGCCTGGCACTGGATCTCAAACTGAAAAATTAATTTTAACCTACTTTTATTATACACCATAATATAAATTAATTACTTGTGTGGCTGGTACATTGTGAAATGAAAAGGCATACTTTTCATTAACTGGGTCTAATTTATTATAGTTTTTTGATACTAGGTTGCAGTAAGTGGACATACATTCTAATTAAATAGGTGACAATGAGTTCATTTTAATTTAGACTTACATGAGTTTCTTCATAAGAACCTAGCAGGAAAACCAAAGAAAACTTGAAGTCAATTTCTCTCAGATCTTTTGCATTTTCTTCAGTAGTTGAGCAAAAAAGCAAAACAAAAAAAAGCATCCCCCCCAAATGACTGCAGTACCAGAGGTGGGTTCCTCCCAGTTCAGACCGGTTTGCCCGAACTGGTAGCGACCCGCTGGTGACATCACGATGACGTCATGGATCCGGTTCGGTTGGTGCCGGTCCTTGGACGCCACCATATTCTTTTGGAATTTTTTTAATGTATATTTTTTATTTTATTTTTTCTTCTGCGCATGCGCAGAAGCTGAGTTTCTGGTACTGCGCATGCGTTGCCATCTTGTTTTTGGCTTTTTTTAAATTTATTTTTATTTTTTTGCACTGCACATGCGCGTGCGCGCAAAGTGCGTGCGCGCCTATGAGGCATGCCCACGTGTCATGGGAGGAAGCGAACCGGCAGCGAGGTAAGTTAGAACCCATCCCTGTGCAGTACCAACTCACATATTTTAAATATTTGTTTTAAAAGTCTATGTCTGTTTCTATCTATCTATCTATCTATCTATCTATCTATCTATCTATCTATCTATCTATCTATCTATCTATCTATCTATCTATCTATCTATCTACCTAACTAACTACCTAACTACCTAACTACCTATCTCATATATCAGCTAGTGGCGGAAATAGAGACAGCAGAATCAGTTGTTATATATTTGTTATATATACATACACAGACCTTATGTAGAGAAAACTAAATTATTTTGATTTTCTAAGAGTGCTTGCTTTCTCCTTATAGAGGGAAGAGAAAGAAAACACATTCCATATTGCTAGCTCAGCATGTTGGTGTCCCCATTTCTGCTTTGGGATGGCATTGAAAGTGAATATTCAAGTTTAGTAGAGGGGGAGACAACTTTTGAAGTTTGAGATCTGGTGACGTTTTATGATGAGACTGACTTAGGGACCTGTACTTTAGGCAGAAGATGTAAAAATAGATTAAAAAAACAATTAAGAGTGTGTGGGAAGTATACCCCAAAAGGACAGTGCCAGAAACCTCACAGCACCAGAAACCTCAGAAAACAGTGCCAAGAAACTCAAGCCAGCCCTTCCCCCTTTAAGAAAACCAAGAAGCACCAACTGAAAGAAAAACACAGAGCAGCCCTACTAACAGAGCTGACAATAGAAATACTTAAGTAGAGCCATTAAGATAAGGGGAATCAGGCTAAAAATAACTCACCTGGAACTCCCATTTTTCTCTTTCCTGGCAGAATTAACCCCCAGGATAGAAAAGACAAAGCCCCAGGAACAGGATTAACCCATTAAGGCAGGAAGACAGGATCCAAGGCAATAACTTTAACTAGAGGCACACAAATAAACCCATCAAGCTGCAGGAGCTTCAAAGGGGAATTAAGAATAAAAGGCTCAGAGTCACACTTCCAAGTCTGCTTGCAAACCAGGAACGCTTGACCTATGTCACTACTCTTCTTGCCTTCCTGAATTCAAGGATCCCTTTTCTGGCAGCTGCTGCCATGTCTATTTCTTCTCAGCATTGGTGATTGCTTCCCAGCTGGGAACAAACCAGGGAAATTTCTTCCAACGAGTGCTTATATACTCCGTTGACAGACCATATGTGGGTTTTCCAGGTTTGTATTAATTTTAATACAGATAATATTAATTTATCTCATTATTCTCAAGTACTGTTTTCCCAATATTTCACTAAGTGAGCCAGTTAAATATACATTAATGGAAATGTGGAGAATTCCATTAATAAGAAACAACATACAACATGAAGCATATTTAACAAAAAAGATAATTTTAAAAAAATAAGTCCAGCACTTTTCTTGCCAATTTGATAGCACTCCATCGTTTCAAGTGAAGAAGTCTCCATTGTTAGTTGTATGGCACCATCAGGTTAAAAATAGAAGTTGGCACATTCTCTTGATTACTGGCTTAAGTAAAACTGGAAAAAGTAACAATCGGCTTTTGTAGAAAGTCAGCTGAGTGTCAATATGAGATTTCTTTTTTGCGATCCTAATGCCGAACTAGATTGACCCAATCTCTAAATGAAGCATATATTTTCTAGGCAGAATATTTATTTACTGGCCTTTGACTAAATTTGCTGTTTGCAGGTAATTATTATTATTATTATTTATTTTATTTTATTATTTTTCAAAATTTGTATGCCGCCCAACTCCGAAAGGACTCTGGGCGGCTCACAGTATATATATATATATAAAAAAGACAACAAAAAGAGAAAAATAGGCCAGAATTTTTAATGCTTTTCAGTCTTTTGACAGAATTCCAAGAAATGTGCTGGTGTTTATGGAAAACTGGTGCTGCTTTCTAAACCAATATTTTCTGTTTACAACACTGCCCATTCCTGCAGTTCAATCTGTAAATAAACTAATCATAGGCAGGGAAAAAAACCATCTTCTTTTGCCAGTATTTTATGAAAGTTTAGAAATTATTTCAAAGGAAAAGAGCATGTCAGAAAAATTCTTTGGGAAGCAATGCATTTTTTTACATATATTTAATTCAGAGGTAAACAGGGAGTGACTGTCATTGTCCTTCAGTGTATAGCAATTTCTGAGGAAACTCTTCCCAGTGGACTTTTTCAGTAGCAGTCTTAGAGTAGTGTCTTGCCCTTGAAAAATTGCTAGGGAAAAAAAATCACCTTCCCTTGGAAGGGGGGAATCCACCCAATTTTTCTATTCCTCAAATATGAATGAAAATTTCAAAAGCTGTGAAGTAAACCGGGTTTATGAAAACACTTTAAGCATACTTCCCTTACAAGAAAATTGATTTCATCAAAGGCTGCCTTGGAATTTCAAGCAAGCTCAAAATATTGAAATCTTTATGAAAATTAATACAAAAAAAATTTCCTTGCTATTCCCTAAAACTAACAAAAGGGTGAGATTCATTGGGAAATGTTTGATAGACGCAGCTTTTAAAGAAAGCATCCTATTGGTGGACTAGGCTTTGAAGTGAATTAAGGAATACCATACATTGATTTTTTTGTTAAGTTTAAATAATTTAGTGGTAATTTATCATCACCTGTCCTAGCTTTCCTAGTCATTTCTGTGACTCTCACCAGGACTTGTTTAGCCATTTAAACTTATTGCTGTTTATTAATGGCTAAATCAGACTACAGGGACACTGATCCTCTTAGAAGAGAAAACCAATTATATCCAAAGATTTTGCACTCCGGAATTGAGGCTTCAAGTAATTGAAGCAGGCTATGTCCAAGGTTGATGTATTTGGACAGGAATAAGATATATTGGTTTGTTTAATCATCTGTCACACCTGAACCGTAGCTAGAGGGATCACAAGGCATGATACTTCATTTCCTAGCTCCTTTTTAAAGGACCAAATAAAAGGCCATCTATGGGGATAAATCAATTGAAATTGAATTCAGGTAAAGAAGAGGTGCTGATGGTTGGAGGAGGGAAATTATTTCAGTGATATCGGGAGAAGAGACTGCCTGCTCTGGAGAGAAATAGGGTTGCACTTTCTGTTTATTTAGATACTGGTGTTTTAGTGTATAAATGTCAGAAAGATCAGTGCACAAAGCCAGCATTTGCCAATTCCCCTGAATTCTAAATCCTTTTCTTTTGGAAAAGCTAAATATTATGGTATGCATTATAGGCATGTTAATGCAGCTGTTCTTTTTTAAATGGAAGTTGATGTAGGCATTGGACAAAACAGACAGGCATGAGAAAATGACAGACTGGTGAATGATTTATTTTTATTTCCCTTCTTGTTGCTGGCTATCTCTTCCCAGAGGCAGCAGTGAAGAGATATACAGAATGATATGAGGATTTGGGATAAAATGAATATAATGTTAGGAGAATGAAAGCTGACTGAAGGTGACTATTACTGGTGGCAGCCACAATTTCTTTGCAAAACCCTGTCCAATTTCGCTTGGTTGCTGAAAGTATCAACTTTTGGAAGAAAGTTGGGGATCAAAAATTTGTAAGTTAATGCATTTCCTAAAGTGACAAAATCCTATTAATCTCAGTAAGATGTCTGAGTAATTACATTTTGAAGATGATCCATGCAGAATAACATCAATTGTCCACATACATTGCCAAAACAGAAGAAATGCTTCCGGAAAAGGTCTGCTCAAATGTCAACTAAAGTAGATAGTAGACAATCTATTTTTTACATAGCTTTCTTTCAGGGTTATTTTTAGATTCCCTCCCCCCCCCTGTGGTGCCCATTTTAGCTTCTGCTTCTTTTATAGTATATATTGTTGCTTTTAATTGATTTAACTGATTGTATTACAGAAGCATTTTGTATTTACATGGACTTTATTTTCTATCAGCTATTAATTATTGGCTGCCTAATGAATTTCATAGATAAATACATATCCATTATTGTCATAGCTGGAAGCAGTGAATTCAGATAGCTATTATGCCTGCTGTAGGTAACAACATTCAACATACCTGTCTATGGAGATTCTTAGTCATCCAGGTCATGGTTGTCCATGGTTTTTCATAAAGCAACTGAACTTTGTTTCTCCTTGAAGATGTTTCACTTCTCATCCAAGAAGCTTCTTTAGTTGTGAAGAAGTTTCTTGGATCAGAAGAACTGAAGAAGCTTCTTGGATGACAAGCAAAATGTTTTCAAGGAAAAACTAAATCCAGTTGCCTTTTGAAAAAGCATTTTTGGGATTCAACACACCTGTTCTGTTTTTCCTTGTTAGGGTTCCTTGTTGGGTTAAAAAGTGCAATCAAACATTTTCCAAGATGGTTAGGAAGATGCTCTCCATCATCCACATTTAGATTTTAGGAGGCACCTCATTTACTTCATCTTGGCAGGAGCCAGATTGGGAAACAGCAAGACAGAGTTAATGGGCTGCAGTGCAAAATTTGGTTAATGGCTACACTGCAAAATGTTTATCATTGTTTTTTAAGCAGTATTGTTCTGCATCTCTTATCAGGTGAAGTGCTGGGAGAAAACAATAATATGATAATATCTCAGCTGTCCATTTTTAGCACATTTGCAGAGTGAACAGTACTTAAGGGGAACATTTAGTCTCTTTCCCCCTCCCCCATGCCTTTAAGTTTCAAACATTAAAAGAAATGTGGTAACTTCATTGGAAACAGACATAGAGAGATATAAATGGGGCCTATTTCATGTATCCATTACATAATGTTAATTCTTCCATTAACATGTTGATGTAGAATATTTCTAAACCCCTTTTTATCAAATAAATAGAAAATCTGTCATAATATGGAAAATAAAAAAAGCAATAGAATCATTTACACATATCTGGAATAAATGTGGGGCTCAAGGCAGAATGATATTATTTTCTGGCAACATTTTATTCCAAGATCTGTGTTGCAGAAGTACAGAAATGCAACAACAGAGTTGAGACTTTAAATAAATGGATGAGAATTACATTACACCTTGGAAATGGTTGAACACCTGAGAGGTATAGGAAAAGAAAGAAAAGATTTTCATGACACAGCACTATTACTTAGTGGTTTAGCAGAAAGTTATGAAATGCTTGTGACAGCACTTGATTCACGTCCAGATTACGAGCTAACATTTGAATACGTTAAGGCAATGGTTCTCAACCTGTGGGTCGTGACCCCTTTGGGGGTCGAACGACCCTTTCACAGGGGTCACCTAAGCGCGCGCTAGCCCACCACTCCCCCTTTGTCACCTCATCGTGCGCGGGGAGGGGGCAGGGCAGGGGTCGCGACGGCAGGGCGGGGGTCGCAGCATTAGGAAGGTTGAGAACCACTGTGTTAAGGGAAAGCTTGTAGATGAATATAAGTATAAAACAGAAAGTATTAATAGTGATGGTGTTTCTGTAGTAGAGTCTGTTTTAAAGATGAAAAATAGGAATAAAAACAGTTACATGAAGCAAGAAACATATGAATGCTTTGTGTGCAAGAAAAAGGGTCATTTAAAAACAGATTGCAGAATCTGGAAAGCTACAATGAAAAAATGAATTGAACTACAAAAAGTCAAAAGTGTGAAGGAAGAAACTGATTTTTCTTCAGATAATGAAGAAATATTTTTTTTTCAATCCAAAAGTTACACCTCATCTTTAAAAGCATGGTGTGTTGATTCAGGAGTTATGAGTCACATGACAAATGACAGGAAAATTCTTTACTCACCTTGACCAGAATAAAACAGAGAAAAAAAATCACCACAGCTAATGGGAAAATAATAGAATCAGAAGGAATGGGAGATGGCTTTCTTTGCTGTCCTATTTCTCAGACTGTCACCAAAAAGATACTTGTGAAAAATGTACTGTATGTCCCTGCTCTTGAAACTAATCTTTTGTCAGTGAAGCAGCTCACAAAACTAGTGACCTTCAAAGGGGATAGTTGTGTCATCACAAAAGGGGATACCTTACTTGCAAGGGATAAAATTACAGACGAACTCTATCAGCTGAATTGCAATCAGGTGGCTAATACTGCCAAAGAGGAAAAACATTCAAACTGCATTCACACATGGCACAGACAACTTGGACACAGAAGTACTGATATAATAAAGAAATTAACCGAGAAAGACTATCCAAGAGGAATAAACCAGGCCACGAGAGGCTTTAATCAGGAGATTGACCATAAGCAATAAAGGTGTCCCAGCCAAACGTCTGTCCTATGTTGTTTGCACAGCATTAAAACCCAGAGACGGAAAGGAGAATCCAAAAAAGTCTGCAGCCGCTGCCCTGGTCCCCCAGCCCAGCCCAGCCCATCCCAGCCAGAACCAGAGCCTCAACAGTTCCAGTGCCAGACCTTCTGAGAGCCAAGGCTGAAGCTACAGCAGCTCCAGCTCTGTGGACAGCCAGGACAGCAAAAAGAAGCGGAAGAAGAAGGACGAGAAGAATTATAAGAAACAGGGAAAGAACTAAGATCTGAAATGAGACTATTATAAGTAGTACTTGTTCAGTGGGAGTGTCGGAATACATGTATTTTGTATTGCAACAACTACAGAATTATTCAGACAATAGATGGCAGTGTTTAGTTTGCATCTATGGTTCCTTTATGTTCTGAGGAGAATTTCCTGTGACCATTGAAACCGTTAAGCAACAAGAACCATGGTGACTGTACACTGTGCACTTTATTTGATCTACAGTATATGGCTATGCAACCATCCTCTGCTACCAATATAGATGTATGGCTATATAATAATCCTTTTCTACCATTTATATATAATAAAACAGAATTTTCTAACACATGGAAAGATCAGTGGAAGTGCTGGAAGACCAGTTGTGTAGATAAGGGGGGAGGTGATAAGGAAGAGGAAAGCACAGATATATCAACAGAAGAGTGGCCAGACAATTGCTTTTGCCATGCTTGGATTCAAGAGTGGTTTATTAACAGCACTCTGGCAGTTAAGTGAAAGTAAGGAGAACGAAGGAGCAGCAATATTGGGACCATACAGAGGAGGCGAGAGAGGGAAGATGTACAACAATATTGTAATTCTCACTCTGTAAAGATCCTTGGCATTTACAACCAAAAAATTTTGGGTTTTAGTTTGGCCAGACCACCACCTGCTAAAACGATCCAGATGAACTTCTGAACCACCGTGTGTTTATATAAACACTTGTGCATGATAATAATCCTTTGTTCAACCCACTGCATTCCCCCCCCCCACTATTATACTTGAGCCAAAGAAGACAAATGTGAACATGCACCCTTCTTAGAGAGTAATAAATGGAATCAGCAAATTAAAATGGTCTTCATTGCTTTGTCTTTCATTTAAGCAATTTCCATCTGCTGCTAAAGCAGTCAATTTCCAATCCAACTATCTCAGTAATAGGGTGTTTTTCTTTTCCAAGACTGAGGGATCTGCCATTACACCACCCATAGTGACACACTTCTCTCTTTGTTCAGCCCAAATATCTGGATTATACTGAAGAGGCAGAAAATGTAGGGAAGGCAAGAAGAAATTCGATTTCCATCACAGTATTGAAGGTCAACAGGGCCTTGAAAGGTGAGAAAGAGAACTTGTAGCAGTAACAGATGTATTAGGAATCAGTAAGACACAAGGAAATAATTCTTAGATCTAGAGATCAGATCCCAGTGAGGTCATTTTGCCCCTTGTAGTTTCTGCTATGAGTTGAACACATATATTTGAATTAAGAAGCTTCTTTAGCTGTAGCTACAGTCTTACCCAAAATGCACATAAAAAAACTTGACTACTTTTACAGTTTTTGCAGTTTTACCTCTGAATGACTCTTCACATTATACTAATCATGATTGCTAAATGTTCTCGTGTTGTAAAGTTCAAATGCTACCTTATTTTTCTAACTGATGCCCTTTAAACAATTCAAGGGGAAGAGATAATCTCTCGGGAATACTTTAACACTAATGTAGCTTTCTGATGATTGGCAAGCCTTTAAAAAAAGGCTAATATCATTACAAATACATTTCATTACGATACTGTAAATGATTAAATGATTAGCTCAATATGTCAGCTAACATTCCCCAAAGAGCTATTGAGGTAATAATTTTATGATAGTTTTTTATTCTTTCCATTTCAACAAAATGTTGGAAAGCAATTAGTAAAATCTGTCTGTCCATCTGTCTGAATGACAGCAAACTAACATTTTGAAAGCAACAGGACTAAATTTGATGCTATGGGAGAAATCAACAAATAAATGATACAATTTGAAAATGGGTCAGATCCAGCTATTCTGGAAAATTATGGGACAGGCAACTGAGTAGTGAATCAGAATGTTGCTGACTGTTCTCTTCTAAACTTCATTTCTTTCTGGTCACGTGATCTACAGTGGAGAGTCTGGAGTTCAGCCTGTGCTTCCCAATATACACCTACACACAAAAACACATAAAGGCAAAACATAAATGTGTGTGCGTGCATGCATGCATCCAGAGACAATTGTCACATGTTGTATGGAAGAAAAGACAGGCACTTCGAAGCCCACGTCTGATAAAGAAGTTAGAAAGATTTCATATACAGTATATAGCAATAGCACTATAGCACTTAGACTTATATACCGCTTTACAGTGCTTTACAGCACTCTCTAAGCGGTTCACAGAGTCAGCATATTGCCCCCAACAATCTGGGTCCTCATTTTACCCACCTCGGAAGGATGGAAGGCTGAGTCAACCTTGAGCCGGTGAGATTTGAACCGCTGAACTGCTGAACAGTCAGCTGAAGTAGCCTGCAGTACTGCACTCTAACCACTGCGCCACCTCGGCTCTAATATATGCGGTGAAAAAAATGACTGTTCATAGCCTCTTCAAAAAATGGGAAATGCAGAAGGTAGTCTACAGTGTCCATTTATTTTGTTCTACAAGGACAGGTTAAGTTGCTTTTGTTTTGGGTGTTATGGCCAGATCAAAACACTCAGGCTCTATATCAGGGATGTCAAACTGGTGGCCCGGGGGCTGGATGCATCACATACAGGCCACATCCATCCCTGCTCTGCAAAGGCAAAAAAGTTGTGATATGTCATGTGATGTCACATGACGCGATCGAGTTTGACACCCATGCTCTATATCATAAACCGCTAGATCCAACAACCTTTTTTTTGTTATTATTATTTTCAATTTTTCTAAACACTAGGGTCATCTTCAATGATTCTTGTCTTAGCAACATGTATCCAAAATATCTACATCTTAACTTCATTATTACTGCTTCTAAAGAGCATTCTGTTTTTTCTTTATGTAGTACTGAATGAGTGATTCTTCTTGCCACCTAAGTTATTCACAAATATTTTCTTTAGTACTACAATATTAAGGCATCCATTTTCATTGTTCAGCTAATCCAGTTTTCAGAGCCTTATGTTCAGGGGTGGGTTCCGGATTCAGGTACTGCCAGTTCGCTCAGGGATGTGCCGCATGGGCGCATGTGCCACGTGGGCACATGTGCAGTACTTAAAAAAAGCTTCTGTGCATGCGCAGAAGCAAAAAACAAGATGGCGGCACCTACGGCACTGACGAGAGAACCCGCTCGGGGGCATGGCAGGCCTGGGTTGCTGCCGGTTCCAGCGACCCATGCCGCCACGTTACTAACGGTTCTATAGAGCCGGTCCAAACCGGTAGGAACCCACCTCTGCTTATGTTACAGATGAGACAGCCATGGCTTTGAAAATGCAAACCTTTCTTGGAATATGCCTCTGCCCTTTTCATATTGTGTCTGTCTCCATCATACTGCAGTCTTTTTTCCAAATAATAGATCTCTAATTCATGGCTTGAACACATAATACAATAAGCCACATCTCAGTAAATTTTTAAGTCTGTTAATATTTCAACATCTTCTTCACCTATCTGCCTTGGGTTGACATTGTATTTTGACATAAGCTTAAGAGTTTTGGGGATTTTTTTTATTTGTTTATATTGAGTGGCTTTTGTACTTTCTTCTTTCATCTTCAAAAAAAAGATTCTTTAGATCTTCCTTGCTTCTAGCCATCAGTGGTGTCATACACATGTATGGTCTTCTTTGTATTTTAGTCAATCTCCTACAATTGGCATGATGTGTTTTGGAGCATTGTGTCAAGAAGATATGGCAGATTACTGTAGTAGTGGCAGTTCTTACTTTGTCAGCCTTTGTGTTTGGAGCATGGACTTCAATCACCATAATACTAACTAAGAATCACGATAATACAAAGAAATTTCATGGCAGTTAGAACAATTAATCAATGGAACAACTTGCCTCCAGAAGTTGTGAATGCTCCAACACTGGAAGTTTTTAAGAAGAGATTGGACAACCATTTGTCTGAAATGCCCTGAGGTGAGCAGGGGGTTGGACTAGAAGACCTCCAAGGTCCCTTCCAACTCTGTTATTCTATTCTATTCTATTCTATTCTATTCTATTCTATTCTATTCTATTCTATTCTATTCTATTCTATTCTATTCTATTCTATTCTATTCTATTCTATTCTATTCTATTCTGCCTTGAACTTTGTTCAGGCCCATTGTTGTGATCATTGGAAATTGCACGATTTGGAGAAGGGGCCTTTCAAAGTAGCAGAAGAACAATTGCATTCACTAGCCTTCCGGGCAGGGGTGAAATCCAGCAGGTTCTGACAGGCTCTGGAGAACCAGTAGCGGAAATTTTGAGTAGTTTGGAGAACCGGCAAATACCACCTCATTCTGCCTTGAACATAAAGTGGGACCATTCTATCCTTGTGTAGTTCTATCTAAGATCTGATTTTGATAATCTTTCATTATTAATGAAAACTATTTCATTTCTTAAATGATTTTCTGGTTTTTGGTAGAAAAAAAAATGATGTTTTTCTGTTGTGAAAACCCATTTTCTATAGCTAGGGTCACTTTTTATTCCCTTTACAGGTTATATGGGCTGAGTGGCTTCTTTTTCTGTTCTTTATCTTTTTTAAAATATATATATAAGAATAAATCTATATATTATAGAAAGCTGTGTTGTAAAATCTATATGTCAGAAAAATATGCTTTAATACTATCCTGGGTGGGTATTTCAAATATTGTATTATTTATATTCATGACAGCATAGGTAAATGAATTTAATAATCTTTCCAATCCTAAGAATAATACATGAAACATTTTGCATGCTAGTACCACTATTGTTTACTTTTAAGATTTGGAACAAATTTTAAAGTGTGCATTGGAGAATGGCATAGGAATAATATTTCAAGCTGTCTCCTTTCTTCATAAATTTAAACTATTTTTCTATAGAATTGCTCCTTATTTTCTTCTGATTTGGTTTTCTACTGCTCTACTGGTATAATACAATTTTTTTAAAAAAAGAAAGACAAGATGCATACGGGGTAAAATAATGACCTAATTTAAAATCCAGGGGGAATATTGCCGAAGAGGGTCCTTTTATACCTTTAATTTTCACATACTGATCTAATTATCCACCCACTAGATTCCAAGGCTCAGCTAAAGAAACCAATTACTGCTTATCATTTTGGAAGCCAGAAAGTGAATTAAAGAATATTTATTTTTTTAAAAATAGCGGCATTGCTGGATTTCAGGATAATAGTGTACTAATAATAAAGAAGTGTAGTAATGTAATTACAGTTAAGTAATTGTTGACTCTCGAGACAGCTCCTGAAAGATTTCATTTCACCATAACTCAAGAAACGCACACAGATAGCCATACTCGGTAGCACATTAAAAATGCTGAGAGGAGAATACTTGATGCTTTGCTGTTTATGTCTGATAAAAATAACAGATGTCTTAAATATTCTTAACACATCAACAAGTCCTCAAGGAAACGTTGTGAACTTTCAACACCTCCATCATTTTAATGGTCAATTACCAAAGAGGATGCAATTTTTTGTTTTCAGATTTTAATGCATAGCTTTGCACAATACTGTTGTAAACAGCAATCACAGCAGCAGCAGCAGTAATCTGGCTCTATTTATTTCTTGTAATTCATCGGATATTGCAAGACATTTGGGATTATTTTTTAATAATTGGATTATTGGCCAAGAGGCATAGGATGACTTGCCATACTGGTTAATTGTTGACATACTAGTTAATGTAAGAGACGTTTAGATGTGATGAGCTACTGGAACCTGAATTGTTTTCTGGGCTGATATTTCACTTAAATAAATTTTTGAATAAATCAATATACGTAGCTTCTCCAATGAAATGTATCTATCTATCTATCTATCTATCTATCTATCTATCTATCTATCTATCTATCTATCTATCTCTTCTATCCTGAATGATAAGAGAGTCTGTGGCCAACATTTCATAGAGTGAAGAGACAAGATTAAGTGTTACAGTAGGTATTGACATATGTTTTGGACTGGGTTGCATTCTGAATTTTGGCAGCATCTCATGTCTTATAAAATGGCTGCTTAAGAACCTATCCTAGTCTTAAAATACTATAAGCAGTAAATATCAGCATTTACCAAATAGCCTACTGTTGAAAGTGATCCCCAACACCCCCCGCCCACATACACCCCTCCATAATCTTTTGGAACTTCTCTACAACTCCAGTTGATATATCCATTTAATCTGGGTAGGCAGACATGAATTCAATTTAATAATACACTATTTCTATTTCTAATGAAGCACATGGAGCTATATGCAGATATTTTTCAAGAAAAAAACACTAGTACTTTGTTTTGTAGTGTAACTTCTTATTTAGACTACTTAAAAGAATCTGCTAAAAAAAAATGAAGTCAGTTCTAGCAGTGGGGCACCATGTTTGTCAACAGCTGCTTTTCTGTGTTTATAATGATACTTTCCATTCCAAACATAGATGATTTTTTTTTAAAAAAACTTAACCCTGAGTATGCAATACATACAGATATATTGAGATCAGCTCCTAGCTCTTCCCTTATCATCAGGGGAGAACTGAAGTTTATGTTCAAGCTCTCTTGGCATCCTGCTATCTATTAGAAGTATTAAAATCAGATCATGCCACTAAAAAGATCCCTTGACAGTTCTATTGACCAAATAACAACTAAAATTATGCCATTTACTTCCACTATTTTTATGTACCAATAATTTTATTAAACATTATCATTAAAAAGATAAAAACTAGTACAAACTGAAAAAAATAAAAGAATAAAAAGATTGAAAATGCAGAAAAGAAAAATGAAAGAAAGAAAAATAGAAAGGAAATAAAAAGAATGTAGTAAAGAATGTGTGTGTGTGTGAGAGAGAGAGAGAGATTTTCTCCATCATAAATATAAACAATGTTAGTAATTTATCATCTTTTGTGAAAATGCAAGCAAAGATGTCTTTTCTCCATATGCCATCTCTTAGAAAAATATGCAATCTATGGGGTTAACATCTTTACCACCTTATTGCTATTGTTCCATAATCTGCATTAAATTGTTTTCTCCAAACTAGCAACATATATTCCTTTTCATTTTTCTACAGTAAAGCTTGTAGTTCAAATAACTAAAAACGTGAACATCAAATCCACATTCTATCCCAATATTGTGTTATCATGGTTGCCAATTAGATGCCACATAAAAGTCCAGATTTACAAGGTCTGGACTTGTGAAAGAGGGTATTGATAAATAGAATAAACCTTTCTCATTCTCCTGTGCTTATTTATTTTTTTCCCCTCAAAAGAAATGTCTTTCTTTTCACAAAGAAGCGGGGGGGGGGGAGAGATTTTTCTCATAAAGAAATTATCCCACGGCTTTGAACTTTGACATTTGGCTTGTCTTTGTCTTACACCTTTTCCACTTGCAGTCCTGTACAAATTTACATTACAGTTAGAAAGAGGAGACATAAATCCTATTCTTTTCAATGGGAGGAAGGCAGTTAGATGTTTTGATTTAAGCAGTAAATCTGCCTTTTCACTACTTGTTTATTTTTATGTTTTGAAGGGTCCTCAACACTTACTTCTTAGGCTTGTTAGAAAATGCTGAGGTTCTTCTAATATTCCCTGGCCTTTTATCATTTTTCAAACAGAATAAAGGGCATAAAAGTAATGTTGTACTAGCTTCCTGCAGAGTCTTTGTAAGTTTCCCTGTGTAAGAGATTGTGTTGAGGCTCAGAAAGAAAGAAAAGTATCTCTTAACATAAACAACCAGCAGATGGATGGTCCTGTTACCAAGTACATGTGGAATAAATAAGCTCTTGGTCTGTCAGGCAAGCATTCTAGGGGGGAAAAACATTCAAGAAATTAAAAAAGACCCCACCTTAATGAACTCATAGAGAAGGCTTGAGGGCTCCTATCTCAGTTCTTAAGTTTATCTCTTCTAACTCTTTTTTTTTTCTCATTACAACTCATTGAAGAAATTATATCTAACTTTCTGCAGCATGTTCCACAATGAAGGCACTTTACATTTCAGGGTGAAAAGAGATGTTCCCCAAGATCAAATCAATATTTACTCTAGCTGTTCAAACAATATTTTGCAGCAATTTGAAAGAGGTAGACAGAGTCTGAGGCAGACTGAATCCAGACAGGCCTGTGCTAGATAGAAATGAACAAGGCTTGTTCAGAAGATGCAATAACTATGGATTTCAGCATCTATTACAATGCCCAATGGAATGCATAGAATGGAGATAGACAGGCTCCAAGTAGAGTTTTAAAATGACAGAAATGCCTTAAACATACCCCACAGTAGCAGCAATTTTTTTTAAAAAAAAAACCTTGTTAAACCATTTTGCACTGATATTTATATTCAGCCTAAATTACATTAAGTATAAAATTAAAAAAAAAACTCTTTAGAAGAGAAGGAGAAGAACAATTATTTCTTTACTTGTCTTAAATTAACTGATATTCTACATATTTTTCTTTTTAAATACACGTACTTGACTGATCCGAAGACTACTCTTTATCAGCATGCAAATATTATACTTGGAAGATATTTTCTTGATGTCAGCAGATCTATATTACACTTCCCCCAGTGGTCCAATTGCAATATAAAGAGGCAAAAACATGAAATACAAGGATGTGTACAGGACTGAATCAAATCACTTTATATTATAATTGCTTGGAAGTAGCAAGTAGGGAATTACAGTAGTCATCAGCTCCCTAAAGTCTGTTCCCTTCTATGGAAGTAATGAACTAGTAGTCTTAGTTCTGAAGTGGGAAGGGGCACTTTTTTGTTTTGTTTTGTTTCTGAGAGAGTCCACAGATATTTCACGAGAAGAGTCCTCCATTCCTCTACCCGCAATAAAATACCTTATGCCACCAGACTTGAAATTTTGGGCTTAGACAACTTAGAACTACGCCGCCTTCGGTCTGACCTAAGCGTAGTACATAAAATTATCTGCTACAATGTCCTACCTGTCAATGACTACTTCAGCTACAACCACAACAATACACGAGCAAACAACAGATACGAACTTAAGGTAAACCGCTCCAAACTCGATTGCAGAAAATACGACTTCAGCAACAGAGTGGTCAATGCCTGGAATGCACTACCTGACTCTGTGGTTTCTTCCCCAAACCCCCAAAACTTTAACCTTAGACTATCTACTGTCGACCTCACCCCATTCCTAAGAGGTCTGTAAGGGGCGTGCATAAGCGTACCAACCTGCCTACCGTCCCTGTCCTAATGTCCCCTTTTATTCGTATCCATTTCATGTATTCAAAATCATGTTTATACTTTTATCTGTTATCTTATATATGCTTGACAAATTAATTAATTAATTAATTTGTGGTTCAAGGGAACTCTGGGTGACTGAGTTTTTCTGAAGCAGTAAAATATTTTGGGTTGCCATTAGTTCTTCCTGTAAAAGGACTTACTTAAAAGAAGAATGCTCAACTGGTAGAGCATTGTATGAAATTCCCATTCAAATCAAGCTTACTTTCCTGTGAGCTCATAGCCACAATTTTGTAGTTTTCTTTGCAAGAATAGAATAGAATGGAATGGAATGGAATGGAATGGAATGGAATGGAATGGAATAAAATAGAATAGAATAGAATAGAATAGAATAGAATAGAATAGAATAGAATAGAATAGAATAGAATAGAATAGAATANCATTCATAAATACTCAAGACAATCTGTTCCACTGATTAATTGTTCTAACTGTCAGGAAATGTCTCCTTAGTTCTAAGTTGCTTCTCTCCTTGATTAGTTTCCACCCATTGCTTCTTGTTCTACCCTCAGGTGCTTTGGAGAATAGTTTGACTCCCTCTTCTTTGTGGCAGCCCCTGAGATATTGGAACACTGCTATCATGTCTCCCCTAGTCCTTCTTTTCATTAAACTAGACATACCCAGTTCTTGCAACCATTCTTCATATGTTTTAGCCTCCAGTCTAATGTAAAAGTGGTTTACCATTGCCTTCTTCCAAAATGGTTTTTTCTGATCTTCCAACCTAGCCTGTAAACTGGGATTTTCTAATGATCCCGCATCCAATTTATCAGATCCAATCTAATTAACTTTTCCAAATTAGCCAGGTTTGACAAAATGCTACCACCTGGCTGATCTAATGAATGTATATATGTCTCCTCTTGCAAAATATATATATATATATCTTGAAGCTTATAGGCAAAATTAGGGAATCTCTTTTTTTCCCATTCTTATGCTTTTTTAATTTTTAAATTATACTTAGCTTATACAGTTCTTTCAACAAAAGACCATCCTTTGGGAAAAGGGCACCTAACTGCCCATATATATAAACTTGAAAAATAAATAGCATTCTTGAATCAAATTGACTCCTCTCAAGAAAGCAGTGATATAGCTGTTGTATTTATACACTTGCATTCTTTGTTTTTCTCTAAGAAGCCACATACATTATACATAATTTTCATACAACAGTTTTACCAAGAATTATAGATTGAAAAAAAATGATTAACTCATGTCACTTTGGCTTCATCACTTAATAAAGATTGGAACTCAAATCACTCTAATCAAATATTAAGATTGTACAGACTACCGGTATATCATAAGCTTCTTCAAGCCAGGTCCTCCAGTCTTTGGCCACACATTTAGCATGCTGGCAGCACTTCTTCTGTTTAACATTTATATAGAATTTGAGCAAGTGGAAACTCTCTTGCCTCAGCTGACACTTTGATAAATTCCACTGTTGCTGCTCAGTCAGAAATTGTTACTGCTTGGACAAAAGTGTTTACAGTTTTTACATGCAATTCAACAGCCATCGTTTTGAGCGCAAGGTTATTGTTTCACCTTGCATGGAATTATTGGTGAAAAGTTATAGAATCATAAATGGAATGAACAAAATGGCTCACATATTAGTATTTCAATGAAACACAGTTGATTCAAACAGAAATCATATGTCAGAAGATGAAATGTTTAGCTTTCAGCTCAAATAGAGTCTATTGTTACTCATTTCAAGCAGCATTCTTGAATTATCCAGTTAAAATGGTCTGGTTATCCAGTTTAATCAGTTGAGTGGATTCGGTTCATATTTAATGTATTGTATGTTATACATAAGACTGCCTTCAAAAACTGAAAAATATTAGTGGTTCAAAAAATAAAAATAGTACCAACAACTATTATTTGTTCTTAAATGATTTTTGTTCTAATTGTTTTTTTATTATATAGAGGGCAAATTGATAAGTGTGCATAGTTTTAATAAAGATTATTTTTATTGCAGAATAAGAGCATGCATTGTTGGTGTTTCCTTCAACACCTGAAGCAGTAAAAGAGGAAGTAAAGATTGTTGATGCTCTTACAGCCAGTTTATCAACCAATGTTAGATAAACACAAAATATCCAATCAGAGTTAAACTATGATGGATCATTTGGATGATAATAATAAGTGTAATTATATTGAAGCTTTAGAACCATAAACAGCTTTCACTACAATATATTAGGAGTTAATTTCTTTCACAAAACTTCATAGTTCAGAGGGCAATGAAGGGAGAGAGGAAGGGAGAGAAGGAGGGAGGGAGGGGAGAGAGAGAGAGAGAGAGAGAGAGAGAGACAAATCTGTTTCACNAGAGAGAGAGAGAGAGAGAGAGAGAGAGAGAGAGAGAGAGAGAGAGAGAGTCAACTCTTTTGGACAGACATCCCAATTTTGCAAAATTCTGTATAGTTCTAAGCCTCTGTCTTTTTTATATAAAAATAGTATTGAAGTTGTGCTACTTGTTTCAATGATTGGTTTTATTTTTATGGCTTAAAATGCATTTGAAATGGTTCGAAACTGCTTTAGGTCCCTCTGGGGAAAATATTGCTTTTATGTGCAAATATGAATCAAATATTTGGTCTGGTAGTTAAAGTGAAGACAGACTCATAATTCTTACTATGTAATGGCAGGAGTGGAAGTGCATTAACCCAAAACACTGATGAAGACAATCCATCAAACATTTGTTGCAAGTGCATCCTGCTGAAGATAAAAGGGGAGCTCAACCAAAGAAAAGTTGATGTTCCATTGATTTTAGTGAAAATAATTGTTTCTTTGAGAGAGATGGATCTATTTTAACACTATTTATATGTGAGAGAAATTATTCTGCTCCAAAGTTTTTCCTAGAATGCCTTTAACTGAATATCCTACTCATATAGGTCAAGGAAGACTTTTAAGTGTGATATTTACACCAAAGCAGATAAGGGCAAACTCTATGTGATCCCATTCATGCTACTAGTAATTAAGCAAAGATAAAGGAATCTCAGCAGGAGGTGGTGTAATGGCCTAGAGGTGGAGTGTTTGCCTCACAGTCAGGAGGCTGTGAGTTCACTCCTAGGTAGGGACAGATATTTCTGTCTCTGGGCACAATGAGTAATTGTCTGCTGTGAACTACACATAGGCATCAGGCCAGTAAATGCTCAACTCCAATCAGTTGCCCTAACCCCACCCCAAAGCAAGGGATTGAAGTCATTAAAAGGGGGAAAAAATGGAGTCTCTGTGGATATTTCTATAGTCATGTGACCAGGATGTATTAATAATTACATGTCTATTTTTAAAAAGATATTGGCAGCCTGGTATCTATCTGTATTGGAACCTATGACACAGATAGAAGAAAGTATATTTTTATCTCCCATCACAGCTCCAATGTTGATGGAGAAGTTTTGCCATTTGCAAAAACAGCAGAAAAATGCAAATTGCTCAGTGGAAATGTCATCTGAGTAGTGATCCAGATGTACAAATATTTTAAGGGCACAAAGGATTAAAGCACCTCATCTCTCTGAATCCCAGTACTAATTATGGAGATGTGTGCTTTAGTGTTTTGCTTTACGATTCATGGTATTTGAAATGGAGGGCTATCTTTGATCACTTGGGGCTGGGGCAAATTCCAGACAAGCAACAAGTTATTTAAATATTTGCTAGCCTACCTTAGATGTGAATAGATTGTGTTCAGCTTGGAAAGTTGTAATTATACAGGTTTCTTCTTGAGTCATCCAAATATTATTTTTTCTTTTTCTTTTTCTTTTTTATCTATCTAGCCATCTTATCGGCTATCATAATAATCATATGAAGCTAAAGCTTTAGTAGATGTGCACAATACAATATAGGTAGGACAAGCCTGTTTCACAGAGTATTGTGGAATATGCCAACAGAGAAATTGTTGCTATCTCATTTTCCTGTGCCTTCTGGTATGCTTACATAAGACAGGTTAGAAGGATACATATCTTTCTTCTCTGAATTGCCATGCTGCTATTGTAGTTCCTGAGTGCAGTTGCTTTTACTGTTCCATATTGAATGGGGACAAGGGGCTTAAGCTTTAGTTACTTCTTGAACAAATTTGGAATTGGACTCCCTTCTTAGCGTTTGCACCAATTGACCTTGCAAATGGTCATCTCCATCCCATTGTGCTTGAATTCAGCAAAGAAAAGTGAGATGTAGTCAAAAGGGAGTTAGATTGGTCCCAATGCCATGCACTGGAGTATGAAATTAATTCTTGGTTCCCTCTATGACCAGGCAATGTCACTCTACAAGTAATGAAATTTACTAATGAAACTGAATGATACTACACTTGATCTTAGCCAAAAGGCCGAGAAGCAGGGAGGGCAGACAACCTTTATGTAGGCTTTCTCCTCCAGGACTCAAACCCGGCTACCACGCGTGCAGTGGCAAAATTCTGTGTCGCTGCAATGTCGACAAGAAAAAAATTGGTTACAGAATTATAGCTGCCAACTTGAGCCAACTTTCTGGAAAAAAATTGTCTCTAACAATTTTTGGAAAAATGTATTTATTCATATACTTATCGGCTCTCCACTCACGTAAACTAGGGAGTGAACCTAATGGTCTGAGAACAGGTATTTTCTTAACAGGGAAGTAATTATAGACTATTAATGTCGGTACTATTTTTTAATATATTGTAAACAGTAATGTCTATTGCTGGTCTATGACCGTAATAAAGTTATATATATATAATGAAACTGAATGTGATCTCTCATGCCCAATAATTGGCAACTCAAAGCAGAATCTTTTCAGGCCTTCACAGTATTCCTGTGCCATGGATACTTGCATGAGAGCAATTGCTATTAATCTCATTATTGTAGATGACATCAGGCACTTTAAGTACATCAGGTATTAATGACCTATACATTACCATCCAGGAACATTTTACATCTTGCTACTAGGAAGCTCTCACTTGAGTAGCCTTCTAGAACAATAAAGATGCATTAAACAAAGTGCTTGCCTGCAAATGATAATAATAGTGTGCAAAAGTCAGCAATTATATAACTCACCACTTTTCACAGTATGTGTGGAACTTGTGTCTTTCTTTGTAGAGAACATTCCATTCTTTTAAGGACTATTTATTTATTAAATTTATATGCTCCCCATCTCCCTATTAAATAACTCTGGTGGCTTACAACACCATAAATAATTAAAAGGTTAAAAGTTTTCAAACATTTGACATTGATGGTTAAAATATTAAAACTGACAATAAGGGGGATAAAAAGACCAATGCGAAGATGGGGTGGAGGTCCGATCTTCTTCTAACCTACTAAAAACCACCAGAATGGGATGCCCCCCATAGGGCCCCCCAAGCAGTAGACACAGCAAGGTTCTCAGGCCCTTGAAGGCAGATATATATTGAAAGAATTGTCCAATCCACTCGTGAGTTAAACCATTATAAGAGGGAAAAGGCAAATATGTCCATTAGCAGCATGTGGACAGGACACAGAACTGCTTCATGGAATATCTGGTCATAATTGTGCTCCATTATTTATTAGAATCAAAATCAAAATAACAAAAGAGTGGTTATTAATATTATTTCTCTCATATAGCATAAGTACAGTTATATAACTCCTCTGTTACCCCTCTTGGTGATGATGATGTATTTCCTTTTTCTTTCTTTATTCTTTTTTTTTTTTAAAGCAGCTGCCCAGGTCAAATAGGAAACTTACAAATCTTTCAAATATTAATACATTTTCTACACCGTTTGTCCTATGTAAAGCGATCCTTTCAGGAATATCACCCTGACTTTTAATGATATAAGGCATCATACTGAAGATATATTCAGCATCAGAAAGATCATCCATCTTAAATTCTGGCCTTATGCCCAGAAGGACAGCTTGTGTACCTCTGTGCATATATAGTCCTACAGTAAGTCAGCCCCCTGAGTTCAATATGACCTCTCAAATAAAAGCGGGTAAGCTTGCAGGCTTCATCTCTCACCTCTTTAAAACACATCTGAATGACAGTAAATATGTTTGTGATGCTTCTTTCACCTCCAGAAAAGGTGTCAGACAACTAGAGCTCTGCTGATCCTGATGGGAAAACATTTGCAGCATTCCCAATCACTTTGTACTCCTTTGGAGCGTTCTGCTGCCATTCTTCCGGGACTTCCTAGTCATTGCAGATGGTGACATTCAGATTGTATCTCTCTGATTTCAGCAATGCCAGGAATGCAAAGTAAAATGTATATACAGGGAGGCAGCAATGACAAAAGAGAGAAGAAGAGGGGAGCCAACAAAATTGCTTGTCTCACCACACCCCATCTGCCTCTCCAGTTCCAAAGCAGGTGGCAAGGCCAGTCGGACAGATTGCATCTCCACGCTAACTCAATCTTACTTATTGCCCTGCTTCAATTAGGTAGCAATGCCTTGTCAATCCTGGTAATTAAATCAAAGAAAATCTAACTTTGCATGTCTATTGATCTTTAGGGAGATAACTTTGAGAAGTATTGAATGATCTTTTTTTCAAGCAAAAACCCTTCATTTGATCTTTTGCTTCAGATTCAGTTTGATATATACAGTACATGTATATCTTTGTAATGTATTCTCAGTTCCATAAGCAAGATCCAAAGTGCTATGGATTTATTATTTGGGGGTTGTTGTTGTTTTTGATATTCCATGAATTTTGCATCTTCGTTGCAACAAACAAAGTCAACAAAATGCATAACAGATTTTTCCTAACTAGTGGTATTTGATTTTAATGCTATCTGGAAGCGGTTTTTGAAAAATCAAACCCAGCTGAGAAAATTAACCAAATCCTTAACACACATCTTTCTCATCCAGGGAAATATCATATTCTGCCTTTTTAATATTTCCTACAATATTTCATTCTTCTGGGAGAGGGGTGGGTGCTAACTTCCTTTCCTTCCTTCCTTCCTTCCTTCCTTCCTTCCTTCCTTCCTTCCTTCCTTCCTTCCTTCCTTCCCTTCCTCCTTCCTCCTTTCTTTCTCATTTCGTTTCTCTTCTTATTCCTTCCTTCCTTCCTTCCTTCCTTCCTTCTCAAATGGCTTTACAACTTCTTATTTCATTTATCTTGCTTAAAAATATATATGTTTGGATTGCAGATGGGAGGGAAGGAAGAGAGGAAGGAAGGGAACCCCCCCCAATCCAAAATCCAGGGAAGGGAACACCAGGTGACATCTTTACCTGAGAGTCAACTACTGGGAATCTTGCTTGGAAAAATATACATTAGACTCTTTCATAAGCATAAATGATTGTGATCCTAAAATATGGGTGCATTACACTTGCATTCACATGATACAGTCAGCAGTGGTATAAATGTTCAAATAAGTGAGAAGCAGATATGCAGTTCATAAGCATTCTCCAGCAATGATAAGACGCGACCAGTCAAAATCACTTTAAACACACTTCACTTTGAATAGGTTTGCTGGCACTTCTGTGCCTACCTCAAAACTTGCTTCCAATTGCAATCTCAGTTCCAATTTATGTCTGGAACATTTTGATGCCCTAAGGATGGTAAAGTAGAATCCCTGGGTACAAAGCTCTTCTCTCCTAAGCAGGGTGTAACATCAAGAAAAAGTCAGTATCTGAATGGATATAATTCAGCTCTCCTATATTTTGGAGGGCTATAGGAGGCCACTCAGTCAACACATCTATTACCAAAATGGGTGTGGCTAAATTTGGAAGGGCTCTTTTTTGGAGGGTTTAAAGAGGCAAACTGCTCTGGAACCAAATTGCACTTATTCCAACTTTAATAACAGCAGTCCATGGCACAAAATTACGCCATGAAAATTTTGCCATTTTGTAGTGCTGGGAGGAACGAAGGATACCAGCCACATGCAGCCCTTCAGGTGGTGGGTTGTCCATCAAAAACAAAATGAGTGCAAGGTGAAGTTGCTTTCCAAAACAAACCACCTCCTTTTCTTACTCACAGCAGTGCCTAAGGATCTCAAACATGATTGTGAAAATCTGGAGCGCAACAAAACAAGCCATGCACTTTCTTTTACATGTTAGACAAAGAAAAGAAAGACATTATTGCTTCTATGTTCTCCCACTGTAGTTATACCCTGTGATTCAGTTCATTTCCCTTCAGTTCAGGAAAACAACTACTTGGACATTTCCCCACTCTGTATGCATGTGAAGCTAAGGTGTTTGTCATGTGTAATTCTGCAAATTAGTTCTATTAAAAGGGGGAGTAATGGAAATGCTAAGTGATTTGCACTAATTATTTTTAAATGTGACCATTTTTCCCACAAAAATCTTAGATTGATACAACAGCCAAGGAGCAACAGCAAGGCCTTCTAACTCTTTCAAAATCTAAAAGAAAAATGCAAATATATTATTAAAAGTTCAATGGAATTACCAATCAAAACAAGGAAGGTGTTTGCAAGGTATCTTAAACTGAGTATATTAAAACAGTGAGATAGAATTAGCAATAGCAATAGCACTTAGACTTATATACCGCTTCATAGTGCTTTACAGCCCTCTCCAAGCGGTTTACAGAATCAGCATATTGCCCCCAACAATCTGGGTCCTCATTTTACCGACCTCGGAAGGATGGAAGGCTGAGTCAACCTTGAGCCTGGTGAGATTCGATCTGCCAAACGCTGGCAGCCAGTGATCAGCAGAAGTAGCCTGCAGTACTGCACTCTAACCACTGCGCCACCATGGTTCATATTGCCTGAATCAATTACCTGAATCAAACATGCGATAATCTTTTTTTTAACCATTTCAGATTAAACAGAAAAAAAACTAAATGAATACAAATGAAATGAAACTCTAGGCAGGGTACATTCGAAAGAATAAATACCACAGATTAATCATTTCACTCAAGTTTCATATTTTTGTCACTGCAAAACTATAATGTGTGACCTGCAAAACTGCAAAATTATACCAACCCATCATGTAATTCCCTTCCAGGTGAACAAGGTTATATAAAGCATCACAAAAAATTAATAAGGAGTAAGCCCCTGAAATGAAAGGCACGAGATAAGGAAAAAAGAAGAAAAAAATAGTTACAAGTAATTTACATCAACAAATTTCATTATACTTCTGCACACAGGTGAAATCCAGCCGGTTCTCACCGGTTTGCCCGAACTGTTAGTAAATTGCTTACGCAGTTCGGAGAACCGGTTAAAATTAAAGTTCAAGAGAGGTTTTTTTTTTCCTCTCTCCCTTCAATTAATAGCTCCACTTAACAGTTGCAGTTGGAATGCAGCCGATACATGCTGAATCAAGTCAATAAACAACAGAAACTGACAGGATTAGAGCAGGGAAACCCATCTAGGGATGGGATTAACCTCTTCCCTTCAGAAAGAAGGACAAGATTATAAACATTTTCATTTTAAAGAATATTAAGTAACATTTCTGTGATCAGCTGATACTCCCTGGAGTTTCCCAAGACCTTTTATAGCTGCTGCAATGTTGGCTACTTCTTGTTTCTTCCTGGGGGAAAAGATACAGGAGGGGACAATGATGCAGCTTGATCATACAGGCTGTGAATATAATGCATGTGTGGTCCAGTCAGCTGTATTGCTTCTGCTGTGAAGCACCCAATTTAGAACATAGAGAACATAGAATAATAGAGTTGGAAGGGTTAATGGCTTTTGGCAGCATGCCCAGGCTTTCAATTAGCCTGAGCATCTGCTCTTAGATTCCCTCTCAGCTGCTGCGTTTGCTTTGGGGTAGACTTTTTTTAAAAGGGGAATGGCTGTTTTAAGTGTTCTGCATTGTTTTAGTGGTTCCTGGTACTGTCCTTTTGGGGTGTACTTCCCTCACTCTTTTTGAAAGCCTCTAGTGATGGAGCACCCACAACTTCTGAAGACAAGCTATTCCATTGGTTGATTGCTCTCAGAAGTGGTGTAGGGTTTCCTGCCTAAGCAGGGGGTTGGACGAGAAGACCTCCAAGGTCCTTTCCAACTCTGTTATTCTATTCTATTTTAAATATTGGAACAGTGCTATTTTATTGTGCTATTTTATTGTGAGTTGGACTAAGGAGAAATTTCCTAAGGGTGAGACCAATCAAGTTGGCCATGCCCACCCAGTCACATGACCAAGCCACGCCCACAGAACTGGTAGGGAAAATTTTTGGATTTCACCACTGCTTCTGCATATCTTTCTCTCTTGCAAACCATTCTTACTCCCAATACATTCTTACACTGTTCTGGAGATTGCTTTTATTCTTTAAACATTTAATCTCTCAGGATCTCATCAATTCCATCTCCATACTCTTCATCCATTCATTCTTCTTTCCTATATTTATTTTGCAATTCAATCCTCATTCATTCTTTCATGAGGATACAACTAACTCAATATACTTCTTTCATACTGTATACTTTTCTATTCAGTCCTCATTCATTTAGCGCCTGTTCATTCTTAACCCTCTCTCTTCATATTTACCTCCCACACTTCTTAAGTACTCAATTCCCACTGTACTGAAATTATTTTTATCTTTCTTTTACATGCTAAACTCCCATTTCCATACAAAATGCAGACATGTTAGCTTCTTTCAACATATATTCTTTGCTTACAGCACATCAATTGCACATCAAGTTTACAATCCATCTTTACAAACACTTTGCTAACATACAAAATCTTGTTCTAGTTTTTTAAATCATTTCTACATACATTGCAATTATTCATTGTATTTTCCGTAATTTAATTAATTTTCAGTTCCATATTTCTTGCATCATATTGCATGATAAATACTAAGATTTAATAGTTTAAATGTTCAGCTAACAATATATTATCTGCATACAAAACTTCACATACAATATCATCTCTAATCAATACATAAGTAGTTATAAAGATTTAAAATATATTAAACAACTAATAGTACATTACATATTTTTGGTTTATTACCTGCTCACTGATGACTTATTTGCTAAACATTCCATTTCTTCTCATGCTTGTTTTATTTCCATCATAAGTCACTTTTACATCATTTAGCAACTAAGTTACAACTTCATATTCACAGAAAACATTCCAATCTTTAACTTATTTACTTTATCAGATGCCTTCTCTAAATAATGCATGTATAATAAACTTTCTTTCTCACATCTCAATGAAATCTGGTCTTAGACCTAGATCTTAGTCCAGTCCTGTAGCAAAAAGCAAAAAATGTTCTTCATAGATTTTTGCATCTTTTCTTAGGTTACTTCTTGAACTTTTTATTTAGGGTTCTGTTGTACCTGCCCAAGCAAATTTAGCAAACTGATTCCCTGTAGTGTCTGCCTTTCCTTGCTATCCTTTTGTTATATAGCAGAGCAGTAAAGTAAAAAATGGTAAAGGTATCCCTACAGATTTTACTCTGTTAGTCATTGCTAACTATAGGGGGCGTTATTCATCTCTGTTTCTAGACCACTGAGCCAATGCTGTCCAAAGACATTTCTGTGGTCATGTGGCCAGCAAGACATCATGGAACTCTGTTACCTTCCCACTGAAGTGGTATCTATTTAACTAACTCACATTTGCATGCTTTCGAACTGCTAGGTTGGCAGGAGCTGAGACGAGGACAGAAGCTCACCCTGTCATCTGGCAATCAGATCTTGAACCTGGATTGCTGGCTTTCCAACCGACAAGCCCAGCGTCTTAACCACTGAGCCACCATGCCACTCCAGAACAGTAACGGCATCCTTCTAATTCATAGTATCACTAAACAAGTCCCACAACTTCTCCCTAAGCAAACCACAATTACTATTTTTCCAATTATTTAACTGTTTAACTGATTATATTTATTATTTGGCTTTCTTCACTAACATTAATAGCATTTTATTTATTTTATTTGTTTATTTGTTTGTTTGTTTGTTTGTTTGTTTATTTTATTTGTCAAGTGTATATATGATTACAGACAAAGTATAAACAAAGTATAAACAAAGTATAAGCATGGTTATGAGTACATGATATTTTACTAATACATGGGTACAGTAGGACAGGGATGGTAGGCACGATGGTGTGCTTATACACGCCCCTTACAGACCTCTTAGGAATGGGGTGAGGTCAACGGTAGACAGTCTAAGGTTAAAGTTTTGGGGGTTTGGGGAAGAAACTACAGAGTTAGGTAATGTATTCCAGGCATTGACCACTCTGTTGCTGAAGTCAAATTTTTTGCAATCAAGTTTGGAGTGGTTTACATTAAGTTTGTATCTATTGTGACCTCGTGTATTGTTGCGGTTGAAGCTGAAGTAGTCATTGACAGCTAGGACATTGTAGCAGATAATTTTGTGTGCTACACTTAGGTCAGATCGAAGGCGGCATAGTTCTAAATTTTCTAGGCACAGAATTTCAAGTCTGGTGGCATTTAAATAGCATATTTAAATAGCATTTGTTTCAAGTATACCACTTGACATAAGATTTTAAAACCCAGACAATTTTTCAGTGGTATCCCCATTTATTATTGCTTTTGCTGTTTGGGTTGTATATATTTTTTCCACCATCCTTACAAATTTATCTCCAAAATTCATATTCTCCAATTGTAAAATCATAAATCTCCAATTTAAATTATCAAAGGCTTTTTGGGCAGCCAAGAAAATTAATGCAGTTTGTTTGCCAGGATGGGCCTCGTAGTATTCTAATGTGTTTATAATAGTTCTCATATTATTTTTTATCTGTCTTCTTGGTAAGAATCCGTTTTGATCTGGGTGGATAAACTCAGTGACTAGATCCAACATCAGACCCCAAACCCAACCACCACCTCCCCCGGTAGTAATACAAGGGGAAACACATTATGAGGTGAAAAAAATCTTAGACTCCAAAATATTTAGGGGTCAATTACAATATCTGGTCCATCGGAAAGGGTACCCTTTGTCTGAATCCACATGGGTAAAAAGCTGGAATGTAAAAGCTGATAGACTAATCAAGCAATTCCACGACAAATACCCGGACAAGCCAAAGGGTCCCCCTGGGGGGGAGGGGTGAACAAATTCCTTCTAGATTGTCAAGGTCATCCTTTGTCCTGCACCTGCACAGAAGAAGGTGGAGTTCCAACCAAGCTACCAGAGGATGAAGCAATGAAGATTGGTTCATGTGATGAACTTGGGGGTGTGGGGACAAAGGATTGAACTTTCAACTGGGTGGAGAAACCCCGAAGGCTTCAGATTCGGGATTTCTCCCAGCCGTGCTGACATGGCTCTGTTAATAAATTGGAACTTAGAGGAATGCTTTGCCTCGGACTCTGATTTAATTCCAGATGCTATTCGGAACCCTGACACAAGGACTTTTTTAACTCTTTCCGAAATTATAGATGCAAATATTTTGTAATCCGTGTTCAGTAGTGAAATGGGTCTGTAGTTTTTGATCTGCTGATGGTCTATGTCTTCTTTTGGGATAAGTGTAATGAGTGCTTCTGTCCAAGAATTAGGTATTTTAGCTTCTACAAGCACTTCATTAAATACTTTCAGCATTAACACGTCTAATGGTTCCTGTACAGTCTTATACAGCTCCACAGGAAGTCCATCTGAGCCCGGTATTTTATTATTCTTTTGTTTCTTTCTTGCCTCCACTAATTCCATCATAGTTATTGTTTCATTTAATATCTCTCTTTTTGACTCTGCGATTTTAGTTAAATTCATCTTGTCCAAATATTGTTTAATGCTGTCTTGGCAATATAATTTTTGAAAAAAATGTTGTGTTAGGTTCTTTTTTTCTTCTCTTCTGTAATGTATCACTCCCTCCTCATCTTGCAATTGCTGTATTATTCTTTTCTCCTTTTCTTTTTTTAATTTATATGCTAGCCATCGCCCCGGCTTGTTTGCGTGCTCAAAGAAATTTTGCTTGCCGTTTTGATTTTTCGTGCCATTTCATCTTGTGTAATTAAATTCAACTTGTGTTTTGTTAACTCTCTTTTTTCTTTTATCTTGTTATTTTGGGGCTCCTTCTGTAAATCTAATTCTAATCTTTTGAGTTCTTCCTGTAAAGTATCTTGTTTTTGTTTCCTTTTCTTATTTCTTTTTGTCATTTATGCTATTGTAAGTCCTCGTATGTATGCTTTTGTAGTATCCCACAAATTTTGGAGCGACATATCTTCCTTTGTATTTATCCTGAAGAATAATTTCAGTTCCTTTTCAATCATTTGTGTATATGCTTTCTCTTTCAGTATTTCTTGATTCATTGTCCATCTCCGTTTTTTCTTCTGCCCTTTCCATATCAATTTTATTGGATTGTGGTCTGCCCAGGTATTAGTCATTATTTCTATCTCTTCGATCTCTTTTCTTAATCTCGGAGTCATCCATGCCATGTCAATCCTTGACCATGATTGATGTGGGCTTGAATAGAATGTACATTGGTTCTTTTCCATATTTATTTCTCTCCATGCATCTTGTAGACTTAATTCTTGCGTCATTTCAAAAAATGAATCTGGCAATGTTCTTTTTTTTTTTTGTCTTATTCTTCTTATTACTTTTGTAATCCTTTTCAATATCCATAACTGCATTAAAATCTCCAATTAAACATATATTCTCATATTCTAATTCCATTATTTTATTATGTACTTTTCTGTAAAATTCATTTTGATTGTTATTTGGTGCGTATATTATGGTAAGTAATATTTGTTTTTGCTCTGTTTCTATCTCAATCATTAGGATTCTACCCTCCTCATCCGTGTAAATTTGTTTCAATTTTAGACTTTCCTTAATATATATTGCAATTCCTCTTTTTTGTGTGTGTGCTAATGATGCATAAAGTTTCCCCATCTTTGGTTTTCTAATAGTTTACTATACTGTTTCTTGATGTGTACTTCCTGCAAACATACAATATCCATATCCAATCTTTGTAGTTTTGCAAGTACTTGTGTTCTTTTCACTGGTGAGTTTAATCCGTTTATATTTATTGAGACCAACTTAATTTCTTCTTCCATTTCCTTATTTATTTATACGTCGTTCTTAATTTCCTTGTATTTCTTGTCTCTCTCTGTATTTTTTCTCTTGTATCTTCTCTTCCTATTCGTTCTTTTTCCTCTTTCCTCTTTTCTTCTTGTTCCTCCTCATTCTCTTCTGTTTGGTATTCCTCCTGACTCCTACTCCCCACTTCTTCTCTACTCTCTTGCTCTTCTTCAGTTGCAAAATGATGTTCGAAGAACTCTTGTGCTTTATCAAGGGTATCTATTTTAATTTTTTTCTCCTGCCAGGAAATCAGAATGCCTTCCAGCACCAACCATCAGAACATCACCTTATATCTAATTAATTGTGTAGTTAGGAATTGGTATTGTCTTCTTTGGTTTCTCACTCTCCTCGGTATTTGTTTCAAAGTTTGTATTTAATATTGCGAAGGGAGTAAGACAAGGATGCCCATTATCACCCCTATTATTCATTCTATCATTAGAGGTATTGTTAATAAAAATCAGATGTGAACAGGAAATAAAGGGCCTGAAAATAAAAAAAGAAGAATATAAAGTTCAAGCATTTGCAGACGATTTAGTATTTATTCTAGAACAACCATTAGAGACAGGACCTAAATTAGTGCAACAAATAGAAGAATATGGTAGAGTAGCAGGACTTAAAATTAATAAAAGGAAAACAAATGTAATAATGACAAATCTTACTAAAAAACAGGAAAGAGAATTGGAAGAAAGAATGGGCATACAAGTGACCAAAAAAAGTAAAATATTTGGGAATCTGGTTATCAGCCAGATGTTCATCAATCAAAGAGGATAACAAATTAATACAACATATAAAAAAGGATTTGGAAACCTGGAAAAAATTACAACTGTCTCTCATTGGAAGGATAGCCTCCATAAAGGTGAACATTTTACCAAGAATATTGTTCCTTTTCCAAGTAGCCCTAATAAAATTAGGGAAATTTTTTTTTCCAAACACTTAAACAAATTAATAACGAAATATATTTGGCTGGGGAAAAAACCACGGATTAAAATAAAACTATTGCAGGACAGCAGAGAAAGAGGAGGCTTTGGGCTCCCAGACTGGGAGACATACTATCAGGCAATGGCACTCACTTGGATCAAAGATTGGATAGAGCTAAAAACAAAAAGATACTGACATTAGAAGGGCATGACCTACAGACAGGATGGCATGCATTCATATGGGACAGGAAAAATAAATCTCACAGTTACTTCCAGAGACATCTAATCAGGGACGCGTTGTTACAAGTATGGCAAAAAATAAAAATAAAAATCATTACAATAAAATCCAAATTGGCTATAGCAATAGCAATAGCACTTAGACTTAATATACCGCTTCATAGTGCTTTATAGCCCTCTCTAAGCGGTTTACAGAGTCAGCATATTGCCCCCAACAATCTGGGTCCTCATTTTTACCGACCTCGGAAGGATGGAAGGCTGAATCAACCTTGAGCCTGGTGAGATTTGATCTGCCAAACTGCTGGCAGCTGGTGATCAGCAGAAGTAGCCTGCAGTACTGCACTCTAACCACTGCGCCACCACGGCTATCTACAATGGAAGCATTAATCTACCCAAATATATTAGATATGGATAAAATAAAAAGATATAAAGATTTAGTAAATGACCAGGGGGAACTAAAAACAAGACAAGAACTAAAAGAAAGGGTATAGACATCGATTGGTGGCCATATATACAGATTCAAACCAGATATAAGAAAGATCTAGAACAATATGGATTTCAAAAAGAACCACAGGAACTAGATAAGATCTTACAAGGTACAAAGGACAAATTCATTAAGAAAATTTACAATTACCTATTGAGATATAGAATGGAGGAGGAGGTAGTTAAAGAAACAATGATAACTTGGGCCAAAAACTTCAGCTATAATATTGAATTGGAGAAATGGGAGAAACTCTGGGACAAAAACTACAAATTGATGATGTCAGTAGCCTATAAGGAAAACATGTATAAAATGTTCTACAGATGGCATCTTCCACCTGCGAGGTTGGCCAAAATGTTCCCGAATACATCACCAGACTGCTAGAAATGCAGACAAAAACATATTACCACATGTGGTGGACATGCCCAAAAGCAAAACAATACTGGAACAGAATAAGAAAATGGCTCGAAGAGATAACTAAACAGCAAATAGATATGAAACCAGAATTATTTTTACTAGGAATATTTACAGGGAAATATGATAAAAAACACAATATTTAATTTTACTTATTACAACAGCAGCGAGAATAATTTATGCACAAAATTGGAAGAATAATAATATTCCATCAGAGGAAAACGTGATAAGGAAAGTTTTAGAGTGTGCAGAGTTAGATAGACTTACAAAAGAAATAAAAGAGAAAGCAGAAACAGAGTATTATATGGTATGGAATGAATGGTACAAATGGTTAGAGGATAGGTGTGAAGGTTAAGGAAAGATTAAATGAAGAGGATATAGGAGTTAGAAATTAGTAATAAATTTGTATAAATGGGAATGACACATAATGGATGATTGTAATCTAGTATATCAACATATTAATATGTACAAAAACTAATGGAATCACATGTATAGATAAAAGTAAATCGAAGAAAGGGGGGGGAAATGGATATATTATGGATGTATACCGATGTGGAAATGTTGTAAAGAAGGAAATTGTTAAAAATTTTTAATAAGTTTTAAAAAAAACTTTAATAAAAATTATTTTTTTTTAAAAAGTTATTTTACCATAGATACCTCCTCACTTTAATGTCATCCTAAATAATTTCAGTACTTTTCTTTTTAATTTTAGACAATTTGCTAGAGGTGTCTTGTTCAGCCTTTCTTTTTTCTTTTTTCATTTGATTTATTAACTCATGATCTTTATTTCTGTAAGATTCTGAGTCATAATCTGCTATTTGTAATCTTGATAACTAAATGGACCTATAGAGATTGGCCATCATCACCCATTATGGCTTTGATTAATAAACATTTTCATTTCTTACTTTTTTAGTAAAACAGAGGAAGATACATTACCAGGTTTAGTTTAAGCCAGATCAAATACATCTTTTCCAGGGGTGGGTTCTACTTACCTTCCCTATCAGTTTTGATCGTGACGGAAGTGCGCATTTTGCCCCCGTCGCGTCATGCAAAACACCCGGAAATGACTCTCTGCATATGCACAGAAGCCTTTGCGCATGCGCAGAGGGTTATTTTTCAAGCCGCGGTGACCGGAGAACCGGTTCAGGGGTGTGGACCGCCAGTCTTTGCTGCCGGTTCGGCGAGCGGTGGTAAATTTCCACTACCGGTTCTAATGAACCAGTCCGAACCGACAGCAACCCACCTCTCATTTTTTCACAGTAAAATACATTTTGGTACATTTTGGCCAGGATGCTGAAAATGAAACCAAAGGCCAAGTTTATTCCAAGCTCATTCATACTATTTTATGGAAGCTAGGCTCTCTATTCTAGATGTTATTTCACAAGACAGCAGTTATCATATCTCACCATCCAGGAGGTGTACACCAGTGATGAAATCCAATTTTTTTTTACTACCGGTTCTGTGGGTGTGGCTTGGTGGGTGTGGTGTGGCTTGGTGGGCGTGGCAGGGGAAGGATACTGCAAAATCTCCATTCCCACCCCACTCCAGGGGGAAAGATATTGCAAAATCTCCATTCCCACCCCACTCTGGAGCCAGCCAGAGGTGGTATTTGCCAGTTCTCCGAACTACTCAAAATTTCCGCTACCGGTTCTCCAGAACCTGTCAGAACCTGCTGGATTTCACCCCTGGTGTACACAATATACTGGCATGCACACAGGATGCTGCAGTGATATATGATTTAATTAATTACAATGGGTATATGTTAGAGATTAGATGATAGTTAAATAAAGATAGAGACAGAGACAGAGACAGAGAGACAGAGACAGAGAAACAGAACAAGAATTTCTAAATCTGGCAGAGGTATTTTTTTATCAAAATATTGAATTAAAGTGATAAGATGCCTCAAATTGAATTAAGGCAATTGGAGCAAAGTTTAAGGGATCCAAAGATATAGTGTTGCCTGCTGACCTTCCAAAGAACCACAAATGATCATCTAGCATAATGTTGGTTTCATTCTTAACTACCAAATTCAGGAACATTTACACAAATCTCATGAACTTCAGGCTGTTTCCAGAGAGGTTGGTATGATTAGGGGAGGGGAGCAGTTTGTCTGCAAAGGTGTTGTAATTCCATTCCGCCTTCAATTTTGAAACCAAAAATCATGCCAAACTTCCAAACAGTACTATCTGTTTGAGGTTCTAAGAACACAGGTGACTTGCTGACCTCTAAATTAAAACAAGAAGAATACCTTTAAATCTTCCCAAACACTCTTCTCTCTTTTGTTATAGGTTTAGGATAAACAAATCTGTGCATGCTGAATAGCAAAACCATAGCACCAGAATCGTAAACTACCTTCATGCCCCAACCAGCCAACATGGACTTAAATCACATGGAGAAGAAGAGTGATGGGCAGTGTAGAGGCAACAAGTAACAACTAATCTGCATTCTGCTTTCTGAAGGAAAAAAAAAACAGCAATTTTCATCAGAAGGAAATGCACAGGTTGGCTTTCTTTTAATAACCATTCAGTTAGACAGTAAGATAAGTCAAATTTCATTATCTCAAAAAGAGATGGGCTAGAGGACTGCCATGAATAACATATAACTGAATTCTTATTTATGTAGCAAATATAGGAACATTATTTCTAAAGTCACAAAATAGTGTCCTCTCCAGCTGCAGTAGTATTAATTGTCAATGGAAAAAGTAATGCAGAATTCATTTCACTGAATGTTTAACAATTATTGTCTTTAATATACTGTACTGTAGACGAACTGAACTTCAAACATATTCAGCAATATTCAGCAACCTTTCTTCTATAGACTAGGGATATCAGATCTGGGCTGAACAAATCTGGATGACCACTAGATGGAAGCAAAATTGGGAGATTCAGTAGTCCCCTGTTATCATCTAGTGATCATCCAGATGTTTTAGCCCATTAGTATAATATAAGCAGATAGGGGAATGTTTTGGAAGGGAGCCAGTACACAACATCATTGAGTGTCCATGTTTAAAAAAGATCCCCAACATTTCCCTAAATTGCATCTAACTAAAAAATCAAGGCTGTCTCCAGTGTATTAAGCTAGTTGGAACATATAAGAAAGCTACAACTCATATGATCCTTCAGTGTCTTTCAGAGAGCCAAGCCATCCAATCTGCAAACATTAATAAGTTATTTGTATATTATATTCCATTTTATTTCCAGTCCCTTATAAGCACAATATGCTGTCTTCCCCAGCTAACACAGCTAAAAATAGTTGACTTTTCACAGAGTTTCTATAGTAACAAAGATAATAGTATCACGTAATAGTCATATTCCAGCAAAGCTGAATGTTGTCTTTCAATTGCCTACACAACTCTGTCTCAACCATAATAATATAGTTGATGCTATTTCCAAAGAAGAATAGGCTTGCTGAAGGATGCTCTTGTTTTGAAGATTTAAAAATATCCCAAAAAACCCTATCATATTATTATTTAATCTATCAAACTTACACATTAGAGAAGGCTGTGTAAGAAATTGATCGTAAGTTCCATAACTATATGGAACTATACCACAACTATTAGTTTTTCAAAATCCTAAAGCCAATGTGTCAACCCTTTGAGATAGAGCAGGCCAGGGGTGGGTTCCTACTGGTTTGGACCGGTTCGCCCGAACTGGTAGCGACCTGCTAGTGACGTCATCCGAACCGGATCAGTGGTTGCCGGTCCGTGGGGGCCGCCATCTTTTTTTTAAAATACAATTGATTTTTTTTATTTTTTTTCTGAGCATGCTCAGAAGGTGACGTCCAGCACTGTGCATGTGGTCGCCATCTTTTTTTGGCTTTATTTATTTTATTTTTATTTTTTTCTGAGCATGCTCAGAAGGTGACTTCCAGCACTGTGCATGCGGTCGCCATCTTTTTTTGGCTTTATTTATTTATTTATTTATTTATTTATTTATTTA
>QLTV01001703.1:2947047-2960073 GCA_003457575.1 Thermophis baileyi
CAAACAAACAAATAAATTTACATGCCTGCTTGTGTTATAATACCAACAATAAAGAAGAAATAGCTGGGAAGGCATTTCTAGTATTTTCTTAAATTAAATAGATTGTGAAACTCCTAGGAGAAAATAAAAATATGTTAAGAAGAAAAGAGTTGCTCCAGAATAAGAAAGTCGTATGTAGAAGCAAATGATTTCAGGCTTCAGAAGTACTTTAAAAAATAATTCGTTCAACAACATTTTTTAGTTGCATTGTTATCGCTGAGAGGTCCTTGGTGCGCTCTGAGCTTGCTTGTTTTCTTGCAGACGTTTCATTACCCAAAGTAGGTAACATCATCAGTGCTGATATGTCAATGTTACATTATATATGACTCTTATTAATGCATGTTTGTGGGTGGGTGTTTGTTTGTGTTAGGCTTATAACCTTAATTTCAAGAAAAAGTGCCCTACTGTAGACTAAAATGCAAATTATTTATTTCTCAAATTAACAAAAAATGAAGGATTTCAGTTTTCTGGTTTCTTTTATATTCAAGTAATCAAACCAAACTAAAAGAGTATGTCACTGCAAAAAAAAAAAAAAAACAAAAAAAAGGAAAAAAGAAATAAAAATGTGGAAATATACAAAATATGTAAATGTATATTTGTGTATTTATAAGTATATGCACATGTGCAAATTGTGGTATGTGTTAAGATTGCATCCCCCCCCCCTTTTTTTTTTCTGACCTTGATAACTGGTCCAGCTGAACTTCTGAGTATGGTGGAAAGACACCTACAATGAAAAAATTGACAGCGAGCAGAATAAATTGTAGCCCATAAAGCTTAATGTTGAGTCTAAATTGAACACTGGGAGAGAAATCTTTTGAAGTTCATTCCAAGAAAACTTCTTTCTTTAAAGCGTTTAGCAGCAATTTTAATTTAACCCACCATCTGTTAATTTGTTTGAGATGTTATCATTATCCTCCTCATCTGTTTTCCTTTAAAGCCTACTTTTTAAAAAATGGCTATTGTTCATTTCAGGATTGCACATGAGGAACACTATTAATATTCCTCAAACATCTACTATAGTTAAATACCATTAAAATATAATTTTTGGTGTGAGCCAAGTTACGGAGACCCCAGCTTTGTTTGAATGCTACCAAATAATGCATAAAGAGCTTGCTCAGAAATTTGCTTGCATAAATACATCAAATGCATTCATTCAATAAACAGTATTTGTGTTTTCTAAAATGCATGTTTTGAAACGTGCATTACATTACATGCATTACGTTAAAATCTTAAAATTAGTTCCTTATTTTGGATCTCTTAGGATGGTAATCTGTGTGTGGTTGCAAAAGGGTAGCATACTATACGCTATGTCTCACCAAGGGTCTCACTGCTAACCCCTAAGGCAACCCTGCCTCCTTTTCCTCTTTGCTCTATTTATTTTCCTTTCAAAAGGTGTAAACACTTCGCTGCTTGGAACTTCTTATAAACTTTTTGCATAAAAATCAAAAGGACGGACTTGTGATTTATGGTTTTGATGATTAGACAGGACAGTTTATAGTAAGAAGACTCAGATGATGTAACTTTAGAAAGAGAGGTCCAAATATATTTGTACCTACAAGCTGTATAATGAATAATGGAAAACTCTTTTTATACTTTTTTATTTTTTCTTTAACTGTTTTTTTTTCCTTTTCTTGCACCTTTTGATTTTTATCTGATCTCTTTTCCCCCTTACTTTCTGTTAACATGTTCGGTTTTATCTTCTGTTTTAAATATTTCAATAAAATGTATACATTAAAAAAGGTGCAAACAGACACAAGTAGCAGGCAATGGCATCAGTAGCAAAGAGATGTGCCTACCCCATTGACAATACCTTGCCTAGGAGCCCACATAACCTGGAAGCATCATTTAAAAACATAGGAAGTTGGTTTCAACTAAGTTCAGATCATTCATCCTACTAGGACATTAATGTTACTGTTGTCACATATTGACACTGGCAGATAGTGATTCTCTCACTTAATCTTCCCTATCCTGACATTCTCCTGGATTTCAACACTCTGATTCTTTTCATGTTGCCTGGGAATTCTGGGAGCTGAAATAGCTCGATTAGGAAAAGCTCAGAAAAGCTTTTCTGGCTATTTTCAGAAGCTCTAGTATGGATTATGTAAATATAAATCATATGAGCCCCCATCACTACACTTGTGGGTTCTAAAACCCGTTGCTACCAGTTCGCACGTGCACTTCTGCTTGTGCGCGATGCTTCTGCGCATGCGCAGAAGCGTCCCAGGCAGGTGGGTGGAGCCTCCCGCCGCCCCCGCTACCGGTTCCAAGAACCGGGCCGATCCGGGAGCAACCAACCGCTGGTCCTACCATATCTGACATTTAACAAAAACAACAACAAAGGTGATGTGAAATCTTAGAACATGAAACATAGAATAACAGGGTTGAAAGAAACCTTGGAGGTCTTCTAGTCCAAACCCCTGCTTAAGCAGGAGACCCTACTGTTGGAATACATATTAGAATGTATTTTGTATTGCAACAACTACATAATTATTCAGCCGGTAGATGGCAGTGTTTCGTTTGCATCTATGGTGATAAACTATTATTTCTTTTGTTCTGAGGAGACTTTTTCATGTCACTGTTGAAACCGTTAAGCAGCAAGGTCCATGGTGCCTGTGCACTCTATGTTTTATTTGATCTATATGGCTATGTAACCATCCTCTGCTACCAATCTGTATGGCTATAGAATAATCCTCTGCTACCATTTCTATAGAATAAAACAGAATTTCTAACAGGTTATGGGTCCAGCTTCAGCCCAGCTTCAACCCAGTACCCAGTATCAACCCAGAGATTAACCCAGCTTCAATCCAGAGATAAAACCAAATATGAACCCAGTATAAACTCAGATTAGAGGAGAAATATAAAATGCTGATACACACACACACACACACACACACACACACACACCATGTTTCCCCGAAAATAAGACCCTGTCTTATATTTTTTGAACCCTGAAATAAGCGCTTGGCCTTAATGCCATGCACTAAAAAGCCCGATTGGGCTTATTATCAGGGGATGTCTTATTTTGGGGGAAACAGAGTGGGTACATACATACATACATACATACATACATACATACATACATACATACATACATATAAACATTTTATATTTCTCCTCTAATCTGAGTTCATACTGGGTTCATCTTTGGTTTTGTGTGTGTGTGTGTGTGTGTGTGTAACTGCTAAAAGGTTACAAAAGGTGCATGAAAAAGCTAATCTCAGTAGTAAACTGTATTTGCTTAGAAAACTATGCCAAATCAAGGTGATGAAAGACCAGGATATGCAGAATTACATAAGGAACACCTTGGAAATGGTTGAATGCCTGAGAGATATAGGAGAAGAAATAAAATATTTTCACGTCGTAGCACTATCATTTAGTGCTTTACCAGAAAGTTATGAAATGCTTGTCACAGTGCTTGATGCACGTCCAGATGATGAGCTAACATTGGAATATGTTAAGGGAAAGTTTATAGAGGAATATAAGCATAAAACAGAAAGCATTAATAGTGACGGTGCTTCTATCTATGCTTCTATCACAGAGTCTGTTTTAAAGATTAAAAATAGGAATAAAAACAGTTACATGAAACAAGAACCATGTGAACGCCTAGTGTGTCATTTAAAAGCAGACTGCAGAAGGCAAGCTAGAATGCAAAAATTGCAAAAAGTCAAAAGTGTGAAGAAAGAAACTGATTTTTCTTCAGACAATGAACATGTTTTTCAGTCCAAAAGTTGCACCTCACCTTTGAAAGCATGGTGTGTGGATTCAGGAGCTATGAGTCACATGACAAAGACAGAAATTTATTTACTCACCTTGACCAGAATAAAACAGAAAAAAATCACCACAGCTAGGGGGCAAATAATAGAATCAGAAGGAATAGGAGGTGGTCCTATTTACCAGAGTATCACCAGAAAGATTCTTGTGAAAAATGTACTGTATGTTCCTGCTACTGAAAACTAATCTTTTCTCAGTGAAGAAGCTCACAAAACAGGGCAATATAGTGACCTCCAAAGGGCCAGTTGTTTTATCACAAAAGAGGATATCTTACTTGCAAAGGCTAAAATTACAGATAAAGTGTATCAGCTGAACTGCAATCAAGTAGTTAATACTGCCAAGGAGGAAACACATTCAAACTGCAGTCACACATTCACACACGAGGGCACAGAAATCCTGATATAATAAAGAAATTAAATGAGAAAGACTATCCAAGTGGAATAAAAGAAGAAACCAGGCCACGAGAGATTTCAATCAGGAGATCCACCAGAAGCAATAAAGGTGTCCCAGCGAAACGTCTGCCCTATGTTGCTTGCAAAGCATTAAAACCAGGGGTGGGTTCTAACTTACCTCGCTGCCGGTTCACTTCCTCCCGCGCCACGTGGCTGCACGTGCATTGCGCGCCATGTGGCCGCACATGTGCAGTGCCAAAAACTCATCTTCTGCGCATGCGCATGCGCAGAAGCAAAACATGCAAAAAAAGCTGAAAACAAGATGGCGGCGCATATGCAGTGCAGAAAACTTGGCTTATGCGCATAAGCAAAAACAAAAAACAAAAATCCCCCCAAAAAAATTCCAAAAAAAAAATTCCAAAAAAAAGATGGCGGCGTCCATGGACCAGCACCGACAGAACCGGCTCCGTGACATCACCACCGGTTTACTACCGGTTACCGGTTCTATAGAACCGGTGTGAACCAGGAGGAACCCACCTCTGATTAAAACCCAGAGATGGGAAGGAGAATCCAAAAGAGACTGCAGCCACCACCCTGGCCCACCAGCCCAGCTGGAGCCAGAGCCAGAGTCTCAGCAACTACAGTGCCAGCCCTTCGGAGAGCCAAGACTGAAGCCGCAGCAGCAACACCAGCTCTGTGGACAGCCAGGACAGCAAAAAGAAGAGGAAGAAGAACAAGAAGAATCATAAGAAACAGGAAACAGAACTGAGAGCAGAAATGGAACTATTATAAGGAACAGTTGTTGAGTGGGGGTGTTGGAATACATGTTAGAATGTATTTTGTACTGCAACAACTACAGAATTATTCAGCCAGTAGATGGCAGTGTTTAGTTTGCATCTATGGTTATAACCTATGGTTCCTTTATGTCAGTGGTTCTCAACCTTCCTAATGCTGTGACCCCCGCCCTGCCGTGACCCCCTCCCCGTGCATGCACATTGCCAGGCGAGAAGCGATGAGGTGACAAAGGGGGTGTGGCACCAAGATGGCGGGCTAGCACGCGCGGCCCTTCCGTCGGCACCTGTGCATTCGAGGACCACCCGTGTGTCTCACAGTCCCCAGGTACTCATATGTGGACTGATAGAGGAGCGGTGTCTCGGTTCCTAAGACCATCGGAAATACGTGTTTTCCAATGGTCTTAGGCGACCCCTGTGAAAGGGTCGTTCGAGCCCCAAAGGGGTCGCGACCCACAGGTTGAGAACCGCTGCTTTATGTTCTGAGGAGAGTTTTTCCTGTGACAGTTGAAACCATTAAGCAACAAAGCCCATGGTGACTCTACACTGCATATCTTATTTGATCTGTATGGCTATGTAATCATCCTCTGCTCCCAATCTGTATGGCTATAGAATAATCCTCTGCTACCATTCTTATAGAATTAAACAGAGTTTCTCACACCTAGACTCTGTGCAAAGACTTTCCTGGATACAGCAAAAATCTTTGCTGCCCAAAGATTCCTTTCTGCCATGGGAAGGAAGCTGCAAAGCACTCGCACACATATGGGCCAGAGTATGCCCACCTGTGTCTGGATTCAGGGCAGCATCAACACAGAGGGACTGTGGGCAGCTGGTCTTCCTGGTGTAGAGTGCTGCTGCCCTCTTGGACTTCCTGTGATAGGGAGGGAGGCACTCAGTAGCACAAGATCATGTCATTCCCATCTCTGACCAAGCCTGGCTCTGATATGATTTTAGTACAGGTATCACTACGGTATATTAATGTGTATGAGAAAATACTCGTGACAATGAATTTTAAACATTATATTTCAGGTGTGAGAATAATGAAAATATTTGCATAGAGTGTAAATGATAGCATGTACCACCTGGAGTGGTGCCTTTTATCAAATAAATAAACAAACTAAATCTGTCCAATCCACATTTTCCAGCAAATAGACAAGAAGCAAAATAATGAAGCAGGCTGCCTGAATTTATTTAGTGTTTTGCATACAAGGAAATGATTTCACTCAGCCATCCTAAGTATGCTTTTATTAAGGTCCTCTTTTAAAGCTTCTTAGTCTCCAAATGATCTAAGAGGATATAGACGAAGTCATATGAAGGCAGAATATATGGATCTTAGCTTTTTTTTAAATCCAATTAATCAATATTGCTTTGTTAAAGAAAATGAATGAGAAGGAAATAAAACATTTGCAAACATATAAAATGATGATGTAAACAAGGTCACTCTGTACAAGTCCATACTTTTTGCATGCATGTGGTGCCTTCCTGTGCCTTATGCACAGATGTCCATTGCGCTAGCATTTTAATCTTGCTACTTGAGTGCAGGGCTAGCTGTGAGGCTTTCTGCTCCTAGTTAGAGCATATTTTCTATTGTCCAAAGCACCAGAAGGCAAGACAAGAAACAATAGATGGAAACTAATCAAGGAGAGACACAATCTAGAAATAAGGAGACATTTATAGCAATAGCAATAGCACTTAGACTTATATACCGCTTCACAGTGCTTTACAGCCCTCTCTAAGCGGTTTACAGAGTTAGCATATTGCCCCCAACAATCTGGGTCCTCATTTTACCCACCTCGGAAAGATGGAAGGCTGAGTCAACCTTGAGCCGGTGAGATTTGAACTGCCGAACTGCAGCTAGCAGTCAGCTGAAGTAGCCTGCAGTACTGCACTCTAACCACTGCGCCACCTCGGCTCTTAACATTTCCTAACAGTGAGAACAATTAACCAGTGGAATGGCTTGCCTCCAGAAGTTGTGGGTGTTCCATCACTGGAGGCTTTTAAGAAAAGTCTGGACAGCTATTTGTCTGGAATGGTATAGGATCTCCTGCTTGTGCAGGGGATTGGAATAGAAGACCTCCAAGGTCCCTTCCAACTCTGTTATTCTGTTATTCAGAGGCTCGGATGGAATGGCTTGTGGTCTCCAGCATCTGATGGTTAAGGCAATTGCTTCACTCTTCTGTAGAACTGGCCCTGGGCTTGCCTGCGATAGAAAGTCAAGCGCGTTCTTCAGTAACATTAATGCTAAGTGAACTAATGGCATTTGTTATTTACACTTTCCCCTTACTCTTTTTTTTCCCCACTTTTGCTTCATCTTGGAAGTTTACTTTGCTACTTTCTTTATTTCTTCCTTCCTGAGATGATTTTCTGTCTTCCTGGAGTTAATTTTTTTTATTTCTGATATGGGCTTGGTTTTTCTTTGTCTCATTCAATCTCATTAGTGTCTCCTCTTATCCTTCACTTCACTTGTATATTTAGCTTATAATGAAAGAAACTTCATAGGTCTTTGGGGAAATAGTGCACATATGCACTGCATACTAACAATATTAATTTAAATAAGGTAGCAATACTTGCCATCATATTACAGACCTACTCCAACTTTCACAATCCACCCAACAGATAATCTAAAGGTTGCTTGGTCTATTTCAACGACTTAAATGCACATTTAAATAACATAACTTGGAAAAGACAGATATTTAATATTTATTTTGCAAGTACACAATTACATATATATTAACATGTTTTAGAAAAGTGTTTTAATTAAAACAAACAAACAAACAAACAACCCTACAGCTTATTGTGGAACAAAATAGAATTCTGAGTAAAATCTGCAAAATTATTACGGACCTTCTTTGAACTGTAGGTCCATGCTCACCTCTTAGACTTCTGACTTTCTCTCTTCTTTTCAAAGCTTTATCCTGCATGCTATTTCTGCCCTGAGTAGAATGCAGATTTGCTTATATTTCATTTTAAAACAAGACAATTGGTAGCAGTGGTTATTATTATTTTTACAAATACTTTTATTATATGTCATAAACAAGCATTAAAATACAAACGATCATAAATGGATTAATAAAATAGACATTCTTCAAATTGTTTAGACATAAAAAGCAGATGCTGTCGCACCAGACCATTAAAAGCTCTGTTTCATAGGTACTGAGGAATATACATATCTTCTGCAAATATTATATTAATTAAGAAAAGAACCATGTGAGAAAAGTTAGAATGTGAAATTTTAAAATAGAGAGATGAGATATCCATGTCTGTAAGATGTGTTCATTTTTACTGAATGTTTCTGTGGCTAGTTAGAAATCACAGGATGTGAAACAGGATTCTGAGGTTCAACACAAAATACAATTTCTTACATACAAACATTTCAAAGCTGGGGTTCATACTGCAGTTCCCAACTCATGTAGTTCTAAAGTAACTGTAGAAATTCACAATGAATTTTGTGACTCAAATTCTGGTGACATTTTGTAGAGCTGTTATTCAGACAGGATAAAGAATGGTAGCTGTGGTTCATATAAAGTGGGTACAATATGTGCTTGAAGGAAATATACGTACAAGCCAGACTTTGATTTGAAAATTGTGGGTGAAAGACTGTCAATCAAAAATTCACCATCCAAGGGTCAGTTATGTTTTGCCACTCAATCTAACCTCCTTCACAGAGTTCTCATATGATGAAGACAACATTAGCCCATTCACAGAATCTTGACCTCTTAGGAGTAGGTCTGGATGTCCATGAAATAAATAAAATAGTTTAAAAAAGCACTCAAAACAGCACAGCTGAAGTTAACATGTGTCTTCATCAGTGCCTGACTAAACAACTACTTGCAGCCCTTTAAGCTATTTTAAGTTCTGTTTAAAAAACTATAATAAGAGGAAATCATATCAATTTTCCCTCTTGCTGCTCTGTGTGGCTGATTTTGTTTAGTTCTCAGTATAGAGTGCTAAAGGCCATCTTGTTTGACCAAATATCACATTCATATCTGCTAACCACAAACTACAACCACAAGTTGAGGGAAGGCCTATGTTTATCTTTCCAACTTGCAAAACATAAGCCTATTTCTAATCTCTCTTTTGAAGAAATGACTTCTGGGTGGAAAAAAAAAGAACTTCTCTAAAAGGTCACGTGTGCTTATCACAGCAGCTAGGACTGTAGTGGGGGAACATCCCACAAACTGAATAACCCATGCCAAATAATCAAGATTCAAAGTAAGTGCAACATAACAAAGAGCAATCCAGTCCTTGAGAATTTATTAACGTGTAACTGAAAGAAGATCAGAGGGAGATCTAATCTGACGGCGTGCTTACACGCAAAATGGAGAACCCGCTGGTTTTATCCTCTCAGCTCAACTCGGCATCAAGAGTGAAAACTCTCTGTAAAATCATGAAATCCTTGAATAGAGAAGGGGCAAAGCCAGACACAGGAAACAGGTAAGAGACTGAGGGGTTTGGTTTTGAATGTTCATTATTTTTTTTTTACTTTCTTGCTCAGTGTGAAAAACAACAAAATACTTGCATTCTGCCACTCAGGGCAGAAATAGCATGCAGGATAGAGCTTTGAAAAGAAGAGAGAAGGCCAGATGTCTAAGAGGCGAGCACTGACCTACAGTTCAAAGAATGGAGAAGAAATGGTGAGGGAGGGAATAAATTCCATTGAGCCTTTTGCAGCTACAGGGAAGATAAGAGCATGTTCTTGTTTCAATGCAAGCTTGATTCAATCCTTACCCCCTCCCCTCCCCCCCCCCAAAAAAAATCAAGATGTAGTGAGGAGTCTGCAGTCATGCAAAAATTACTATTTTTTATTGCAGGTAACAAATGTTGACAAATGCAGAAACTGGTGCACATTTGGTCAAATGCATAGTATGAAGTGAAAACCGTTGCAAATATATACGTATTTTAGGGGTGGGTTTTTTTTGGGGGGGGGTTGCCAATCCATAGAAAAAGCATATACTACTGAAAGGGTCTGTTAAAATCCAAATGTTATTTATTTATTTAGAATGTTTGTATAGCCTCCCAACTCCAACAATGTGACTCTGGCAGAGTACAAAATGTTTAAATAAAAATATGAAAGAAAATAGAACCATGTTTTTTTTTTTCCAAGCAAACCCAAGCAATTCAGTTAGTTGTCTCAGAAGTTGTTCTATAAAGAGGCCGGTATATCTCTCTGGCGAAAAGCAAAATAAAACAATGCAGTAACAGTTTAAACAGTTCCCAATCACTGAGATCAGAATTCAGTATATGGAGATCTGTGTTCCTCCTTTTGAAGGAGAAATGAAAGATGTTTAGCTAATTCATAATCAGAACTAAAGATCTATCTACAAAGTTATCGTAAGATTCTGGTATCAGGGCTAATCATGACTAAGTACAGTACCTGCCCACACACCTACAGTCAAAAGAGGGCAGATTTCAAAAGCATCCCCTCTCCCAAAATAAAAATATGGATGTTAACATTGCTAAGAGTCAAAATAAGTGGTTATCGACTCAAATCAATGTGTCCTTTAAGGCAGAAAACAACATTCCCTGTCTTGATTAAGTTCAACTTCAGTCATGTGTATTTGCTAAAGAATCCTGTCTCAGAACACTAGTCTCCTTTCTGACTGCCAACAATACTGAGAAAATGTGTAAAGGGGAAAACACATTACTTCTGCCTATTGAAGGGCCAGTTCTTTGAAACACAATTAAGAAATAATTTAATTTAGTTAATTTAATTTAATGATCCTCCGATACTGTTTGATTTTCTTTAAGTGAAATCTGCTCTGAAATCCTGCGTGGCAATTGAGCATTGCTTTTTTTCCCCAAGTACCTAAACCTAATACGTGATTATGTTTCCTTGCATGCTGGTCTATTTTATTGTATGGTGATGCCCTGTACCTCTCTTGCAAACTGGATGGGATCCAGTGGTTTCAACACTTTGCTCCCTTTCTCACGCTATAAACACTGGTAGCGCAACATTTCTAAAATTTGCAACCAAGAACTACACCTCTTGGCTGGATTTTATGATCACAGATCCAGTCAAAGAGAAAAAAAATGGTCATTTACAGCAGTGCCTTGGAGTTTTACCAAGGTTTGCTTGTGTGTGGCTACTCACATTAAAAGGGTATGCCAACATGGGATCATCCTGGTTAAGAATGTCAGCATAGAGTGGCAAATGAAACCTGCAGCATAATTGCAATGCAAATATTCTGTGTTCAAGATTCCAGTAATTTTCATCATTCCATGCCTGGGGCACATATTCAGGCCTCATGATATCATCATACCGATTCTCTTTTAGTCATTTTTTTCCCCTTTAAGTATTTGCACTCTTGCAAATTTTGGATTTCCTGCAAGCCTGCTAACACTTCCGTACTGGGCACAACTGATAGCTGGTGCATTTTGGTTATGTAAACAGCATCACTCATATCTTTAATACTGGAAAGTGAGGAAGTGGTTTCTTGTTTATATGTATGATGATTTGAATAAATTCAAAGAACCCATACATGCAAAGTAGTAGACAAACGTCAGCCTTGTGATGTTTAGCAACAATATTTGAAAACACACACACACAAAAACCTTAGTTACATTGCTATGCTAGACTGTGATGTAATGTGTAAATAATGAATATTGATTGGATACTTACAAAATTTCCAAGTTCTTAGATTATTTTTAAAAATTTAGTTTGTAAAGTGTCATGTTGGGTATTATGTACATAAAGCTAATTGTTTTCCTAAATATTTACAAGTTTGCCTATCTTTGGTGGTCTATCCAGATTGTCAGGTTGGTATGTTCTGGGTCTCCTGAGTGACCAATGTCACTGGTGGAACCTACAAAGTGTGCCTTCTCTGCCATGGTGCCTGCCTTATTTTCAGCCTTTTGAGGTTGTCCACATCAGGAAACAAACTCCACAAAATAGCGATAGCAATAGCACTTAGACTTATATACCATTCCATAGTGCTTTATAGCACTCTCTGAGCGCTTTACAGTGTTAGCATATTGCCCCCAACAATCTGGGTCCTCATTTTACCGACCTTGGAAGAATGGAAGGCTGAGTCAACCTTGAGCCGGTCAGATTGAACTCTAAGCTGTGGGCAGAGGTGGCCTGCTCTACTGTATTCTAACCACTGCACCACCACAGGTCCTAGACTAGAATTAAGCTTCATTGAGATATACTCTATGGACCGATTGTGATTTTCCTCTCTTATACCTTACTGATTCAGGGAAGAGCCAGCTTGAGTCTTCCTAAAACTTAATGAATACCTCTGTCTTTTTTTCTTTTTGCAACAGCTTCTGAATATTTCCATCAAGGCCATCTCTATGTTCCATGTTATAGAACAGACTCCCCCCTCCCAAGGTGTTGGGGCTAGATTATTAGTGGGACCCAGCATTGTGCATGTGCTATGTGGGCAAGAAAATTTTTACAAAGACCTTGATAAATTGGATTTGAATGTACTGTACATTGTATTTTTATCCACTGTTCATTGTTCCATTGCTTAGATAGACGGCCATATAAATTTGTTAAATAAATAAGCAAGATTTGATGCCGTCTAGAAGCTTTGGATACAATGCCTCGAATTCTCAAGCTGCATAGTTATATTTGGGGAGAACCAGGTTGTACCAGGGGTGAAATGTGAAATTTTTCCCTACTGGTTCTGTGGGCGTGGCTTATTTTGTGGGCGTGGCTTGGAGGTCAGGTGGGTGTGGCTTTATTTTATTTTATTTTATTTTATAAAATTTATATGCCGCCCAACTCCCGAAGGACTCTGGGCGGCTTACATCATAAAAAATAAAACATATAAAAACAATTTAAAAAAGAAAGGGGAAAAAAAAACCCCAACTATATTTAAAATAAAACATTCACACAACCATGCAGGGGCCAATCAGAACAACAATTGGCCCCAGGCCTGCCGGAAAGGCCAGGTCTTACCGGCTTGACGGAAGGCCAGTAAGGTGGGGGTAGTACGGATCTCGGGGGGAAGTGGGTTCCACAGAGTCGGAGCGGCTACAGAGAAGGCCCTCCCCCGCGGTCACGCAAGCCGGCACTGTCTGGCGGACGG
>QLTV01001703.1:2967693-2985837 GCA_003457575.1 Thermophis baileyi
TATATATATGTGTGTGTGTGTGTGTGTGTGTGTGTATGTATATATATATAATATCATATGTTTCGGACTATAAGACGCACCGGTGTATAAGACACACCAATATTTCAAAGTGGTAAGTAAGAAAAAAAAGGTTTTTGCCCTTCCCCAGCCCCCAGGAGCACTCTGCAGACCTCCCAAACCCTCTACGCACCCCGTTTTTCTGAAAAACGGGCCATTTTTTGCCCATTTTTTGTAAAAATGGAGGCATTTCTGTCCTCCCCCAGCCCCCAGGAGCACTCTGCAGACTTCCCAAAGCCTCTGCACACCTGTTTTCATGTGGGGCGGGGCTTCGGGATGCCAAAAATGGCTTTATTCGGTGTATAAGATGCACCAACATTTCCACCCTCTTTTAGGGGGGGGAAGTGCATCTTATACTCTGAAAAATACGGGTAACCCAGACAAGACCGAGTGGCTGTGGGTATTGCCTCCTAAAGACTATGTCAACTGTCCATCCTTGGTTCTGGGGAAATTGTCCCCCTCAGAACGGGTGTCCTCCTAGGCTCACAGCTAAAATTAGAGCAACATTTGGTAGCTGTAGCTAGGGGTACTGTTATGTTCTAACTGTTATAACTGTGTTGCATGGTTCCAACCAGGTCCAGCGTTTGAGCGGGAAAAAGCTCAAACGCTATTGGCTGGTCTGTCTGACAGCTCCCTATAAAAGGGCAAGCTGTCAGACTGCTCTTTGCTGGTTGCTGATACAAGAGCTGAAATAAAGAGCTGTTTTGGAAGNGCTCCCGTCAGCTAAACAGTGCCCGCTGGCGGGCCCACGCGGCAGGGCCTTCTCTGTGGCTGCTCCGGCCCTCTCGAACCAGCTACCCCCTGAGATCCGGGCCCCCCCCACCCTGTTGGCCTTCCGGAAAGCGGTAAAGACCTGGCTGTTCCGGCAGGCTTGGGGCTGTTGATCTCGCTTCTGCAATTTGGTGAGATCCGGCCATGAAAAGTTGTGTATGGGTTTTTTAATTGTTTTTAAATGCTTTTTATTATGTATTTTTTTTAATAATGCTTTTTATATTTTAATAAGTTTTATATTTGCTGTAAGCTGCCCAGAGTCCCTTGGGAGTTGGGCGGCATAGAAATACAAATAAAGTTAAAGTTAAAGATATGAATGAGCTGGATGTCAAGCTGGATGTTTTTGAAATTACAAATGAATATGCATATATAATTAATATATAAATGAATCCAGTTGAAATTGACATTGATCTAAATAGTCTAATCTGCCCATTCTTAGACCAAACAAGGGGCACATTGGAAAAAATATGGCATACCTATTACAGGGAATCCTCAAGTTAAGAAAGAGTTCTGTTCCCTACCTCTGTCTTTAAACTGAACTTATATTTAAATAGGAACTCATACTTACAAATGGACTACCTATTACTAAAACTGGTGCACAACATTGTCCTTCCTCAAGCTGATGAAGTGCTGAAACTGCACAATGCTGTCAGGAACCCCTGAAAATTACTGAAAACAGGCTATATATGAAAAATGCACAGCTTCAGCACTTTGTCAGCCTGAAGAAGGAGAATGCCATCTGCCATATTTATTAACAGGCAGTCCACTCACATCTAGGGTTTGTCCTTAAATTAGATGTTTTTAATCTGGATACTGCCTGTACATTTCTCAAATTAAGCTCTGATTCTTCCGAAAGCTTTTCTTATTTACTGTATTCAAAATGAACCTCCACACAGTGAAAGTCTGGGACATTATTTTTGCTTAACCTTTACCATACAAATCACAGTTATTGTTCCAGGACTGACTTAAAAAAAAACAAAAACAAAAATGTGTAATTTAGGGAGAGAGTTAACTCAAAAACATCTGAAAATGGTAGTGAGAAAATGTCATCCTGTTTTATTTGCTGTTCCTTTGATTACATGTTGTTTATTTCGTAGCTGGCTTAGATGCATTCATCAAGTTTTTGAGAAGTGAGTTTAGTGAAGAGAACATTGAGTTTTGGATGGCATGTGAAGAGTATAAGAAAAGCAAAGATGCCTCCCAACTTCCACTCAAAGCAAAGACAATTTATGAGACATTCATTGAAAGAGAATCACCAAAAGAGGTACAGTGAAAATAGTTCTCTTAACACAATTGGTCTTTTAAATCCTTAAAGATTCTGTCCGCAGGGAGAGGATGTCAAGGTAATGTCCATGACATGTCCTCTTGACTTTTCTGCCCTCCGCCCTACCCCAAATCTCAACCCTTGCTCCTAACAAAAATCACTGCACACAGTGAAACTTACTTCTGAGAAAATTTGCAGAAGTATTGTGTTCTGTACTGTTTAATGTCATTTGGAATGAATCCATATTTTAAAAAGGTTAAGATTATTTAGCACATGCTACCACAAGAGTATCCCAGAAGTGAAACAGGAATAAAGAGTGAAAATTTTCACTTGCTGAGAACTTTATCTTCCTATTTTTATTGCTACTTGTATTGTATAAGAATTATTCTTCAGTCTTCTGAAGCAATAATTACTGGTGCGATTATTAGTACATACAAGTTATTACTAACACATTGGCAAGATTTCAGATAAGACAAATGAATAAAATAAATCACCAATTTAAGCACAGCATTTGGAATAATAACTGTAATGCTTTAAGCAGATTAAAAAAATTGATTACAGATTTGTTCAAAAGGCAGGAGTTAAGGATTGCATATTAATTACATGTAATGGTAAATAAATATACAGATATACTTCATGTATTGGCTTAGATGTTATTTATACTTAACTATCAAATGTCTATCATGTGTCATGTATTCAAGAAAGGAAAGCATGTCAAAATATGTCTAGGAGACGATTATGATTTGTGCAATTGATTAGAACATTCCAGTCAAGTGGTGGTCATATAAATTGAACAAACTAAGTTATGGAAATAAACTTTTTTTTCTCCCTCCCTTGACAAAGATTAAAACTAACCCTATCCTCCTTTTGAAATAATATAACATTAGTACAACTGGGGAGGTATCCATTCTAAATCCTACTAAATAAGTGATGAACATTGTTAATGCTTTACTGTGCTCTGTTCAATTTTTAGAAAAAAAATTAAAAAAATTATAGCGCACACTTCTTGTCACTGAAAATGTACTGTGCCCCACTTCAATTTTGTTGAACATGCTTGTCATATGGATGTTCAGCACTTTAAATTTGATTTCCAGAAAGTGCCTCAGCGTATATAGAATGCAGATGTTGCACTTGTCTATAGTATGTTAGAGCTGCCATGTGATCCCAGGCAAAGAACTCAGCTTGTCAAGGTGTTGCAGACAGGTGTTTACAGTTTCTCAAATAGATAGCCAGCTGACATAAGCTTATGAGACATATGACTCCCTGAGGACTCATTACTGAAACTTCAGCGTGGATGAGACTAAAAATATCCCCATCACATTTCTTGACCATGCTTCTTATAAAATTTGAATGTAGCAGATTTCTTTACAATACTTGGGTAATAATGTATAGGATAGGAAGTCAATACCTTATATGGAAAAATTGGGAATAACCAACAACCATCCATTTTATCAAATGTTTTCTTCTTTTTCTCTAGGTCAACCTTGATTTTAATACCAAAGTCTCTGTAAATCAGAATATGGCTCATCCAACGCACAACACATTTGATGCTGCACAGAACAAAATTTATGCCCTGATGGAACAAGACAGTTATCCACGCTTCTTAAAGTCTAACCTTTACTTAGACTTACTCCATGGCAGACCTTTAGGCTGTTCAGCTCTTCGACGGAGATCACGTTCTTTTACCTTCAATGACTTCAACGATGCCCAGCCAGATTTTGCTGTCTGGCTGTAAAAGTTAATTTCCCTTTGACCCCATCTTCATGCCAATGAAGGGGGCATCATTGCCTCAAATAGTTTAGATGAGGGAAGTTATCATAGAACCCACAGAATTGTTTCCATTTTATTTTTATCTTGTTTACTTGATGATCAAATCCAAAGGTTTCAGATTCATTTATTGCATGGATGGCCAAGAATTTTTAATTCTCAGATGCTCTCTATAAAATTAGGCCTTTCTGAGTTGCAAAAATTTGGATGACCATTAAAGAGGAACAAAGAATTAGTTTTATATCTCTTCACTGCCATCTAGTGATCATCTGTATTTCTTCAATTCATGTATAGTAGACCTAATAATGTGAAAGTCAAGTCCTTAATAAACAGTAGAACATTTAACAATAATGGCTATGGACATGCACAGTCATAAATAGAAATATGTTTATTGTGTACAAAACCCAAATACAATATGTGACATTAAAGCAGGGAAATCCTGCCTCTTACAGTGTGGGAATGATTTTTGTAAGAACATCAGATAGCATTATTCATCAAACATTAGAGCTTTCAGTTTGCTTTCTTTATATTCTATGAAGCCATATATCACATTTTCAGACACGGTAAAGTGTGAAAATATTCATGTGCAACATTATGCTTCCTAATGTGAAAGAGTGAACAGATACATTCAACAATTTAGAAAGAATAAAGACATCGTCAGAAGTTTGGTTTTAAATGTGACCTAGAAAAACGTTGAATAAATTGAGGAACAAGAAGAACATATGCCTAGTGTTAAGGAAATGAGTATACACATCAGAATGTGGGGTTGCAGTTTGATTTCTGTAGTTCTGTAGCATTATCAGGAGCATGAGCAGAAATGAACTCTCTTTAGTTAATCAGTCAGTCAGTCTGACTCAAGCTAGCCTGTTCTCCTTATATAACAGTTAACAAGCTTACAATACATTTAAAGCAATACCAACAAACATAGATTAATGTTTTCAGTATACATTAGTAAACCCAATCTCTTTATACATGATTCTGACACCTAGGATAAACTCTTTAGAAATTCAGTTTGGTGTAATAGTAAAGGCATCAGGCCAGAACCTGAAAGACCACAAGTTCTAATCGTGCTGAAGCATGAAACCTGCTGGGTAACCTGGGACCAGTCCAGAGGTGGGTTTCAGCAGGTTCTGACCAGTTCTGGAGAACCGGTAGCAGAAATTTTGAGTAGTTCGGAGAACCAGTAAATACCACCTCTGACTGGCCCCGCCCCCATCTATTCTCTGCCTCCTGAGTCCCAGCTGATCGGGAGGAAATGGGGATTTTGCAGTATCCTTCCCCTGGAGTGGGGAGGGAATGGAGATTTTGTAGTATCCTTCTCCTGCCACACCCATCAAGCCATGCCCACCAAGCCATGCCATGCACACCAAGCCACGCCCACAGAACCGGTAGTAAAAAAAATTGAAACCCACCACTGGACCAGTCACTGCCTCTCAGCTCTAGGAAGTAGGCAGCAGTAAACCATGTCTGAAAACCTTCCCAAGAAACCTGGAGGAACCTATCCAGGCAGTTGTCAGGAGTCAGTACTGACTTGAAGGTATGCACACAACCAAAAACAATAAATCTTATAGAATTTAAGGGAATTGGTGCCTGATTAAATCTTCTTAAGATAGTGTAATTAAAAAACAAAGAGGACACAGAATTGTGATATTTTCCCTTTCCTATGAAACCACAGGCAGAAATCTTTTTTGACATAGGTAAAAAATTGTAAGAGAGGACCAATAATTCAGAAAAAAGAATACTTAAAAACTGTTCAAACCTGCTGTCAAGGTCTAACTGGTTACAACCTAGTATTTCATAAAGTACAAGTGATTGGTTGCCATGGGAACTGGGTACTTAGACGACTCTTTGTTAGAATTAGGCCATTTTGAGAAACCTCTGATTAGGAGTAAAGGGATAAACTAAGCTAGGATATGCAATGTTCCCCTTCCAAGGATATCCCTAAAGATAATCCATATAACTGTATGTGTGATGAGAGAATGTATACAAAGGCAGAGAAAGAGATGTGGAATGTTGAGTTTGGGAATTCTGTAAGAATCTGCCTTAAAATCTTATGCAGGGTACTGTACTTTAGTTTTCTGTTAAAAACTGTACCATTTGTATGTTCAGTCTGTACATTTGTAAATAAAGCATAGTGTGACATTCTGAGAAGACTTTTGTTATCTCTTTCCAAACAAGAGAGAAACATTGGATACCCGTCGTATATGGCTATATCAGGGCTCAAACCAGTAGGAAAAGTGTACAGCGCAGGCCCAGTTTTAAAATATTCCTGTTTATTTATCCACATAGCTTAAAGCTTCCACAAATCTATAATGCTTTTCCTCCCAGAAAAGTAAATGTGGACCATTTGCTTGCACCATCAAAAGAAAGTTAGCAAGTTTATTCTGTTGCGGAGGTTAGAATGACCTAAAGTTTATTTCTTTTCCTTGTGCTACAGTTTTAAAGATCTGGTTCAGGGAACTTTAACCTTTTTGCTTTATATTACGGTATTGCAGTGATTGATTTTCTATTCATTCCATGTAAATGAATGAAGAGAGGGTGGTTCTCTTTTTGATCCTAAGTTTGAGGGTGTAATTATGTAAATGCACTTGAAAATAAAATGAAAATTCAAAGACTGGGTGAAAAAGAGGGGGGATTGATTTAGGCATGGAGAGTAAAGGAAAGCTGCTATTCTAATTTTCAGATTAAGCTGTTTGTTGAAAACGCTGTCTAGAGATATTGATAGTAAGTGTTCTTTCTTTTAAAACATTTACTATTCAAGTCATGCTTGTAGTATATGATTCAGCATGTGCCAATTACTATACTCAGTTCTTTCTTCTTCTTTTTGCTTCAGGGTATCTGGTAGGGATATCTTGCCGTGCACAGCGACTTCTAAAATATTAATCACGAGTTTCATTCATTAAATAAAAAAATAACAGGATTAAATAATAAGTACCGCTGACATATTCAACGATCCTGTATTAAAAAATGGCATCTCTCCCTCCAGAAGCAATTGTTGAGGATGGCAATTTCATATGCATTAGCTGTACAGTTCTAAAAAAAAATTGAAAAATCATCAGAGAAAAGGGTATAATGAGAAAGAAATGCCACATAGGCAGAAAAAGAAAAGCAAGGCATAAGCCAGGTCATGGCAAGTACTACCAATCCAGGTGGAAACAGACAGCGGAGACTTGTTTGTAGTTACCATGTCCAAAACTGTAATAGTAACAGAGTTGGGAGGGACCTTGGAGGTCATCTTGTCCAATCCCCTGCTCTTGCAGAAGACTATACTATTTCTGATAGTGGTGGCGCAGTGGTTAGAATGTAGTATTGCAGGCTAATTCTGCTGACTGCCAACTGCCAGCAGTTCAGCAATTCAAGTCTTACCGCTCAAGATTGACTCAGGCTTCCATCCTTCTGAGGTTGGTAAAATGAGAACCCAGATTGTTGGGGACAATATGCTGACTCTGTAAACCACTTAGAGAGGGCTGTAAAGCGCTATGAAGCAGTATATAAGTCTAAGTGCTATTGCTATTGCTATTCCAGTCTCTTTTTAAAAGCTTCCAGTGTTGGGGCACCCACAATTTCTGAAGGCAATTTGTTCCACTGGTTAATTGTTCTAACTGTTAGGAATTTTCTCCTTAAATCTAGATTGCTTCTCTGAGTGACATTATCTTTTCTATTACCAGGGAATGCTGTTTGTGGCATAGGAAACCTAATCAAAGTCTTCCCTATCTTATTAAGGAGCCCTGATGGCACAGTGGTTAAAGTTCAGCATTGCAGGCAAACTCTGCCCACAGCCAAGAGTTTGATCCTGGTGGGGCTTGAAGTTAACTCAGCCTTCCATCCTTCCGAGGTTGGTAACATGAAGATCCAGATTGTTGGGGGAAATATGCAAATAATGCTTACATTGTGAGCTGCCCAGACAGTGCTGTCAAGCACTAGGGAGTGCTATATAAATTGCTATGAAAAGACAACTTGGAAGTCTCAATTTATCAAATTTAAGATAGGCAGAAATGTCAATATCTATGGCATAGCTTTAACTATGAAGGAAGCGACTAAACATCACACATTTGAGAGCATGAATTGATATCATTTAGGTTATGGTGAGTGCAGATGAAAGCAAGAATTTTGTGGGAAGTTGGGCAATGTTGCATGTCAAACTGTAATGAATGGTGCTAATGAAAGTACTGGAGATGAGTTTAGGAGGAAACTTATAGAATATTCTGAATGCATACATTCCAAAATAATTATTCTGCTGGGTGCCAAAAAAATATATTCCAAATAGGTGATTTAAGGGTAAGTCTCTTCTTACCTACGTGTGGAAAAGGAATAAAAGTATGACAGATTTGACTGCTTATACTGAATGGCTGAGAAATCAGTGAAAGACACACAAGAGTGATAAGAGGTTCTGAATGTGAGCAGACCATTATTTAAAGCTCTCATGAGGAGATCTTTCTAAAAAGTGGATATGGAAGAAAAGAGTGAAAGCACAATACCTGCAGTGAGAATCATGGATGGATGGATGGATGGATAGATGAATGGATGGATGGATGGATGGATGGATGGATGGATGGAAGAATGGGTACAGTAGATAGACAGACAGACAGAGAAAGAGAGATTGTAAATAGCTAGATCTACCAAACAGAATAAATAGAAAGTAAACATAAGGAAACAGAATGCAGAAGCTACTTGAAACAAAATGAGAAAGACAACAATACAGTTTGCCATAAATACAGTGTAACCATAGAGTTACACTAACAGGAAATATGAAAAAGATCTTTGGTAGAATAATGAAGTGCAAGCAGCTATAGAATGACAAAAAGATCTAAGAGAATTATGGAATTATGGAAAAATGAAAGTTAGATATTGCATAACAGGTATAGAAAGAAGAATACTGTTGTGAGGACTGTAGTCAAAAAGAACAAGGAATGGATAACATTAAAGGAAGCAGAGAAATGTACATCAGTTTGATGGAAATAAGATATTGCTTTGGAAGTAGATGGAAAGGAATAAATGAGAAGCCCCCAAAAGTGTGAATGGAATTTTTAAAAAGTGATTAAATTATTCGGGATGAAATTGATGTGTGATAATCCTAGCATGAATATTGTAGAGATTTGTGAAATGGGAGGATAGCAACATGTGAAGAATCAATTGAAACAAAAGCTAAAAATATTAGCGCCCAACAAAAAAAAATTGTTGAAAAGCAAGTGATAAATGCTGTGAGGAATGATGTAATCATATTAAATTACAGCAAGGATTTAGTTTGCTTCTGGAGTGCTGTGTGCTCTGTACGGAGAACTTAGGTGGGCAGGAACTGAGGCGAGGCAAATGTGAGAAGGAAAACAGCATTTATTTCTAACAATCAGCACAAGGCAACTCCGAACAGCAACAACAACATGTGCCATCTAACAGCTGCTTATATAGGAGCTGTCAGATGGGCAGAACAATGGCGAGGCTCTATTCTCTCGCCTGCCGGCTGCTCGCATCTTCGCCAATCAGAAGTGACCTGCAGCCGGCATGGCTTTTGGCGGCGGCGTAACTCTGAGGACTTAACACCCCTCACCTCCCAGGTGGAGCATGCGTAGTCAGCCAAGTACGCCGGCTGACGTCAGCTCTGCCCTGATCGTCTCAGTTCTGGGGCGGCGGCCAAAGAGGGAGGAGCTGGTGAAGAGTTCTCTGGAACTCCCGGTGACTCTGTTGCAAATTCGATTGGAGATCCATTCAGCGCTGGAGGGTCTGGCCTTTCAGGTAAGTTTGGTGTCAAGAACGCTTCAGTCATGGGTTCTTGGAAGGGCTCTGGCTGGGCCGGATGGTCCCTGGAGCTTGGAGTGGTCTTGGGGCAGGATTGGGCCTGATCCGGTAGTTGGGTAGTCGCGCTTGGAACTCTCCACCTAAGTTGATTTACATGTCGCCACCATATTCGACCGTCGTCGAGCTTGACCCTATAAGTGTAGGGTCCGGTTATTTGTATAATGTGTCCAGGTAGACTGGTCCCATAATTTTGGGCGAAGACAGGATCCCCAACTGCGAATGTTCTAGTGTGGCTATTGTCGTTGAGAGTCTGTTTGGTGTCATAGTTGGGGTGTAGTCGGTCCAGGTTAGTCCTGAGCTGGCGACCCATAAGTATTTCTGCGGGGCTTTGATTTGTAGCCTGGCATGTGGTGGTGTATTGTGCCAAGAGGTATTTGCATATTTTATCGTGCCAATTTCCAGGCCCTAGGCGGCCTAATGTTTCCTTAGCTGATTTGACGGCTCGTTCTACCAGTCCATTAGCAGCCAGATGGAACGGAGCTGTAGGAGCATGGCGAATGCCATGCTTGGCTAGAAACATCTGGAAGGGTGCCAATGTGAACTGGGGGCCATTATCGGATACTACGGTGTCGGGCAGCCCATGGGTCACAAAAAGTTTTTCAAGCACCCTAATGATGGCATCTGCTGTGGTGGATGGCATTAGGGCCAGCTCTACCCATTTGGAGTAGGCATCCACCACGACCATGAATGTCTGACCGTGGAAGGGTCTGGCAAGGTCTAGGTGGACTCGTGACCAGGGTGCCCTAGGGGTGTCCCATTCCAGGACTGGGGCTGATGGGGGGGCTGGCCTGGACTGCTGGCAAACCTGACACTTCGTTACCTAGTCCTCAATCCCCTTGTCCATCTTAGGCCACCAAACATAGCTGCGCCCTAGGGTGGGCAGCATGCAGGCAGTTTAGAATTGGCGCCCTCAGTGCAGGAGGAGCTATTACCCGGTTTCCCCACAGAAGGTACCCTCTCTGCACGGATAGTTCATGCTGCCTCAGGTGATAAGGTTGGAACTCAGGTGACACTGGCCCTCAAGGTCACCCCCTGTGCACCCAATCCAAAACCTGGGAGAGCACAGGGTCTGAAGCCGAATGAGTGGCTCTGTCCGCAGCAGAAAGGGGGGTCTGTAGCTCCTCTTTTAGGAGGACAGAGGCTGCAGGAGCAGGATCTAGGACTGGAGCAGGAAGCGGGCAGCGGCTCAGGGTATCTTTCAGCCAGGGAAGCCTTATGAGACGGAAAAATGGTGTAAAAATTAAGTAGCCCCAGGAAAGCCTGCAATTCCGCTTTAGAGGAGGATGTAGGCGCCTTTTGGATGGCCTCCACCTTAGAAGGAGTGGGGCGGAGTCCTTTGGAGTCAATAAGGAATCCCAAAAATTCAACCTGAGAAACCCCTATCTTGCATTTTTCCCTCTTAAGCTTAAGCCCTGAATTCCTGAAGCGAAGCAGCAGAGCCCTCAGCTTTTTTATGAGTTCAGTTTGACAGGTGGCAGAGATCAGCACATCGTCAAAATAGGGTACCACCCCATGTAGCCCCTGGAGCAGTCACTCCATTAGGCTCTGGAAAATGCCTAGGGCAATGCTCACTCCGAATTGGAGGTGCTTGCATTTAAATGCTCCGCGATGGGTGACAATAGTCTGAGCCAAGGCTGTGGCTTCATCCACCGGGAGCTGCTGGTATGCCTGGGCAAGGTCCAGCTTAGCAAATATGGTACCCTGGCCCAAAGAGTGGAGGAGGTGTTGTACCACTGGCACAGGGTAGGGGTTGGCTTGTAGGGCTTTATTGATGGTGCATTTGTAGTCAGCACAGATCCTAATTGAGCCATTCTGTTTAATAGGAATCACTATAGAGGTTTCCCACTTTGAGTGGTCAACAGCTTCTAAGACCCCTTGGGCAATAAACTTATCTAGCTCCTGATCTACTTTGGGCCAGAGCGCAAATGGCACCCTTCTAGGTTTCAAGTGGATTGGCGCTACCTGGGGGTCCAAATTAAATTAAATGGAGCTCCCCTTATATTTACCGAGGCCATTGTCAAAGATGTCTGCGAATTCGGTGGCCAGCATGCCAAAAGGATCGGTGGTCATTGCGTTGATGCCGGACACATTGAGGCCAAGTACCATGAACCAGTCCAGACCCAGGAGGCTGGGCAGGTTGCCATTCACAATGATCAGTGGGAGGAGCCAGAGAAAGTTCCGTGGGTGACATTGAAAGTGCCGCAGCCCACAATTGGAATGGACTTGCCCTGGTAGTCTTTGAGAGTTACCGGGCATGGCTTGAGGTGGTGCTTGGCAAAGTTAGGCAACAGCTGCTGGAGGGTGGCCCATGAGATCAGGGATTTGGAAGAGCTGGTGTCCACTTCCATTTTTCAGGGCGTCCCTTCTAACTTTACTGTGAGGTAAAGTTTGCTGGTAGCTGAGGCCACTGTAGCCTGGCTGATGGCCATAGGTGGAGGTCGGTGAGCCTGAGAGATTGTGAAGCATTCTTCCTGTTGCTTTTGCGGTCTTTTGTTGATTTTCTTATAGTAAGTGGGCTTGGCTGGTGAGTCAAAGGCTGGCAGAGCGGCTCTGCAGACTCACGACAGATGTCCCTTCTTGCCACAGCGGCGGCAGGTGGTGGTTTTGAACCTGCAGTCAGACCTGTCATGGTTCCCACCACAGCCTAGACAACTGGTCTGAGGTGATTTGATGGCCGGAGTCCATTTTCTCCGCGTCATTTTGAGGTGACTCACCTCCTCCTCCTCATCGGAGGGGTCATCATAGTCAGCTTCTTCGTGGTGGATGGCTTGGTTCCTGCTGGCCTGGGTGGTCGATGGCTGGAACCGCTGAATCTCAGTAGCTGATTTCTCTGACAGTTTGGACGCCCTGGCTTCGTCCAAAGCTGTCTGGAGATTTAGCTCAGTGCGAACTAGCAAATGGTGCTGGAGCCTCAGATCTCTCACCCTGCAGACAAGCTGGTCCAGCAGAAGGTCGTCCAAATTGCGGAAATCGCAATTTAGGGCAGCTGTCCGAAGGGAGGCCATGTACTCATTTATTGACTCCCCTTCCCTCTGCATCCTTTGATGGAATGCATGCCATCTAGCGATACGTGAGGGGGATGGAGAACAGTGGTTCTTCAGTTTTTCCAAGAGAGTCTCCCATGGCACAGTATAGACAAGCTAAAGTGCTGTCAGGGCTCAAGCCATCGCGAACATCTCACGACCACATGAGCTGAGGAAATAGCCCAATTTCCGGGCACTGGACAGCTCTGTGAAATCGTTCGCCCTCAGGATGCATTCGAACCATGTGAGGTAGTCATCCCAGGTTTCAGTAGCCGGCTTAAAGGGCACGAACGAGGGTAGGGTGGCCATCCTGATAAGGATGGAGCTTAGGAGGTAGCCTTGATGAGACTTCTCGTTGCCTGACTAGTGACCGGAGGCAGCACTCAGCTCAGCATGCTTCAGCTCTATCAGTGACTTTAGCTGGCCATTACCTCAGTCCAATCCCATCCTTCATCGCCAGTGTTCTGTATGGAGAACTTAGGTGGGCAGGAACTGAGGCGAGGCAAGTGTGAGAAGGAAAACAGCATTTATTTCTAACAATCAGCACAAAGCAACTCTGAACAGCAACAACAACATGTGCCGTCTGACAGCTGCTTATATAGGCGCTATCAGACGGGCGGACCAATGGCGAGGCTCTATTCTCCCACCTGCCAGCTGCTCATGTCTTAGCCAATCAGAAGCGACCTGCAGCCGGCATGGCTTTTGGCAGCGGCGTAACTCTGAGGACTTAACACTGTGCACTTTGTGTGACCCCCCTGTGTGCCCTGCCCCCTGTGAATGCATGTGTGACCCCCCGTGCTCCCCCTGAGCTGGGTGACAGCTTGCAGGCCCACAAAGAGGGCTCTGCGTGCCACCTGTGGAATGCGTGCCATAGGTTTGCCATCACGGATTTAGACAAAGCTTATGATGATATGAATCAGCTTGAATTATGAAATGTGCGAATATGGTTAGCAATAGCAGTTAGACTTATATACCGCTTCATAGTGCTTTACAGCCCTCTCTAAGCGGTTTACAGAGTTAGCATATTGCCCCCAACAATCTGGGTCCTCATTTTACCCACCTCAGAAGGATGGAAGGCTGAGTCAACCTTGAGCCGGTGAGATTTGAACCGCTGAACTGCAGCTAGCAGTCAGCTGAAGTAGCCTGCAGTGCTGCACTCTAACCACTGCGCCACCTTGGCTCTGGTTGCTGCATGAAATAAGAGTGGTATCATTTAGAAGTAAAGCTTACTTTGGATTAAATGGATTAAACTTTGGCTGAAGATTAAGCAGGGAGTCAGATGTTCCCCTGGTTAATCAATTTATTTAAAGATAAATTGAGCCTCGGTGGCGCAGTGGTTAGAGTGCAGTACTGCAGGCTACTTCTGCTGCCTGCCGGCTGCCTGCAATTTGGCAGTTCAAATCCCACCAGGCTCAGTGGGATTTGAACTGCCTTGTATTCTTCCAAGGTTGGTAAAATGAGGATCCAGATTGTTGGGGGCAATATGCTGACTCTGTAAACCACTTAGAGAGGGCTGTAAAGCACTATGAAGCAGTATATAAGTCTAAGTGCTATTGCTATTGCTAAATGCATACATCCTTCATTGCATCCGGTATGTCATGCTTGCCATCTTGCCATTTTATTGTAATGTTTTTGTTTGATTGTTGTGAGGCGCCCAGAATTGTTGTGAGTCAGGAAGCATACAAGTTTAACCAATCATTGATATTTGTTGTATCCCTTTGTTTATTATAAGATCTTACTTTGCCTCTTTGTGTTACCCTGCAGATATTATATTGGCTCCCTATTGGACCAATTATCCAGGTTCTTTCCATGCAATGTTCACCCAGCTGGAATGTTTCTCATTTCTTGTTTGGTAAAGAAAAGATTGCAAGGGAAATTCTCACTGTTCAAATTTTCTTGCTGGCTATATTACCCTCTTTCTATAAATTCCCCTACATCAGACAGTGGGTTCCTCTTGAAGCAACCATCCTCCAAGAAGGATTGGCATGCCTCCAGCATCACTTAAAAGCAAGGCAATAGCACTATCTACTAATAGTTGGACACATAATTGCTTCTTCACATTTTCATTTAATCTGAGAACTTATAAACTTTCATGTAATGTTAAGAAGCAAGCAAAACAACAACAACAACCCACTTATTAAAGAAGGAACCACTGTTTTGCCTCCAATTAAGTAAATTATTTCCTGTAATTTAGAGTAGTTGTGTCCAAACTAGATATCTCCATATTTTGGATTTTAAGCCCCACAGTGACTGAGATAGCATGGTTGTTTTAAAAGTTGGTGTCTACATATCTGTCAGGCAGATTGAGAAGAACTTATTTATAGCATATTGGAGCAATATACACAAACTAAATCCTTTAAATCAAGGGTCCCCAACCCCTGGGTCCTGGGCCATGAACTGGCACTGGTCTGAGCCCATCAGGAACCAGGCCATGCAAAGCCTATCCACTCATATGCGGAATCAGGCAGCCTACGAAACCATGCCCCCTGCTATTCAGAAAAACTAGCTACCACAGAACTGCTCCCCTGATGCCCAAAGGCTGCTGCTTTAAATAATAACAAAATACCACCTCCATTGTGAGCAAACAATGTCAAAGTATTTAGCATGTTACTTTTGATAGTTTAATGGTGATCACAATATATTGATTCTGTGAAAATTTTCCAGCTATAAATAAAAAGCCCCCTATCAGCTTGAGAATGCAAGAGGCCAAAGACATGAACAGCATGAGATTTCCAATATCACCACATATAAATAGTAGCACAACTTTTTTCTCTACTATCTATAAAAGCGAAATTTCCATTGGAGTGGTAGGGCGATATGTAACTGCCTCTTCTTCTTCTTCTTCTTCTTCTTCTTCTTCTTCTTCTTCTTCTTCTTCTTCTTCTTCTTCTTCTTCTTCTTCTTCTTCTTCTTCTTCTTCTTCTTCTTCTTCTTCTTCTTCTTCTTCTTCTTCTTCTTCTTCTTCTTCTTCTTCTTCTTCACTTTTGTTGCCTTTTCGCTGCATAAATGTAAATTGAAAGCGGTTTGGGATAGGTTCTCCTCATTTTGCTCGCATCACTCCAAGAGCTTCTATGAGTGTTATGGAGGCCAAGCCAAAATGTGCATTAGAAGCAACAGTCAGGTAAAAACAGATATATAGCTTTTCATTTTGCATGATTAAACTTCTTGACAAAACTCTCCCTCCTTGCATCAGGAAAACAGTATACTGTAGATGTACATGAAATATTAATGTGGGTAGGCTTATGCTCTTGAAAAATATATTATTTAAGTAATTCTCCCCAAACCTTATATTATTTATATGGCATATATGGAAATCAAGTTTAGTCCCTAGTTTGCCTGACATCATTGTGACCTGTTTGCATTAGAAAGCCCAGAGATTTCAAACTGAGAAACTGCCAATATATTTTCATTTTAGTATTTTTTTTTCTCTTCAGTTTGCAGAGCCTGAACCCAGAATGCAGATCGTGGAACCTGTTTTGACATCAACTTTTAAAAAAACATAATATTGATTTACCAATACCACCCCCAGTTCATTACCACCCCTAGTTTATTCTGGGAAGCATTCTGAACAACTAGCAAACTTTAATAAGAAAAACATTATACAAGAAATTAACCACACAGACTGAAATTAATCCTAAATCTTCAGCTGACTGCTAGCTGCAGTTCGGCAGTTCAAATCTCACCGGCTCAAGGTTGACTCAGCCTTCCATCCTTCCGAGGTGGGTAAAATGAGGACCCAGATTGTTGGGGGCAATATGCTGACTCTGTGAACCGCTTAGAGAGGGCTGTAAAGCACTATAAAGCGGTATATAAGTCTAAGTGCTATTGCTATTTTCAGTGAATAGAAATTACATCAACATGAGGATCCAGACAAAGTTGTAATGCAAATCCTACCCTTGCCCTTTTTAGCCCAACTTCTGACACATTTATCTCATTACATTGTGTGTGTTTTCACTCCCCCCCCTTGCTCGCACCTATACAATAAAATAAACATTGACAAATTTTGGCAAAAAACTGAAAAAGAAGTGCATCTTTACAGTCTATACAGGAACAGTGAGAGAGAAAAAGCCATGCACACTGTCAGAAAGTGTGAGAAAATGCATTCTATATCCCAGGAGCAATGCAGGAGAATGTCCTCTATTGCACACCAAAGATGAGCCTCTGTCAATAGAGATATTAGGGGGTCTTTCTGCTGATCTGAAAAATTTCAGTTCTGGAAGAGACAAGCATTTAGATAATCAGCCCTCAAACAGCTTATGACTTTATAAGTCAATACTAATAAATTAAATTGTGCAAATAGGAGGAGTACTAGGTATGATCGCCGCTTTGAATTAAGTATAAAAATAATAAAGGCGGGATAAAAAGATTCTAACATAACATAAATAAAATAAAATAAGGAACTAGTAACCAGTATAGATTTTTCAATATTGGCATTATGTTTCTCTACATTGTGTAATAGAGTTGCTACCATATTTTACACCAAACTTCCAGTTCAGAGGTGGGTTCCTCCTGGTTCGGACTGGTTCACCTGAACCAGTAGCGACCCGCTGGTGACGTCACGATGACGTCACGGATCCGGTTCGGTCGGTGCCGGTCCGTGGGCGCCGCTATCTTTTTTTTGAATTTTTTTTTTTGAATTTTTATTTTATTTTCTTCTGCACATACGCAGAAGCCGAGTTTCCGGCACTGCGCATGCATTGCCATCTTGTTTTTGGCTTTTTTTTTTTGAATTTTTTTTTTTAAAAATTTGCACTGCGCATGCGCGCATGCGCAAAGCACGCGCACCCACAAGGCGCAGCCACGCGGCGCTGGAGGAAGCGAACCCGCAGCGAGGTAAGTTAGAATCCACCCCTGTTCCAGTTCCTTTTTAAGGAGAACATGTTCAAGTAATGAAAACAGGATGTAAGTACATCATGAATAGACTGTTGCCACTGTTTAGGAACTGAGTGATTGTTGAGAATTAATACAGATAAATGGTATTTCTTGCAGATATTCCAATGCACCATTGTTGCTACTTTGTCATGCCATTGTTCGTAGTCAATCTGTGCAGTCTTCAAGCAGCACCTAACTAGGTGATCCACTGTTTCTTACTTTCTTTGCAAAGGTGGCATTTGCTGTCTGTTGTTTTATCAATTCTAGCTTTGTGTGCATTTGTTCTTAAGGCTTAATCTTAAGAACAAATGCAGCCAGAATTAGCCCCTCTGTCTCTTTCTTCAATTTTCCTGCCCTTTGCCATCACCAGTTCTTGTTATCTGCTTTGGCCCTTCCTTCTTTCCTTCTTTCCTTCTTTCCTTCTTTCCTTCTTTCCTTCCTTCCTTCCTTCCTTCCTTCCTTCCTTCCTTCCTTCCTTTCTTTTTCTTTCTTTCTTTCTTTCTTTCTTTTTCTTTCTTTCTTTCTTTCTTTCTTTCTTTCTTTCTTTCTTTCTTTCTTTCTTTCTTTCTTTCTTTCTTTCTTTCTTTCTTTCTTTCT
>QLTV01001703.1:2997826-3022454 GCA_003457575.1 Thermophis baileyi
ACTGCTTGAGCAGCGGGTTGGACCAGATGACCTTCAAGGTCCCTTCCAACTCCGTTATTCTGTGTTCTATGCTTTCATTGCAACAAGCAAAGTCATGACTTTTCTAGGAAGTAGTTCATTCAGGTATCACCACAAGGATCTATAACACGGTTATCGTTTTAGCAACTGTAGCATTCAGAATGATTGACTAATAATTAGCTGTGTGCATGAAATATCCCAGTGGGGAGGTATTTATAAAAGGCTATTGGACAAACTGGGAATGGGATGCAAACACTCTCGTGTGTGTGTGTGTGTGTGTGTGTGTGTGTGTGTGTGTGTGTGTGTGTGTGTGTGTGTATCACTCCCTGTCTCTGTGTCTCTTCTCACTCTCTTAGAAAACCCAGCGAGCTCTCCTTGGGGCTCTTTGCTACTCCTTCCCTTTCTTCTTTTTGGAAACCCAGGCTGGCTGAGGAATGAGCGTGAACTGCAGGGGAGGCTTCCCTCCTCCTCCCCCTCCCCCTCCTTTTCCTCTCACGACCCCCTGGCTGGCCGGGAGGGTGCACACGAGAGGAGGAGGGGGAGGAAGAGGGAAGCCTCCATCGCAGCTCACGCTTGTTCCTCAGCCAGCCCAGATTTCCAAAAAGAAGAAAGGAAAGGAGTAGCAAAGAGCCCTAAGGAGAGCTCACTGGGCTTTCTAAGAGAGAGAGAACAGAGACAGGGAGTGAGAGAGAGTGAGAGAGAGATACAGACACAGAGAGAGAGAGACAGAGAGACAGAGAGAGAGACACAGAGAGAGGGGAGGGCGACCGGCTGACGGGTGAGCATCTTTGGCGAGGGCCCTCCGGCTTTCTCTGAGCCTGACCCCTGCGGTGGGTGTGTGAGGTTCGGTGGGGCCAGTCTCCTTTTCCCGCTGCCCTGAACTTCTTAAAGCCGCAGCTGGGCACTGCGGGCCCATCCCCCTTTCCATCATCCCCTCCTCCCGGATCCCATTCCCAACCCACCAGCCCTCATGTTAGCAAGGCCAGCATTGGTCGTGGCTGGGTTGGGCCAGTGTCTCAGGGCGGAGAGCAGGTTGCACGTCTCCCCAAGCGACCGAGGCATGTGCAGCACCAACAAGGGCTGGAAGAAGCTTCAGCAAGAGTGAGGCACCAGAGAATCAGCCCCAGCCACTTCTCCATCCCCTGCCATCACCCTTACCTTCTCAGGCCAGGCAAGGAGTGACTGGGAGGGGAGGGCGAGGGGTGGGGCCAGCCAGTGATGGGACAGGGAGCTGCAGCAGAGAGCCCAAAGAGCCGCATGCGGCTCTACAGCCACGGGTTGCCGACACCCAACTTAGGACAATAATTGACTTCTCAATGTTCCCCTTTAAATAAATGTATAAAGTCTCCAAGTCAAAGTCAGCTCTTAGTAATGCTTTTAATGCATTCTTGTTGTTCTTTTTTGCAATCCCAGAGATGTGGTTTGCCATTGCTCTTTCTCAGTAAGGTGTTTAGTTTTATTTTACAACTTGCCAATCAAGTCTACAGCTCCAGGATTTTCTATACTCATACATACACTGGAATTAGGAAAATAAGGATCTATGAAAGTGTAGAACGGGGAAGATGACTTTGATAGAAATATTCAAGAGCTTTTTCCTAGGCAACAAAAGTCCAGAAAAACAAGATGACATTTGGAGATGACTTGGATTCTGCCCTGATTCACTGGAATATAAGAAGGAGAAAAAAGTACAGCACAATTTATATATTTATTTTTATCCTGCCTTTATTATTTGTATAAATAACTCAAGGCAGTAAACATATCTAATACGCTTTCCTTCTCCTGTTTTCTTCACAATAGCAATCCCGTGAAGTGGTTTGGACTGAGAGAGAGTGACTGGAATCACCCAACCAGCTTTCATGCCTAAAGTGGGACTAGAGCTCACTCTCTCCCAGTTTTTAGCCTGATACCATAACCACTAGACCAGACTAGTCCTTTGTAAGATTTGCAGAATCCTTTTTACCAGATTTACAAGATTCTGTTGTCATTTTAGTTTTCCTGCAGAGTTGATTTCCTGTTAAGTCTACTTCAGAGGTGGTATTCAGCAGGTTCCGACCAGTTCTGGAGAACCAGTAGCGGAAATTTTGAGTAGTTCGGAGAACCGGTAAATATCACCTCTGACTGGCCCCGCCCCCATCTATTCTCTGCCTCCCGAGTCCCAGCTTATCCAGAGGAAATGGGGATTTTGCAGTAATCTTCCTCTGGAGTGGGGAGGGAATGGAGATTTTACAGTATCCTTCCCCTGCCATGCCCACCAAGCCACGCCCACCAAGCCACGCCTACAGAACTGGTAGTAAAAAAAATTGAATCCCACCACTTAGTGGGTTAACAAGAGGGTAGAGAGATTATAGTTGTCAACAAAGACAAAAGGGAAGCTTTATGAGGAAAGGGCAAACTCAGATATAGGCTATAGTCATCAATCAAAGTTAGGTTGTAGTTTGTGTAAATCCAATCATTTTAGCTTATTTAAAATGCATCATAATTTAGTACAACATACAAGCTCAACCAAAAGTTAACAGACATATGATTGAGCAAAATAATAGCTGGAATTATTTACCTGTCCCAAAGAAAACCTGGCCTAAAGTAGCCTTTCCAGAATGCTCACAATAAATTGGAATTATTTCCAAGGGGTAGACATGTTAATTCTTTACATGGAAAACAAGGGCAAATCTTGCAACACAGCATTTGGTTTACTACATGTCTGAGTGAAATGGATTGGGGTCCACTTCTCTATGCAGTAATAAACTTAAGATGCTACACGATGTTCAGTAATTTAGAAATTTGCCATGAAGGAATTTGGATGGCAGAATTACAGATATTTCCATTTATAAAGTGATAGTAGAAATAAATCATCTTTGCTAAAATATTTGTCTGGTTTTTCTAGTTTAGTATATTGATTTCTATTAATTCTAAAATATGTCCACTACTTCAAAGTAGACTGAATATGAATATATTACACACACATAGACATACATCCTATTTTACTGATTATATGTTGCCAAATGAATTTTAAATATTAAGGATATTGTTCCAGTAAACCATGAATTAAATTGGGAGAGATTTACAATGTGCATATTGTAAATTCTTTCCTTATTTCTTTTTTAGAACATCTAAGATACCTTAGAAAATATTGTCTACTTAGAAGAATTTCTAGTTTTGGAAAATGAAGTGAGTTCAGAACTCTGTTCATTACCCACAAGGCTACAATAACTGATGAAATACCAAATGGAATGGTTCTAACTAACCAATATTCTAATAACCATGGTTCTAACCAATATTCCAATCAACCAGCCAAATCAGGAGAACGACACAGAGACCACAGATTGGAAGAAAATCTACATTCCAAAACCATAAAAAACAAGACTTAACAGAGTGTGCCAATCAATGAAGTAACTCTAGTTCTCTTTCTCCCCTATCACAGTCTAACAGAATGCCTGCTATTAGATAGTAGTTAATGAAAATATGGTAATTAAACAATAACTAGTATTTGCACCAGAGTTACTCACTTGCAATGTTGATATGCCATCCCAGTTTGGGATTCTGGTGCAATTATTTATATTGCTTTAATTTGTAACTTGGTACTGTGTCAAGTCATAAATCAGATCACATCTAAGTCCTTGGGCTTTGAGCAAAGTAGAGTAGTGGACTCAGCTCCTTCATCCGTCAGCTATTTAAAATGCTCCTTTGGTTTCTGCCTTTGATACTTTCAAGGTTAGTTTGTCACAATCAATAAACTGTCCTTCTTCCAAAGACATTTTTTTCAGCCTGCAAGGTTATTGAATTGTTTTGGCATATGTTTCTTGTACATTTGTCAGCAGGTTTTTGGAAAGCAGGGGTTGTTGTTTTTTTTTAAATGTAGTTAAGGAGATCATCAAAATAAAAAAAATAGATTTGCAATACAATATCTATATTTAGGCATATGTATACTTTGCATTTGCCTAATGACAAATTATTGCACAGAAGGGAGGATTGGAACACCTGCTGGCATTTAAGCCATAACCTGTTTTGACCTGTTTCAGCAAAGATTTCATTATTTTCACCGCAAGTAATTTCTCTTCAGTCATCGGGTTTCAGCAAATCTCAGATATTTTTTTTTAAAAAAAATATGCACCCATTTCCACAGCACAAATATTTGCAAAGGCTGTTCTCCAGTTGGACTCACATATAGTGCCATGTGCAATTCCATAAGACAAGGGGCACTGCAGCTGTTTAAGATACAATCCCCAAAAAATTATAGTATCATAGACTCCTAGGGCTGGAAGGGACCTTGAAAGCTCTTCAGAATTGTCAAAGAATATAGCATTGCACCATAAGACAATAAGCCAGAGTCCTATTGGATAAATATAGTCCATCAAGCTTCAGATGCAATTTCTTTTTAAAGGTCTACATTTATACGGTTAAGGTATAAGATGTAAATTTCTCAGATGCTTGTGCCTGTGATTTGTACTAAGTCCTTTTTTTTTTTTTAAGGCATTTTCTTGTCTGCCACCCAGTAACTGCTGCTGTGGATAATTTCAGATGAATTATACTATTTTGAAGTAAACTGATTTAGTGTCAAAATTCTGGACAGCTTTAGAGCATAAGCACTATTACCAGAGCTAGAAAAACCTCATTTTCTGGTTTGTGCAATTTTTCTCCAAGCTGCCCTCTATGGATCAATAGTACATTTAAGCACAGTTTGCACTTCTGTTTAAATTTCTCTTGTTGGAAACTAGCAAGACTTTCTGCCCAAAACTCCATTGTTTTAGCGTGGAGATGGGAAAGGAGAGAAGGAGATGTGTGTTACCCTTTCTCATCTAGAGCCATTTAGACTCAGAATTTTTGCATCAAGTAAAACAATCAGGGCAGCATTTATGCTTAGAAGTTTCTGCAAAGTTGTAGAGCTTGCTTTTATTTTATTTATCATATTTGTACAGCCACTATCTCAACTGACTCTTTAATGGACAAGGAAATCTCTCTGTTTTGCAACTGAGAGGTGGAAATGGCTTTTCTTCCTCCCAGAATGGAAAAGTTGATAAAGGGAAATGGGGAAGCACCATTTGGGGGCTTCCATTGTAAGCATTAACTGGCTTTACCTTTTTTTTTTTAACTTTCATTCATAAAAGGATATTAGAGAAAGTTATAGCAACAAAATCACTGTGGCATACATGAAATTGGAATGTTGATGTAGGAAAGTTGAGTGGTAGATAAATAATTTCAGCCTTTTAAAATTGGAGTGTTATATTTTAAATCCCAGGGTTAGAAAGGTAGAGTTATTTATTGATTGACCTTCAAATCAAGGTTAACTCCTGGCAAGTGCCTGGAGAAGTCCCTGCAGTTTTCCTAGCAAGATTTTGGAAGTGGATTCACATAACCTCCCTCGTAGCACTGGAGAGAGAGTGACTGGTCCAAGGTCACTGGGTTGGCTTTTCTAAGATGGGACTAGAACTCATTGTCTCCTGGTTTCATGCCTTTAACCACTATACTACTCTCCTAAGGTAGTTTTATACTTGCCCTCAATATAAAATATATACAGATACTACAGATACATCTCCAATGGTCCATATATTCTGGAACTTGAATTCTATTACAATCGGAGGACACCAATCCATTATTTGGATAATTCCTAGGCTCCCAGCTAGAACTCTTTTCCCCAAAACAACCAGCCAAAGAGGTGATTATTTTTGTTTGTGGTTATAATACTCTGCTATTGTAAATCATTGTGCAGAACTAAAATATTTTTGTTGCATAGGGTGCCATACAGAAGTGCAATGTAACGAGACAGTCCTAGTAGCACTGTAGAGGATTCCAGCTCTTATAGCTATAAAGCTGAATTAGATTATTACCATATTTAACTGCCATCAGGATTTCAGAATGAGCATCTGTTGTTGCTTCCAATTTTGCCCTAAACCCAGAGGCATTTATAGAAGGGGGGGGAATCAAAATGGTGGCCAAAACCACACCTCTTGTTTACATGTATTGCACACGATCCATGTAAAAAAATGAGGCAGGACTTGTACAGTACTGTTATGACCAATATCCATAGATGTGCCTGTTAGAAGGCAAGAGGCTTATGATTTTAGCATTTACCCTTTTTCAGTTTCTAAATATTTGTGATTATTAGTAATGTATTCCATGAACAACATTCACAGAGTTGCCTTGAAAATAAATATGAGGCTCTTTGGGTAAGATACTAGAGTATATACCCACATATGTTCTATATCAGAATAATGATTTAGCTCTTTGGTGTCATTCCAAAATAGTTTCTAGAATGCTAATTTGTGGAGTTCACCAGTTAATTGCCCTTCTCCCTATGCTTCATCACTACTTTAGAATTTCATCATGTTCCCCAAGCTTACCACAAAGGTGAATCTATGCCTTGTTGCTTAATAGGTTTTGCTCAGTTGATGGTGTTTCTGCCACTTTCTAAACAATGCCTTTTGCATTAGAAAAGCTCTTTAGTGGCTGACATTTGGCTGCATCTGTTCGGCTATGCTACCCATTAAGGTTTGAGCAGAAATCATTAACTAGTTTGCTTGTACCAGGACTATTCAAATAACGCTATAAGGATAGTTTCCTCCCCCTCAGGGGTATCATTACATGAGTGGAATGTAATGTTAACCGCAAATCAAGTCCTCTTCTTTATTTACATATCCCTGCAAAATCTGTTGTCACTCTTTAATTAGAAACAAACACATGCTCATTATTCATTATACTTAAAAACACGTATCTTGTGCTACTGCCATTTTATACTCTGATTGCTTCTTAATATAAGCATATAATATTGAAGATGCTTATTTTTTTTTCCTCCTCTTTATTAACTTGGGTATGAATTCTAAAATTAGCTCTAAGGCACAATATATCTGAAATATTCTTAGGCTATAGGGAGAGTTCTTTTAAAGAGGGTTTTTGAACTGGTCTGTGCAGAAACTGGAATTAGTTTGATGGGTGGAACTATTAATGGGTAGAGTCAGGTCAACCTTTTTCCATTTATCCTGAATTGCAGAACTTTATAACAAACATTTTAAATTTATAATTCCTGACTCATTCTTCAATTATGATCAAGACCTGCTTTACTTGTTCAGGATCCCAATCTTTTCTTTTTCCTTCTGAAATTTCAAATCCTAGTAATCTTTACACAAAAACTATCACTATTTCCCTAACTGTAAATCCATCATGGAGCTAATATTACTGTATATATTGAGATTGCTGAACTGTAAGATTAAAGCCTCTGCTTTTAAACTTTTTAAAAAAAAAATAAAATAAAATTGTGGAGAGCCTCAGCAATTGCCTAATAATGTCCCCAGAAAGATAAGGGCTGTGATTGTTTCCCTTTGGGAGTTTTTATTGAAGCAAGCATTTTATGGAAAGAAAGCATTTTATTGGATTGCCCAAAGAAAATCCTCTGAAAATTACATTGGTGTTTACCTGTCATTCAGATAACTTGGGAGCCACATGGTGGTAGGGCTGCAATCTACCCCTAAAAGAAAATGAAGTGGGGTGTCTAGGCTGTGTAGAAATCTAAGAATAAGTTTCAATGATGCTATAAATTCTTTGGAGATGCCAAGAGAGTCAGATCAGACCCAATAGACACAGGGAAGATTATCAAATGTCTTTATTTGTCCCACTCACTTTTGATTGGGTTTTAGTATCAAAACAATAAAGAAACAAAGCAGCTTTGTTTTCGCTCCTTCCTTGTTTTAGAATACTCTTACCTTTAATTATTATTCTATTGCTAACCCCAATACTGGAAATACAATAGCTTGAAGAGAAATGCAGCTACAGTACAAACAAACAACCCTGTCATTTTATGACTTTGGTTCCAGATGATTTCTCGATTCTGTGCTGATTCAAAAAAAGCTCTGAACTTTCTCAGTGCCAGGAGCTGCTGGCTTGTAGTCATGATGCTATTGAAATTACAAAAACAAAACAAATCTTATTTGTTTGTTTGTTTGTTTGTTTGTTTAGTCAAGTACGTGTTTGATAATATACATAAGTATAACATTATTTGAATACATAAGATGGGTACAAATAAAAGGGAACATTTGGACAGGGACATTAGGCACGCTGGTGCGCTTATGCATGCCCCTTACTGACCTCTTAGGAATGGGGTGAGGTCAACAGTAGACAGTCTAAGGGTAAAGTTTTGGGGATTTGGGGATGAAACCACAGAGTCAAGTAGTGAGTTCCAGGCATTAATCACTCTGTTGCTGAAGTCGTATTTCCTGCAATCGAGTTTGGAGCAGTTCACTTTGAGTTTGTATCTGTTGTGTTCTCATGTATTGTTGTGGTTGAAGCTGAAGTAGTCACTGACAGGTAGGACATTGTAGCAGATAATTTTATGAACTATGCTTAGGTCATATCGAAGGCGACGTAGTTCTAAGTTTTCCCATAGGTCAGTAATGGCGAACCTATGGCAAGCGTGCCACAGGTGGCACGTGGAGCCATATCGGAGGGCACACGAGGCATTACCCTATGTCAGCTCCTGCGCACATGTGCGCGCTGGCCAGCTGATTTTTGGCCTTCCAGAGGGTGGGAGGAGGTCGTTTTCACCTGCCTGAGACTTCAGGAAAGCCTCCGAAGCCTGTGGATGGCGAAAAATGGACCTAACAGCCCAACCGGAAGTTTGGAAATGAACTTCTGGTTGGGCCGTTGGACTGTTTTTCACCCTCCCAGGCTTCAGGAGGCTTTTCTGAAGCCTGGGGAGGGTGAAAAATAGCCCAACGGCCCAACTTCCGGTTCGGAAACGAACTTCTGGTTGGGTCATTTTTCACCCTCCCCAGGCTTCAGGAAGCTTTCCTGAAGCCTGGGGAGGGTGAAAAACGGCCCAACAGCCCAACAGCCCAACAGCCCAATTTCCGGTTTGGAAATGAACTTCCGGTTGGGCCGTTAGGACATTTTTCACCCTCCCCAGGCTTCAGGAAAGCCTCCTGAAGCCTGGGGAGGGTGAAAAATGGCCCAACTGGAAGTTCATTTCCGAACTTCCGGTTGGGCTGTTGGGTCCACAGGCTCCGGAGGCTTTCCTGAAGCCTGGGGAAGGTGAAAATGACGTCCCCTCCCCCTGACCTCCAGAAGGCTGAAAATCAGCTGGAATCCACTTTTTGCCATCCACAGGCTCCAGAGGCTTCAGTGAGTCCTGTGTGTATGTGGGGGGGGCAGCATGGGGGTTGTGCATGCATGCACAGGGGAGGGCATTGCATTATGGGTGTGGGCACGCACATGCGCACTATCATGCACGCACGCGCCCTTTTGACACCCGAGCAAAAAAAGGTTTGCCATCACTGCCATAGGTGGAAACTGTTATCTCAGCCCACTTCTCAAACTACCTTAGCAAGTTTTTGATGAGGAATTCTGACTCAGTGACATTTGCTGGGTTTTCTACCCTTTCCCTTCTTTTTGGGATGGACCTAAGAAGCAGTGTGGAAGTGTCCTTAAAATGAAAATCAATTCTAGTAACTTAAAAAGGATGGGGTTTTTTAGTCTTTATTATCTTCTCTCCCTCAGCAAGCAGTGGAATACCTAACCATGACTGGAGGATTTGGAAAAATTGCAAAGATGTTAACATATTATATCAGTTTGATAGCTCTCGAGGATTTACACCATTAGAGTGATCCATTTTTCTTTGTAAAAAAACAACATGCAACATGTGCTGAAAACATAGAGAGAAAAATGAGTTACCAATTCCTTTCCTTTTTGTGAACAGCAAAGATGAAGGCTTGTGGGTTTTGTTTTGTTTTAATGATTTAAAACCAGTAGTAGCTTGGGCAGGACTGAATTTTAAAAAGATAACTGAATGAGCCTTCCCCCCCCCCCCAAACTCTAAAGGACCAATTGGAAAGAGAACAGTAATTCATTGCATTTCATTGCATTCATTGCATTCTGAGAATTCTGAGGTCAGCAGGAATAGAGTTGATCAGCAGGTCCTCTTCAAGGGCTAGAAAATGAAAATGGCCCCATGTCAAAGTGCCCTTGGAGATATGGTGAAAACTGAGTTCACATTGGAGGTCAATGACAAGGGAAGGGGCCTGGGATGGGGATTCCCCTGAGATCTGGAGGTCCCCCAATCTGCTAGGATTTTTGAAAGCCTGGGAGACTTGCCTGTTTGCTGAGACCTTTCACGAGGGTGATTAAAGTCTTCTACTCCACTTAGTAAGAAAATATGTTCTTGCTTCTTTATTTTTGTCATTGTATTATTTTATTTCCAACCTAAAGGCTATTAACGTGGAACAAAATTTCTTTTAAATTAATAAAAACAACAAAAATACAGAATAATACTACTGAAATTGAGTATTTTGTTCTAGGAATATACTAACTACTAACCTTTTTCATTGCAGATGTACATAAATTAATCTGAAGATTTCAGACTATATGCTCTGGAAATTATATGCTATATATTAAAGATGGAGATGGAGAGAACTCACACAAGGAGAAGAAGAAAGAGCACATAGAATCACTAAAATTTCACTCTTCAGCCTTAGGTAATGAAAGGAAAAAAACTCCCATTTTAAAACCATGCCTGTTAAAAAAAAAAGAGAAATAAGTACTTTCAGAGTATATGTGAGGATAACTCAACTATATTTGTTTCCTATGAGCCACAAACTTAGAATAACCTGTGATTTGTTTTTGTTTTTTAAATTGTCACAAAGAGAGAAGCCAAAGGTTGAAATTCAGATTTAATTAGGTCTCTGAATCAAAATGATTGGCTGATTTTTTTAGTTATATTACTGATTATTTTCTCTTAAAGACAAGTTTAGATAAATACAATGAATAAATGTTATAAATGGGGCTTCTGTACAACTTGAGTTTACACATGAAAGTTTCAGGAAGTATGCTTTGCAAGAAGACAATGTTACAGACTAGAAAGGGGGATAATTTAGAACCTTTCTGATAGACTCCATCTTTAAGGATTCCCAGTAAAAGATACTTATGATAACCCACCATTGAGCCTAAACTTTCTGACACCCTAAAGCTTCTTGGATGAGAAGTGAAACATCTTCAAGCAAAAACAAAGAAACTCCAGTTGCCTTTTGAAAAAGCACCTTTGGGACAATCATGACCTGGATGACTGAAGATCTCCATAGACTTTCTGACACCCCCAAATTTGTTCTCATGGACAAGTCTTTGCCCTTCTTTTAGCTAAGTCCAAGAAATAGGAAAGAAACTGCTGATATTCCCATTCTTCCCATGTGTTGGAAGAAGATTGATTTCTACATGCTGAGAACTTAAAGGCCTAAATAACTCCATCTCTCCCTCCTAGCTTCTTTTTTAATGCCATAGTGAAGTGCAGAAGTCAGCATACTTCCCAGTATATCATCACTCTACTTACTGTCTACAATTAATGGCATGGTCATTGGCAGCAAACTGTGTGGGATGCTGATCTTTGTACTACACTGAAATTAATTAAAGTTAGAAAAATGAGAAACAGAGAAAAACTGAAGTTGGCATATGTTGTCCATAAGACATCTTGATTTGGTAGCTGTTGAAAATAGATCAACTTATCTGAATGAACCCAGATTTATTCCAAAGATTTGAATAGACATTATGCTATGCTGGAGCTCCATGCAATAAACAAAACCAAACTCTTTGTCATTTGTAAACAGCTGGAAGATCTACTGTAAAGTCCAGTAAAGTCCTTAATTAGAATCTTAAAATTATAGACCTCATATGGGAAATGTAATGTATCAAATCTAATTTCCCATTCTGTGCAGGAACGCAAATTAAAGATGCATAACCCAAAGCTGACTGGCTTCTGCTTGGTTATATTCAATGATTGTACACTTCCTTTTGCAACCACCTGTGTCCATATATTTGGGTATCTAGTTTTTGTGATCCAGAAAGACACTCCAGAAGGAAGAAGAAGCAGTTCTGCCAACTTCATCTGCGAAACTCTGAATACCATTATCCTGGAAGCCAGAAAAACTTGACAATCTCCAGTTGGCCAAGCAGTCCACTTGATCTATACCCTTGCCACATGATATCAAGAAAGCAGAGTAGGGAAATGCTATTCATTTTGTTCATGAACAAATATTTATTCTGTGTCCATAACAAAATTCCTTTGGTCGTCTTGCCAAATTGCATCAGGGCTGTGAGTTTATTGCCCTTTATGTGTAAGTTTAAAACAGATGTTGTTGATCAAGAAGCTTGTATTGATTCACTCTCTCACACAGGAAATCCAATTAAAACCTATCTAAGCTGCCATGATAAATCCATGTTGGCCACTTTGGTTATTATAGAAAAATACATTTATGAGACTGTGGTCATGGTGCAAGCCTAAGCATAATTATTACAGAGTAGCCCAATTAAACACTGTGAAAAGTATTGCTGAGTAAAAACACATAAGCTTTTACTGAATGATGGAACTGCTATACAAGTAGTTGCCAGTTTAAGAATAAGTTCTGTTCTCCAAGTCTGTATTTAAGTCACATTTGTATGTAAACCAGAACACTATTATTTTATAATACTGTAAAAGTAGCATTGTGTAATGAACTTGAACCACTGTGTATTCAACTCATTGAATACATTGTGTACTTAACTCGAATTTTGCTGTGATAGGCTCTGTTCTTAACTATCGGTTGTCCTTAAACCAGAACGTTCTTAACCTAAAGACCTTATGTATATGTTTCTAACAATTTTTTTCCCCCTTGGTAGTAACAGCTGTCAACCAGTTGAACAAGCTGTCTCATGAAGTGGTAAATTTCCTTGCACTGGCAGTCTGAAATGCTTTAGCAAATTATACAGCAAGCAGGAGTTTCAACTAGAAAAACCTCTCACTTCCTTTGCAATTCTATGGGTCTAAGAAATCTAGTAAATTCGTAATTGTATCATTTAAATCAATACTGAAAACAGTATTTATAATAAGGCTATGTAGTATGATACGAATAAATATTTCAGAAGCAACATAATTAATCCTTCTTTGCTGACTGTCTTCTCTAAGGACCTGGCTCTCTTCATTTATTTTGCAGACCAGCTCTCATAATCTCCTAATTAGCTTGGCCAAGATTAAAATCAATAAGATGATGGGTTTGGTGACCTTTTTGTAAGTGTGTTCAAAAGGGACAGGGTTTCAATCATAGTAATACACATGTCACCTTGCAGTTTTTGATACACACATCTCTACGGACATGGACTCTAAGCATGGGGATTATAGATAGAGCCTTTGAGACAGTTTTTACTCCTGGCATCTGCTTGGACCTGTCTCTGCAGTTTTCTTGGCAAGATTTTCAGAAGTGGTTTAAGTGTCTAAATAATATTAGTGTAATTGCTTCCTTCCTAGGTTGAGACTGTGACTGATGCAAGGTCATCTAACTAGCTTTGTGTCTAAGGGAGACTAAAACTCACAGTTTCATTGTTTCTGGCCCAGGGCCTTAACCACTATACAAGACTCAATCTTGGCCATTATAGCCTGGACTTATTAAAGTTGAATTCCATTACAACTAGAGTGCTATATAAGAAAGGGTATTGCTCATTAAGGATTCTGTTCATATTATTCTTTCCCCATCTTCCAATATACTATAGTAAATCAAGTGCATGTAGGAACAAACTCAATTTATTTATTAAATGTATATCTCACTTTTCATTTGAGAGTTCAAGGTGACACTACTTCCTCCTAGTTTTCTTTACAGCACAACCCTGTAAACTAGATTGTGATGAATATACAGTATATTAGAACCTGGATATCCCATCTCTTAATCTAACACATTAACCACCCCATCCCATCAAACACACGCAAACATGGGTTTTGAAAAGGACAACCTACTACATAGCTCATGTTCTCATAAGGCCATGCATCACTTTTGTGGGTAATTTCCAAATAATGAATGCTAAATTTAGACTGTTAAATTTTATATTTAATAATTAATTGCAAGTTCGCTCTCATCTCTAGTTAGAACTACCATAGATAAAATAATCCTCATTTCAGTACCAATGGTAAACCATTTAAATGTACTCATAAAGGTTTTTGTTTTTTTAAAGAAACAGCAGGAGACCAAAATCTGACTCAGATTCTTCTCTAATTTAGAAAATGTAAATGAAGAGTTTAGGGAACTCACAGCAGGTATTGGTGGGTTTTGAACATTATGTTAGTCTTGGTCTTGCTCCAGATATGATCAAGTTGTGTCTCCATTATTGTATTAAACACAGTAGGAAACAGCTTGTAACTTCCCACTCCTTTTCAGAGGCAAGTTGCTTTCTTAGACACACAGCTGCGAGCTCTGAAACTCAGTTTCCGGTTGCAGATAAGTGAATTTGATGCTAAGTTTCTTCTTTTCTGTTTGCATGGGGCTGGGAGATACTCATAACAATGGTTGACTAGTCCTTTCTTTTTAAAATATTCATTAAACCTTTTAAAATAATTCATAGGAACTGCAATTAGCATCTGTTTCCTTGCTGGTACTGGGGGAAAAGGGGGGGCTGCAAATTAGGCCTCATGGAGTGATTTGTCTTTGAATCTGTTATTAGGTTTCATAACCTTTATGCTCTGAACTACCAATAAAAGGATCTTCTGTAACAAAACAGACACTCTTTCTAGTCTGGGATTTTTGCGACGCTTTGAATTTTTCTGTTTTTTGGACGAGAATTGTCATTCTCTGAATAACAATATAAAGGAGACTTTTTTTCCTCCTTCTCTCTATACTGATATTCATTGATGAAGAATAAGAACAAAAGGGGAAAGAAACAAGTAGGAAGGCAATTGCTATTATTCGAATAATTCTAATTTTAGTCTTAGAACGATAATGTCTAATGTTAATATTGGACAATTTTTTTAAAAAAAATCTTCATCCAAGTTTCTGAATTCTCACATTGCTAAAACCATGACATTTCCTTCGAGCTACTTTGTTTAAACAATAGATGTGAGACATAAATAACCAGGAGCAGGACTTGGGTTCAAAGCACTAAGAGTTTATTCTTGCTACCTTTACACAAGAATTTGGTCTACTAATGGTCTACCTAAATTGTTGCTTGATAAGAGTGAATAAGGGAACCAGACTTGGGTCTCTTGTGATTGTGCAATGATGACTCATTTAATCCCACCCTCCAGCTCACCCTGCTCATCTACTAGAATAGGGTTTTGAAAACTTGCTTCCTTCTCAGGGTAGCATCCCAGGAGCATCTCTGGGCATGCTTAAGAAAGTCAAAATGGCAGCTCTCTCTTCTTTCCATATGTGTCACATAAAAAAGCAGCAGGACTTTGACTGCATTTTTGTAGCTGCCATCTTTATTTTTTGAGTCACTCACATGGTGTTTCTCAACCATGGCAAACTTTTGGATGTGTGGACTTCAACTTCCAGAATTCCCTAGTCCAGCCATGCTTGGCTGTGGAATTCTGGGAGCTGAAGTCCACACATCCTAAAGTTGCTAAGGTTGAGAAACACTGCACTAGCTGGTGCTCTTGCAAATAGACATGAGTTATATAGTGCATCCCACAGATACAAAAGATAAAACCAGTGTGGGAACTAATTCACAGTTTTGGTTTATCACCTCTGATGCTCCTTGGGTTGTTGTTTTTTTTTCAGTAGGCTCAGAGTTGTATTCCCTTGTTATATAAATAGCAAGATAAACCACATTAAAGTTTCAAGAGGTATCAGTTCTGAAATCTAATCCCAGTATAAGCATTCCCATCCAAAGAGTGTTTTTAGCCAGAATAAAACAAAGATTCGCAAATAATTCAAAATTTAGAGTGTTTTTTTTTATTTTGCCTCTTGTATGTGAAGCATCACCTTCAGAATCCAAATTTGCCAGAGTATGATATTTCATGTCATATTTAACTTAGTTGTTTTAATTTTTTTTTAAACAGCTTTTCTTTATTTGCTTGGCACCAACGACAAAAGCTGCAGGGAGAAATTAAATATGACAAATGTATGCTTCAGATATCGATTTATTCTTTCATCCATGATTTATGATTATTTTCCTAAATAATAATAAAATTATTTTATTATAAACAATTAAGGGGCATAGTAACTTAAAAATCCTTACACCACGAGGCATGGTTTTACGTATACTGGGAGCCATGGGTGGCTAAGGTAAACAATAGGAGGGAACTATTTCATGAATTCTATCAAATGAAATTATTTCCCTGCTCTATAACTATACGTGACTGGCTCTGACTGAAGATTCTGATGAGGTAACAGAGAGAGATTCAACTATTTGAGAAAGCTGATAGCTTAATACTGACATCTTTTGGCAAAAAAGCAGAGAACTAGCAAACTGCTGGCCAAGCCAGCATTGCAAATACGCAAAACTCCAGAATTGCAGTATGTCAGTAAGTTGGTACAAGAATTGTTTCATGTACAACTTGCAAGAATTCAGCATTTAAAATTATATTGATTCCAAGGATTAATTACAAAAGAAAAGAAACAAAGAAAAACCCATTCCTCTTTCAAAATTAATGAAACTTATTTTTTTTAAATTTGCATGTGAATGTAACTTCACATTTCAAGAAGTGAAATGTAAAGTCAGATTTCACTTCCTGACACCCAAAGAGCAATCAAACAAGATAATGAACAGACTGAAATGCAGTACTCGCCAGGTAAAGGATTAGGCGGGTAAATAAATATGTGGTCAAAATGATCAGTAAATGAAGGTGAATATACATGTCCCAGGATAATGTTGCAGAATCCAATCTGGGTCAGTCACTGGGACCAGAGTTTTGTATTCCGAGCTTTTGGACTCGTGCCGGAGCCCATCTTCAGGAAACGTCTCTCTAGCAGATTGTGAGCTGTTCTGTGTGTGGTATTTATAGTGCCTGTTGTATGTGGCTTTTTAGATGTGTTGATGGCTGGCTTTTAAGACATTGGCTGTTGTTTTCTTGTGCTGCCCAATCCTCACCTTCTAAGTAGTTGATAGGCTTGTGATAAATCAGCACTCCTGCTGACTGACTAGGGGCCTATTTCCCAGGCTTCAATCACTTCCCAAGGACACACATTCAATTTAGCAGCTCTTAAGATTGTTGGACGAGCAGGCACAAAAACAGCCAGGGAAGTGATTGAATCCTGGGAAACAGGCCCCTCGTCAGTCAACAGAAGTGCTGATATACCACCAGCCTATCAAGTACTTAGCGAGGGCTGAGCAGCACAAGTAAATGACAGCCAATGACTAAAGAGAGATATTAAGAGGAAAAGAAATGTGAGAGATGTATTGAAAATGAAATGATAATGAATTGTAATTATTTTAAAGAACAAAAAATATTGTTTAGACTATTGTATGGATGTGTGAAACTCAGAAAGCAAATGCTCACGACATGAGATGTTGAAAGATCAAAAACAAATAAAACTTATTGAAAAAAAATCTCTATTATAAAAATCCCAATAAAAATAACTATAGTTACTAGAAAATTTCAGCCTCATCATCACTGGATCACTGGATCTATAGCTGAAAAGTGTAACAAAATATATTTACAAATGATGTTTGATAGCAAAGGTATAACTGAGAAATGGGAAGCCTTTAGATATCTGAGACTCACACATTTGTGCTTATAAGTCAGTGTGTAATAACTTTGGAATAGCTAAAGACTACAGTGAATGGAGAACTAATTATTTATTATGCAAGTGTTGAGACTGGGATTTAAAAGGGCAGTATTAAGTTTAGTTAATCTGTTTTTAATTTTTGCTTTGTGTTTTAAATTAACAAGAAATCACATCTGTCTTTGTAGCACACTTTTTAGAGACCTTGGGACCAAAAGAAAACCCAAGTGATGATTCTATTATCTGAAGCACTGAGCTACTTAGCGCATTTTCTTTGCTCTGCAAAGATAGAGGTGATAATAACACCTGTAAGATTTGTTATTTGGGAAATAGTTTAGCATTCACAGAGTAAAGAATATACACACAGAGGCTAAATATTCACCATTTAAACTGCTAGGAACTCCACCAAAAAAGAAAAGAAAGAAACACTGTTTTTGCCAGATTGTTTAGAAGCCCAGAAATAATAATTCAGCTGGCTGAAAAATTCAAGTTCTTCATCGTGTTTTAAATGGAAACCCATATGGTTAGAAGCAAGCACCAGTGATTTAATCAAAATCGCAGGATCACAGAGTCATGTCCTGTACAATGAATTCTCAGTCTGGATCAGTGTTTTAGTTTTGCAATAAAGATGGCATACTGTGGTTCTTTTGAGTAGAAATAATGCATCTGTGTAAGCAAAAACGAACTATTCTATAACCTTAAGAGGAGGTTTCACATCAGACTTTTTTAACTATATGAGAGTTACCTACAAGTTACATTACTGCAGGGGTGAAATCCTCTGTCGTCTGTTACCTGTTCGCTTTGCACACGCTTTGCACCAAAGGCACTACTGTGCAGCACTACTGTGCAGCACTGAAAAAGGAGCATTTTGAAGCCATCAGAGTCTGCAAAGGTAAGTAGAACAGCGAGGGGGAATCAGCTGTGCCGCGTGATTTAGATTAGCTAGAAAGCAGGAAATCCTGCTTTCTAGCTAATCTAGATCACGCGGCACAGCTGATTGTCCCACAGCTGATCGTCGAATATACCGGTTCGCCTGAACCGGTAGCATTTTTTACTACTGGTTCAGGTGAACCGGTTCGAACTGGTAGCATTTCACCTCTGATTTACTGAATCTATGTTGATGCTTCTCAATGTTCCTTCAAGTTATTTATCTTAAGTTAATAGATGCTGAATACTTTGAGCATGGACCTCTCCTCCATATCTTAAGGTTAAGATTCAGGAAATGTTAATAAGATAGGCAAAAAAAAATCTCTTCACTGGAGCTTCTTGCCTATTTCTTTGTTGTGCCTCACTCATCTGTCACTTCTTTTACCAGTGGGAAAGAGTATAGCTGCCCCACAAAGCAACATGGAAGGATGGGGAGGAAGTATTTGTCATCAGAGGAGAGAACCTGAAGGAAAAGGGAGGCAGGAGTTTTCACCCTTGAAAAATCAGTCATTGTGCCATTCCAGAGGAAATATTGCAAAGTTATCTCGGCTTTTCTTCTGGAGCAACAACTCAGGCAAAAGTAATTCACAGAATTTGTAATGGTTTTGCAATTGTGCATAATATTGTGGAGATCCAGGGCAGCAATGTCTATTTTGGAATGGTACCTGTGCATATGGAAGTGCTCTAAACTAGGAAATCTCAAACCTGCCCAGAGTTTAATAAAATATTCTTTAAAAATCTTAGCAGAGTTCAAATATCAATCCAAGCCAGTTGTATTGTTTCCTAGGTCTGGATTCACCATGTTTTGTAAAACCCAATCGAGATTTATAGCTTAGTAGAGTCTATCAGCCCATGCTTATGTAACAAACCAGGATTATGCTTATAACAATGTAATATGTAAACTCATTAGCTACTTTTTATTTTCTCTGTTCTTTTAAACTAGAAAGGCTGACTCAAAGGCCAAGGCAAGATTATTTCCTATTTTATATTGACTAAAACATGAGAACTACCTGTGAGCTTTAGAAATATCATAGCTGTTGTCACTTGGCTTGAAAGAAATTCCAATTTGCTGACTTCCCTTGGGCTGAGATTCTAGCATCCTGTAAATTTTCCTTAAAAAGCAAAACAAAACAATACATGGCAAGATATGGTATGGTATGGCATGAAGATAAACTGTATCAATTGAAAAATGATATATTTTCAGCTCTGAACTTTATTCTTTCCAATCTGTGCCAGGCGATGACAAAAGTAGGAATTTGCATATTGCTCTAACAAATGATGCATTTGCATGCCATTTGAACAGATGCTGCTTCTCATAGCTTACATGCCAGCCATGTCTTAATCCTTTGAGTTTATGTTGGCATTGCTTGGATAGCCAAGATTGCATGGGTATAGTTATTTCCTTTTGACTGCCTTCCAGTCCCTATCAAATCCAGGCTATCTTGGATATGGAATGGATTCCACAATGGCAAACCACTAAACTCAAAACAGGATTCATGAGAAGCCAACAGTCACCTCAGAGAAAGGAAATCCAATTCTGAACTCCATCCAAGCAAATCCAAACTGAACTTGAACAACAAGCCAAGAGTGGGAAGGAATCACTTATCTCATTTAGGTAAGAAGATCTTTTAGCAAGGCTCTGTTCTCTGGTGGCTGTGTTTATTGATTCCACCTCCATGTCAGTTTGAGTAATAACGATTGTATTAATCGTGCTTAAACAGCCCCAGTTCCACAGCTTGTGTGTGAGTCTCTGTGGGTGTGTCTGTGTGTTCTCCTTGACATGCTAAGGATGCTACAACTGAAAGTAAGAACCTGTCTTGCAGGGACCACACTGAAATGGATGAGATGCTGGTCACAAGCATTTTTTAAAAAAAAAAAAAATAATGTACTTGTGCCAGATTCTTTGAAACCAAAGCAGTTTCTTTGTTTGCATGCCAGCAATCAATAGCCAAAACCCACTTGATGTGCAGTCAGGGACAGTATATAGGTTAAGGACTTTCTAAATGGGATGTCAGGTTCCACTGAGCTCTGTAAAGGAAAATGCTTCTCACAGTCCACCTCCCCTTTATATAAGTTGACCCCTGTTGTGAATACCACAACATTCAGCATTATCTTATTAACACCAGCCTCCTGGGATACAGAAGATTAAATTTAATGTGACACTGAATGCTCACTTGGGAGCCTTAAGCTCTACAGCAGTAGCACTAGCGTAGGGATCACACCAGCAGCTATGGTTGCTTTAGCTATGACATCTAAATCCAGTTAGATTTGTGAAAGAAATAGCTTTGGATCTTGAAATGTTTGGGATGGTCAACCACACTTGTCAAGACTGCCAAAGTCCAAAATGCAGGTTTGCAAAAACTGACCACTACGGTAGTTTTAATTTCTTAGTGCCTTCAGCAGGGGGAAAATAAGACTGTTGTTGCTCTACTTGTATTTTCTGAGTCTGAACTCTCAGTAGGAAAATATTTCTGAAACACCTTAAGTGGAAGGTTGTGACAGTAACAGATGAGTTCTACTTACTAATGTAAAATACTACATTAGTGAGTATGGAGAGAGTGAGCTATAAATAGACTACTGTCACAATCTTCTTTGCAAGTTTCCCTATATAATTACATATAGAGTTGGAAATAATTGTATATCATGCTTATCTGTATTGGGTGTCGTATGATATCTGAAACGTGGCTATAATAGATGTTGTAGATAATAATCACTGCCTTAGCTACAATCAGAAACTATAGCTTATTTGAATGACATTGCATGAACTATGTCTTTGCACATCATCCATAATTGATTTGGGGAAAAGATTTATTTATTAAATTAATATGCTGCTCATGTCACTGTCAAGCAACTTTGGGCAGCTTACAACAACACTAGGACTTAGACTTATATACTGCTTCATATGGCTTTACAAGCCTCTCTAAGCAGTTTATAGAGTCAGCATATTGCCCCCAACAATCTGGTCCTTGTTTTACCAACCTCAGAAGGATGGCAGGCTGGTCAGGATTAAACTGCTGGCAATTGGCAAAATTAGCCTGCAATTCTAACCACTGTGCCACCACAGCTCTCTACAATACCATAATAACATCTAGTTTCAGCACTGAATAGCAATAGCACTTAGACTTATATACCGCTTCATAGTGCTTTACAGCCCTCTCTAAGCGGTTCAGAGTCAGCATATTGCCCCCAACAATCTGGGTCCTCATTTTACCCACCTCGGAAGGATGGAAGGCTGAGTCAACCTTGAGCCGGTGAGATTTGAACCGCCGAACTGCAGCTAGCAGTCAGCTGAAGTAGCCTGCAGTACTGCACTCTATCATTCAGCTTCCTGATATAAACATGGATGGTAGGAAAAGCCATAAAGCAGAACAGCCCTATTGTTCCAAACTCATTTTCATATATATATGGTCATGCAGTATGAATATTTTGAACAGAATGAGGCTAATAGAAACATTTACATGTACAGGAATATGGAATATGGCAATAGATTTCCTCTCTCTCATATCACCCTTTGGAACACAGTCCTCTCTAATAGCAATAGCACTTAGACTTATATACCGCTTCACAGTGCTTTACAGCCCTCTCTAAGCGGTTTACAGAGTCAGCATATTGCCCCCAACAATCTGGGTCCTCATTTTACCAACCTCAGAAGGATGGAAGGCTGAGTCAATCTTGAACCTGGTGAGATTCGATCTGCCAAACTGCTGGCAGCCGGTGATCAGCAGAAGTAGCCTGCAGTACTGCACTCTAACCACTGCACCACCGTGGCTCTGTAATGTTACAGTGGAACCAACTATGAACCTTAAAGGTTTCTACTTTAGTCTTGTCTCTTCGTTTAGGCTTTTCCTGACTATATGGTATGCAGATATAAAAAAAATATCAAGTTTCAACTAATCCATTATCTACAGCGAGATATTATTCTTTATATGAGAAGTAACCTGGGTGCATGCAGAAATTTGCTGTTGTCATCAAAATGACCAAAGCAGCATCATACCATCACAATCCATGAACAAAGGGGCTATTGTCATGACACCATGATTCTGTTTTATTATTCTTTCCCCTTTGCCTTTAAACCTGCCCTGATGGATGCTACTGAGAAGTAGAATCAAATTGAAATACTACTACTTCTAAATAACCAAAAATACAAGTCATAGCCCAGACTCTAAAATAGCCTTCGTGAGCATGATTCTTTGAGAAAAATGGAAGGTCTCAAGTCTTACAGAGCAAACAGGGAATCTAGACTCAGTTCATATTCAGATTTCTCCCAAAATAATCTTAATTTATCTGATAAGTGAGATGATCAAGAGTGTTGAGGAGGGCTATGACCTTGAAGATATTCCTTGATCCTACAGTCATCTTGCATATTATCAATTAAATTAAATACTACTGGACTGATAAATACTATTTTTATTTGTCTTAGTCACTAGAATAATACATGCTTTGATTCAGTAATGGGTCGAATGAAGACTGATAAATTGGAATCCTGACAAGGCAAAAACATTGTGTATCATGTAATTCATATCAAGAAATGGATATACAGGATTATACTTCAAAAACAATATTTTCTCATCACATATCCAGGTGCCAGAAAGGAACTATTTTTGAATAGTTATAGGTAGGCTACAAGGATCCATGTCTTTCTAATTGTATTATTGTAATGTAGGAATACTTACATTAAAAATGAGAATACTTCATATAATTACAAGCAGCTTTAAACACAATTTCAAAAATCTTCAACATGTAATCAGTTCAGGCCTCTGGTAAGATCTTTCCGCTCATGCCTCACATAACATGCTGTTTGGGAGAGTGAATAGAGAATATTAGAGAATGAGAGAGCCCACGGGGTATTGGGAATAAAGGGAAAAGAATGAACTCAGTCCAGGGGTGGGTTCCAACTTACCTCGCTGCCGGTTCGCTCCCTCCCGCGTCACGTGGGCGTGCCTTGTATGTGCATGCGCAGTAACAAAAAATCCAATTTTTTTAAAAAAAAGCCAAAAAAAAAAAGATGGTGACTGCATGCACAGTGCCGGAAGTCAGCTTCTGCACATGCTCAGAAGGAAAAAAAAAATTTAAAAAAAATAAAAAAAAATCAGAAAAAATTCAAAAAAAAATTCAAAAAAAAAAAAGATGGTGGCCCCCACGGACCGACACCAACCGATCCGGTTCAGTGGTGTCATCATGATGTCACCAGTAGGCCGCTACCGGTTCAGGAGAACTGGTCCGAACCAGGAGGAACCCACCCCTGACTCAGTCATTCTGGATTGAATCTCAAACACAACTTTATTCGATGCTTTTCATAACTTGCATGCAGTCCCAAAAGACTGCGCCTGAAAGAGGTTCTTCTGAACTGAAAAGAGATGGCCCTCCCATGTTCTAATGGGTAATACTTCTAGCTAATGTCTTCAGTGGACATGGTTGTGAATTCACTTAAATTTACAGTATTGTTACTTAACTTAAAGCTCTAAATAACTTATAGTCTAATATTGGAAGTCACATATTCCCAAGTATAGAATAGTCTCTGTATATAACTGATGGTAATTTTACAATCTTTGCAATGCCAAGTCAAAATCCTTTTTTTAAATTTCATGATGATTTTAATAAAATATAATACGAATGTCTATTAGCCAATTCTATTTTGCTATTCTTCATTCATTATGATTAGTGTTGCTTATTGTCTTATTGAACACCACCATTACTGATACATTTGCTCTGCATACTAAGGAAGCCAAGGCTGTAAGAATGACAAGTGACTGGGAAATCAATAAACAAATCATACAAAGTGTTGCGGAGATAAATAATTAGAGGTGACATGATCTTGTTTCCCTGCTCTCAATTCTCAATAATAAGACCAGAGTCCAGGAAAGAATAAAAGTAATATATTTGCATAACAAAAATAAGAACACCTAAGTCTGTGTCTACATGGTGAAGAACAAAGAGAACAAAAGGAAGATTAACACATGCGCAGTACAAGTATCACATGAGAACTTCATATCACTATACAGTGTCATTTCAGAATAAGAGTCCTGCTGACAAATTAAAATGAACGTAGTGACAAACCCCTTCTTTGTCAGTAGGGCGAATATCAGTTATACATCAAAACATCAATTAAGGCACATCATCTCACGCAGGTATTCATGCTGCGCTGCTGGTAATGGCTTGGTAAGCATGTCAGCAATTTGATCACGTGTAGGTATGTACTGCAATTTTACAAAACCTTGTTTCACCAACTGTTTATTTTTCTGATAACA
>QLTV01001703.1:3051849-3074241 GCA_003457575.1 Thermophis baileyi
ATCCTTGTCCCTGGAACAAGCAGATAGGGAGAAGAATCCTGTGGCTCAGAGGTTTAAACACTTGCCTTGTAAGGCAAGTGGCCCAGGTTCTAATCCCATAAGGGTGTGGCTAGCTGATGAGAGCTAAATAGCTTGAAATAGATCTATACTAGTCTCCCTTTATTTATGTAAAAATATGTAACATATAGAAACGGACTGTCGTTTGTAATTGACTGTCTGGATGGCCCCTGGAGGGGCCGAAAGGCAAAAAGGAAGCAGTTTGCTCCCTCCCATATTTGGGTATACCAGGTGATTTAACAGAGAAAAAAACAAACAAACAAACAAACAAACAAACAAACATACATACATACATACATACATACATACATACATATATATATGCTTTGAGTTGAATGTAGTTTTTCCTAGCTCATCCCAGCTCACACATTGTTGTCTGCTGTGATAGCAAATGTGCAATGGCAGAAATGCCCCCTTATTGGATTTTCCAAGGTTTTCCCTACTAAAGTCTGCTGCTGCCTCTGTGGCAGGTCTTGCTCAGTAATATGGTGGTTGTAATACTTGTATGACATGTCCACCATATCCAGTTTGAAATCCAGATATTTATTATTTTTCTTTCTTCAGACTAGCTGCTTTTAATGCTGATCTTTCTTTAAAAACCACTAGTATACTAGGTGTGAAGTGTTACAATTACTACACCATTTAGAACGACCTGTGATTAAATAGCAGTTATTGAGGAAGAGCAGGGAAAATGCAAAATGGTGGTTGTGTTGGCATACATGTGCATTTTGATGACTTAAGTTTGTATATTTTGTATAAATGTATTTTAACTCTGTGTTATTATATTACATAACTATAACTTCACTATCTCACTACCTATCTATCTCTCTATCTCTGTGCCTATCTATCAACTCTGAGAAAGGAAAGGAAAGAGATGGACAGTTTCTTTCTTAGCATGTTAGTTGACAATCCATATTGTCAACTTGCTTCAGAAGCATCCCTAAACAGCATTGTCCTAAAGCAGGGGTGTCAAACTCAAGGCCCAGGGGCCGGATCCAGGGTGCTTAGATCTGGCCCATGGGGCCAGCCTGGAAATAGCAAAAGACCAGCCACCGGTGCCTCTGCCAGTGAAAACAGAGCTCGTGAGGGCCGTGCGCAGTCCTTTTGAGCTCCATTTTTGCTGGCAGAGGGTTGCAGGAGGCTGCCCAGTCAAAAATGGAGCTTGTGAGGGCCACGCGTGCCCCCCCTGAGCTCTGTTTTCACTGGCAGAGGGTTGCAGGAGGCCGTCACAGCTGAAAACAGAGCTTGGGAGCCTGTTTTCACTGGCAGAGCACTTGGGACACCACATGTTCCCCCCGACACAAGTGACATGATGGCCACACCCACCCTGGCCATGCCCAACCTAGCCCCCTGAGGTCAAACACAATCCTGATGCATCCCTCAATGAAATCAAGTTTGACACTCCTGTCTTAAAGCATTAAAAAGTCCAATCAGGTTTATTATTGGATAGGAGCAGCTTAAGGGTAAAATGTTACAAATAATCAGTAACAGCAGAAACTGGTAAAAGGATATGTTCTTCCTATTTACCTTAATTTTAGCTCTATAACGAATTGTTTCCTCTGTTTATAATTGTCTTGTGAGTGGCATTGGTTAGGTAGCCAAAATGACACTAGCTAAATGCAAAGGATATTCTTTGAGGGACCATTTATGCCAGGCGTGTCAAACTGGCGGTCTGCGGGCTGGATGCATCATGCATAGGCCACACCCACCCTGGCTCCACAAAGGCAAAAAACATCACAATACATCATGTGATGTCACGTGACATGATCGAGTTTGACACCAGTGATTTATGCAATCTGAGAATACTATTAGGTGTCACATGGTATAATAACTTGATGTAAGCATTACCCTCTTTTATGACATACAGTTAGTTCCCTTTGCCTTCTCTTCTGAACGGGACTTTGTCATTAAGGTACACGTGTACCCTAGTGATCTCCAAAAAGCAGAAAATTGGCATCTTGTTTTGTGGCTAGTTTCATGCAGTAAAATATACTGCCTGAATAATGTTCTCTAAGTCTCTGAATAGATTAAGGTACCTAAAAGAAGAAAAATCACAATACAAAGCATGCTTCTGCCCATGTGAATAAAATCAGGACAACAAGGTGCTATTCTTCTGTAACTCTTGGCTGCTGTAGATTAATGCTATTTAATCTAGAGCAGGGCTGTCAAAGTCGCGGCCCGCAGGCTGGTTGCGTCATGCGCTGGGGAAGGGGGGAAAAGTCCCATCACGTGACGCCGCCATGATGACGTGAGTTTGACACCCCTGATCTAGAGACATTTCAGTGGTGCAATAAGAGAGTGATATGCAAGCATATTGATTCAGGGTTGTTCATTCCTGAACCTGATGCACAATAGACAAGAATGCTTTCTGGGAGAGACTTTCCCAGGTCTTCAGATGAAACCTTGACTAAAATAGAACTTTATATATTTTCAGTAAAGTTTTCATCTCAGGAAAGCCATTGCAGTTGTGTCTGAGTTACAGAAAAATATCTCAACTTGCTCTCTATTAACCTTTCAGAGCAGGGGTCTCCAACCTTGGCAACTTTAAGACTTGTGGACTTCAACTCCCAGCAAAGCTGGCTGAGGAATTCTGGGAGTTGAAGTCCACATGTCTTAAAGTGGCCAAGGTTGGAGACCCCTGTTTCAGAGCAAGCTGAGGTCTTTTATTCCATGAAACCATTGAAGATGATAGTTTCAACGCTTTACTGTCCTGCTGTGTCACTTGTAATTTTAATTTGATGTGATCTGTTCTTAATTGAAACTGTTGCTGGAATTGTATTAACATTATTAATTAATGTTATCTGCCTTGTGAGCATGTAAGTAAAATGTTAAAATATGAGGAAAATGAATTAAAATTTAGATTTCTATTTCTGAATGCTTCATGTTTTTATAAAAGATGTGCAAACTACTCCTCTCAGAAGAGCATTTAGCATCACAAAGGAAGAATTTGTGTATCAGTGTTTGCATGAAATCATTTCCTATATGACATGTCCCCTGTACCACAATGTTTGCATTTCACATTGTTTGAAATACATATTCCTTTGACAATACAATTCTAGAATTTAAAAATAGATACAGATATTAGAAATTAGAACCTTAATACTTTTGGCTAGTAGGAAAACTAAATAAATTTTATGTAAGAGTTTAATCAAGCCACACAGAAATTATTCATATATATTGTTTGTTGGTGGAAGTGGCAAAACTAATTGCTATAATTTTTAAAAAAAGGGACTTAATCCAGTTTTGTTTCCACTTGGAAAATGCTTCTGGACTTCATGCTTGAAACAGAAAAAAAATGAAACTTTGATTTTAGGTTTTGATGATTTGTAATTGTAACAATGGCTAGCAGTCACTAAATATGTAAAACAAAAAGCTGAGGTTTCAACTGTATTTTGTATTCTACTTCAGTGAAAAATGTTAGACCGCAGTACTTTTTTCTCTCCTTTTTACCCTACATTCCTCTCCCCACTTTTACCCTTCTCTATTCCCCCATGATCTTTGTTTTCATTTGTACTTTCTATTATAATAAACTTTAATAATAATAGAAAATAAATTATTCAATCATATTGAAATGCTTCCTCCATCATACCTGTTGCTACTGGGATTTAGACTTACATAGGGATTTTTAAAGTGTTAAATAAAAAAATACATTTAATTATATCTCAGCCACAGTCCTTAAACAGATGTTATGGAAATGTGTAAAGTATTGAGTTCATTTGCCCTTGAGATCAAACTTGTAAATAATACCAAATGTTTTTAGTGGCTCAGTTGTCAACACTTACAGAAATGCTTCCCTGACTATAGCAGCACTTTGTTTTTCTCCCTTGGGTACAATTTTCAGCACATGAGTGTTTACATTTTTGCCAGCTGCTTTGGTGGTTTTTCACAAGCCACCATGCTCCAAAGAATGTTGTCATTGCTCAGAAGCTTATGGGGGGGGGGTCTCCAGTAGAAAAATTCAGTAAGCAGAAGATCACATATTTGGGGCATGTGATCAGATAATGGACTAGAAAAAGCAATAGATTGTTAAGGCTGAGGGAAGCAGAGGAAGAAGAGAACAATGCAAAAGATGAATACATTGGATCACATAAATTATTTCAATGTCTTTCGTAGAGCTGTTTTTTAATGGGGAACATTTGCCCATATATCCACCAGGAACAAAACCCGAATTAATGGCACTTAACCAACTAATAAGAAAATCATGGAAGTTCCAAATGTTTTTGTAAAATGGCTATAATATGTCCCACATATATGAATGTAGCACCTCCATGGTTACATAATGAGTTCCTTGGGGAAACTTTATGTCCAATCACCATGCATTGTCCATTTTCCTACATCTGAAGAAGCAAGCCATAAAAACCTATGCACTTGCTGTGAAAAGTACATGTTGGGCTCAGTCATAGTTCTCTTTTGATGGCCACCAAATTTAGGCATGGACCATAAATGGAAGGATAGTAAGCTATCAGTCTTTGAGGTTCATCAACAGGCTTTTTCAATTGCCATAAATGGTGTCATTATGTGATGAATATATTTGGCTGTTATTGATTGCTGCTATGACCTGATCTTCCATGAGAAAGGCATCATTCTATTGCTTACATACTGTGAAGCACATACTGTGACAGTCAAACTGTTCACAGGAAATACAAATACACCTTAAGGTAAATGCTCAAATAAATAAATAAATAAATAGGGATATGAAGGAGTTGAAATGTACAGCTAAGGTAATTAAATAGCCATGATCAGTGCAGAAATCATTCACAATACCGGTAGTGACTAGAAAAATCTGAGAGTCCAGAGAAGGTTTAAAGGAACTTTTTTTTCCCAATTTAGTATGCCAACAAACAGAAGTAATAGCTTTTGCAAGAACTGTCCATACAATCAATGGAACTATCTGTGGGAATACAGGCACATTAATATATAACATGCGTGATACAAATGAGACATCAATGCATCTAAATGACTTATTTTATGCACTTCCTTATAGAAATACAGGGGAGAAATGATACACTTACATCTGCTTGACCAACTAGAGCAGGGCTGTCAAACTTGCGGCCCACGGGCTGGATGCATCATGCCAGTGGTGGGTTGCTGCCGGTTCGGACCAGTTCTCCTGTACCGGTGGCGGAAATGTTCACCTGCTCGCCAAACCGGCAGCGATGGCACGCCCCCAAACTGGTTTTCTGGTCGCCGCAGTCCTGCATAGAATGCTCTGCGCATGCACAGAGGGTTATGTGCATGCACAGAGGGTCATTTCCACGAAGTGACGTAGGCGCCCGCATGAGCGAAGCAACCCTAACCCTAACCCTGAACTAGAGCATTCTTCAGAAGCTTGGACATCGGTTTTCAGAGCTCTCAGCTCGTGTTGCTATTGCTGAGAATTTGGGAGGGGGCATGGGGGGGATTGAAATCAACATACGTTTAAGTTTGAGGAAAATAGCCTTGCCTCAAAAGATATATTGGGCAGTGAGGGGTACAAGCCCTGTTTGTAAGCTCTTCAGATATGGAATGTGAAAAGCAAGCTTCAGAGCTACCTTAAGAAAAATATGCATTTGATTATCTCAACCGCTGTGATGAAAAACCAAAGGTATGGTTGTAGTATGGAGCAGAAACTATAGTATAGTAACTATAGCATGGGGAAAAATAGATTCACTAGGACTTAAACTCAGACCAGGAGCAAACTGCTGGATTGACCTGGGTCAGCAGTAGACCAAACCATTGCTTTGGGCATCTGATGGAAGCATGATAGATATTTCTGCTTTCTATGAAAGTGTATATATGTGTTTTATTTATATATTTGGAAATAAAAAAATGAGGAAAGCTTTAAAATATATTGAGGTTTACATTCACATACAATAAATCTAATGGTTTCTATTCATTTTTGAAACAATATTTGGATTTTCCATTATTTACTTCAGTCCTGCTCGATGCAAGCTTAATCCTATTCATAATCCTGTAATTAAAAATATATTACATGGTAGCCTTGTTGTTTAACATTCTTTTCAATAACTATACAAAAATATGTTTTAAACATTGAATAGGGAGGAGGAACGTTGCAGCAGCCGATTGAATTAAAAATTCCTGTTTCCCAATAACAATACTAATTGGGTTACAAAATATTATTTGTAATTAATGTTTAAAAATCTCAAAGACTTGTTGGGTAAAGTATCTAGGTAATTAAACTTAAGTCTCTTGCAGATATTCAAGGGGCTTCTAAGTTGGGCAGTAGAAATTCTAAACATCCATATACATGAGCCCTTTCACTTTTCTTCCAAGAGATCTCTTAACGGCAAATTATCTGACAGCATAACAAAGCATGGTCTTTGAAGTAACTTAATTTGAAAGGTACATTCATTAACTAATATTATCTAGATATTTACAGATGCTACTCCTGGAATTGATTACCGCAGCCTTAGCTAAGGAAACACATTTCTATTCATGTAATATATTCCAGAACCACGTTTTAATTTTCTTTTAAATGAGAACTGAATAAAAAACAATTGCTCATAACAATTACCCTATAAAATATCAATTCAAGTTTTCTGCTGTTTATAACATGTAGATTAAAAGTATACACAAACACACCCTTTTCTCTTGCTATTAGTCATCACACCCCAAATTTGTTGGGATTACAATTCCTGAAGTTCCAAACCAGAGAACTGAAGTTATAACATTGACAAGTGATAAGAGAAGAATTAGTTTAATTCAATCTTACCCAACCTCACTATCTTCACATGTGTTAAGATTACAGGAGAGTAGGTGGATCTGTAGCATTGGTCACTGTCAATCTGGCATGGCCAAACACCTGTGAAAACAGTTTCTTCCCAATTTTTTCCTCTAACAACACTGACTATTGGGTCTTTGGAATACACATATGAAATGGAAAGTATAACCAGATGAATGAAGAACATTTTAAGAAATGAAATGTGCATGTTTACCTTGTACAGTATAACCAAGACATTGATCTCCTGACCATAGTTGATACATTAAATACAATTTTCCCCTCCACTGTATCATATGTGCTGCTTTGCTATAATCCCTGGTAGTCATCAATATGTATGAATGCAGCATATTCTTACCCAAGTGATAATTGCATGTTTCAAACATTTTATCAAAGCTATACACTGAAGTCAACCTATCAACGGTGTACAATTCAGCAACTGTGTATGACAGGATAAAAGCCAACCAATGGCTAGTGCAACTAGAAATAAAACTGAGATTTTAAAAATGAGATTATTTTATAAACTGAATATCAGCCATGATGATAGGTATGATTCTGGCCACCAGCATACCCTTTGCTGTTGCTGCTATTTAGAAGCCAGAAATGTTATGCACACTAATATAAGAAAGAAGTATGTATTAATCTGAATTTTATAGCAATTTTATAGGAACAGAGAATCTTGAACTCAGATGAGCTGATTACATTTTTATTTCTTTTTTTGTTTTACAATACTTTTATGTAACCTAGCAGTTTATTAAAAACATATGGAATTAGCATAAATAATCCCAAACTAAAATGTCCATTCATTCAATCAACCTCCTACAAAACTTCAAACATTTGATCAAAACCATCTTGTGGAAAGCTAGAAGACAGGTGTCAGCTGAACTTTCACAACACATTCCAGAGTGTACAGCCATCATAGATACAGACCATTTAGGATCCATGATCTCCCATAAGATGGGTCTCCCAATATGTCACTGCATGATAAACAACTATGCCAATTCTTTTCAAAGGAAATAAAGGCATGCAGAGTTTTACAGACCAAAAACCAGTATTCTGAATTTGATTAGCAAACAGAGCAGCAACTGCCAAGAACAAGGATAAAGCTAGCATGCCAGCGTGTACCCATTAGCAGCCTGATTGCACATTTTCTACCAAATAAAGCTTCTGAATCACATTTAATGGCAGGCCAGGTAAAGTATATTACATTAATCACAGGCATGAATCACTGTTGCCAGGATGTCCTGATCCAGGTAAAGCCAAGTTGACATACCAGCTGCCACTGGCTGAAAGCTCTGCAGGCCGTAGTTTCCACCAGCATGAATGACAAGTCCAAGAGATGTTATGGAACCAGAATGTTTCTGGAGAAACAGCAATATGATTGCACCTGAGACTTTCTACCAATCCAGACCATTGCCTTTAGACACCTGAACAAAAGTTCTACACATGGGAAAACACTGACGCAAACAAGGCTTTTATGCCCCTGGGGGACGAGGGGGTGGTGGGGGGGGGGGGGTAGGAATGCTATTGGTTATCTATCTGCTCAGAATGTTTTCACCAATTGGAGAATCCATGATATAGCCAGCTTTCTATATATTAGTCAAAGTGGTTTCCTTGAAGATTTGCTGAACATTTCAATAACCATTATATTTTCTCCATTTTTTTAGCAGTATCTAGAAATGCCTAGTAATTTATCAAGTTGGAAACTAACATGGAGAAGAATCTAGTCTTATTAATTTGCAATACAAAGTTGACAAAATCTAACCCATGAAAGGGAGGGGAAGTTGTTCAGTAAGGTCCATCAGAAAAAGATACAATTGGGGTTACACAACTGGTAAGAGGTTGGTGCAATACTTATGCATGGGCAACACAAACTCTCTCTCACACAAGCACAGATAGAAAACATCATAATCTTCAGCAATTCTGACCTCAATTGTTGATTTGTTTGCATTTAATTGAAAACGAATTGAAAAAGAAAAGCATTTGAGTTAAATCAATGTGTGGGTTATTCTAAGAGTCAGTTGCAAACCTTGCAATTGGCAGAGTCACCCCAAGACACTTTGCTGCCAGAATTATAAAGCAACACTAGCCCATTCTATGTATAGGGGCACCCTGGACTTGAAGTGAAGTTCATTTCCTTTCTGCCAACAGGATAGTGTCCTAAATCCCAGTGCAGGCTAATTTAAAGATTCATTATAGGCTGCTTGGCATACAGATAGCTTCATTCTTCATTGCAGGGTGTGTTCATGGGTGTGCATGTGGATACACAAATTTCCAGAAAGAATTATCACTGTTTCTCAATATCTGCAACAAATTATAACAATTTTTTCACTGCACCTTACAGCAGGACCAGTTCTGAACTGTAGTATTTTTTTCTTAGATGTGCCCTTTCAATCAAAGATTGAATCCATTATCTCTGGTCCATTATATCTAGTCTAGATCAGAGGTGGGATCCTCCTGGTTTGCACCGGTTCTATAGAACTGGTAGCAAACCACTGGTGACATCACGGAGCCGGTTCTGTCAGTGCCAGACCGTGAAAAAAAAAAATTTGGATTTTTTTTTTTTGGATTTTTTTGCTGTTTTTTTTCTTCTGTGCATGCGCAGAAGCTGAGTTAGTCATGTTTGGAGTAGATCTATTTAAATAATTGGGAGGAGTTAATGTGACTACATTTAAGAAAACTTTCTGGCATTAATATACTGCCATAATGTACATTTCTCCAATTCTTTGCTATTTCTATGGGTCAGGCACACATGCAAAGAAATACACAGCAAACAGTGTATATCATCTGTACTGTTTGCTGTTTGCTGGGAGGCAAATTGCTGGGAGGCAGAGGCAGATTTTTTTTCCTTGTTTTCCTCCCCCAAAACTAAGGTGCGTCTTATACTCTGGTGCATCTTATACTCTGAAAAATACGGTAGCCATACAAGGACACACTGCGCCCAGGGTACTTTGTATGTTTCAAACAATCCAATTCCTAGCTTTACTCTTAAGAAAAGAATAATAAAAAATGGTAAGCTCCAGGGGTGAAATTCAGCAGGTTCTGACAGGTTCTGGAGAACCGGTAGCGGAAATTTTGAGTAGTTTGGAGAACCAGCAAATACCACCTCTGGCTGGCCCCAGAGTGTGAGAGCTCTCTTGCTCTCTCTCTCCAAGCGCCCCGTGTGCACACAGACAGCCCATTTGGCAGGAGGAGGCATGGCACAACTGGGATGTTTTGTTTGCTGCCAAAGGAGCCACTGACCAACTGACTGACCTGATCAAAGCTGATCCCAGTGTAGGGGAGACTGTGGGGTTAGTTTGGCCAGGCAAATTATCCCCCCCCCTTCGCTATCAAAGTGGATCCTGCAGTTGCGCTGCAATGTAGAAATGGGAAATGGAGCAGACAACATGAGGGAAGGAGATGCAGCAGGGAGAAGAGAGTTTGCCACCGCTTGCCCCACCTACCACCAGCCAGATGCCCTCGCTTCCCCCAAGCATTTCTTTGCCTACCTGATTTCCAGCTCTGTCGCATTTCTTGCTATCGTTTGCAGGAAAACAAAAGTTTGTGGGATTTTTTTCTTTTGCAAGAAGTTGAAATTGATTGATTGCACTTTATTTTTAGTCCCACAACCAGGGGTGGGTTCTAACTTACCTCGCTGCTGGTTTGCTTCCTTCATGCGCAAAAATAAAAATAAAAAAGCCAAAAACAAGATGGCGACACATGCGCAGTGCCGGAAACTCGACTTCTGCACATGCGCAGAAGAAAAAAAAAATTCAAATAAAATAAAATAAAATAAAAGATGGTGGTGCCCACGGACCGGCACCGACCAAACCGGATCCGTGACGTCATCATGATGTCACCAGCGGGTCGCTACCGGTTCAGGAGAATTTTTTGCTGTTTTTTTTCTTCTGTGCATGCGCAGAAGCTGAGTTCCCGGCACTACGCATGCACCGCCATCTTGTTTTCAGCTTCTTTTGGGGAATTTTTTGCACATTTTCAGCACTGCGCATGCGCGCACGTGCGAAGCTTGCGCACGGTCGCACGGCATGGCTGCGCGGCACGGGAGGAAGCAAACCGGTGGCGAGGTAAGTTAGAACCAACTCCTGGTCTAGATGTGGAATATAATTACAGGATCACTTGTTCAATCTTCAATCTCAGTCAGTTGGATCCATTTGGCATCTTCAGTCAAGGCTGTGTAGTCCAAATGGTTCCAATAATTGGTCAGGAAGATCCTAGGTGCAATATTTCCTATCTGGCATTTAAATAGGATTACCATAACTGGGCTGCAAAACTCCAGATGGCCACAAGATGTCAGTTAAGTAATGCAAATATCATAGCCCTAGTTTAATAGAAGTAAAGTCAAGATTAATTATATCAAGCTTGACTTTACTTTGAAGTCAAGATTCATTAAAAAGAATCTTTACGGACATGTCCACATAATTTTCTTGGCAGCAATAGGAAGGTTTGCCACAGCTGCCTTCTGGATTAAAGTTTGTTTTGTTTTGTTTCATTTTACTTTATATACTTTATGTATCCTGGTACCTTCCTGTGATTTTCTATTCAAATGCTGAGTATATCCAGGTACTGACTAGATATGTCACAGCTTAGTTTTTTTCAATATTAGCCTGGATGGACTAGAACAGGGGTGTCAAACTCGTGGCCCGCGGGCCGGATGCATCACGTGCTGGCTCCGCCCCCGCCCGGTTTAGCGAAGGGGAAAAACGTCCCAATACGTCACGTGATGCCGCCGTGACGATGCGAGTTTGACAACCCTGGACTAGAAAGTGCCTCCTAGTAGTTTGATGGTACCATAATAATAATTAAATAATAATAGTTCAATAGTGGTTTGCTTATTACTACTGGTAATACTTACTAAATAATTGCTTTATATAGAAGGAAGAACTGAGACTCTGTTTCTTTTACCTGGAGATCTGTTCATATTTGTCTACTGCTTCACATGCATACACAGCTGACCTCTGTTCTAGCTGACTTTGGAACAAATGTTTGAGGATTGAATTTCCAGTAGATAAGCCAAGCAGATGCCCTCCATGTCATACACAAAGTATCAGTCTACCACATGAGCAACAGAACAGGAATTTTCTTCCCACCCACTCTGTTCCAGACATCATCAGATCCATTTAAAAAAATGTGAACACTTACTTGTTTAATGAAGCAGAGTAACAGGAGGTGGTTAACAAAATTAGTAAAGTCAGATGGCAATTAGAAAATGGCACTTAGTGGCATTATATGATAAGGGAGGGGTTGTTTTAAACCTTATTAGAAAAGTTAGATGAGCGTTATGTATGTTTGCTACCTTGAGTTACTTATACAGTAATAAAGGCAAGATAAAAATCTAATAAATAAAAATAAATCAATTTACTAGCTGTTTAAGGGTGTGTGTTTTATGCTATTGTAAATGTATCATAATGTATACGGATTTTATTGCTTCTATATTTTTTCACAATTTAATTTTTACATGTTAATTGTGGTTTTTTGGGGGGGAAGATGCATCCAGTGGAGGGCATGTCATAACATTTGTGATTATTGTTTGCTTGTAGACCTACTCCTATTTACAGTAGATTTATAGCATATTTGTTATTTATTTAAGTCCTTTGAAGGCAATAGAAACCTTTCATTTCAGACTGCAAGATTAATTCTGAAATGCATTAAACACGGAGAACACAAACTATATAAACTAGATTTCCTATTTAATCCTCTTCAAAATATGTTTTATAAGAACTCCACTGATATACTATGAGGAACTCATATTCATGGCATTGAATATTTATTTAACCACAGAAACTCAATTGTACCTGATTTGGTATTCATTTTTAACTCTTAGGTATTCAAGCATTTCCAGTATTTGAAATTCTTCTAAATGTTCCTTAAAAAAGCAACAATGTCGGCTGGCATATTATTTATCAACAGCAGGGTGTTTTATGAACACTTTAAACAGTTCTCATAAAATGAACAGAGGAGGCATCAGGTAGGCCTGGTCCCCCATTATTGTTTGCAATGGAAAATGTTTCCATTCATAATCCAAATGGAAAATATTTGAATCTAGTCTAAATTCTGTCAATAGTTTCAACATTGACATCTGATGTTTATTTCCAGTCAGCCTATTTGAATGGTCAAACTAATTTACCATTTAAAACACCTTTAGACCACATGTACATTCTGATGCAAAAAAAAAAAAGAGAGACAATGTTAATATCAGGATGTCTGCACAAATGCATTTGATGATGCTTTTGGAGATGCTAATTTTATGATATGCTAACAGAAACAATAATACTGATTATTGGAAAGTTTCTAGAGGATGCCACATAAAAGTTTCTCAAATTTTATAGCCCATTAGTTGTTCACAGTAAGAGCAGAATACTAGCTAGGATTGGAATTCAACTATGATTACTCCACTGGAAAATCTGTCCTGCTTATTATTCTATTAATGAAAATAATGCTTGTTAATTTACTGTTTCATGTTTTCTTTTCAAAGAAGTCAGGTTGCTACAGAGTTCTTGTGACTGTGCATCAATTAAAACATTAGACTTAGCAAAGTAATGCCACATACACGAAGTACACAGAGGAAATCCAGTGTACTAGATAATAGCCTCATAGCTCAGGTCAACAACCATTCGTTTTTATTTTCCTAAGGCGAGAATTATATAAACTATTCCTCAGTTTGACAACCCCCATGTAGACTTTCAATAGTTATAAATATCCAGATTAAAAACTCAGGAACAATCTATTCTAAAACAAATAGGACCTTTTCTTTAGCCAGGTTACTCTGGCTTCTGAATTATTTCTGTAAAAACAACAACAACAACAACAGTATGCATGTCAATGAAAATCATTCAACTTTCAGGCCTTGCACATATTGTTGAACAATACAATCCTACGGTATACATAACATACTTCCTGTACATTTGGAAAACTTCCACTGGATTCAGTGAGGCTTGATCTCAAATAGTACCGTAATTCATCCTGAAAATTAAATTTCCCATAAAATTCTCTTATAAAATTCCAGTTTATAAGACTGGAAATTATAGAATACATTCATAGACACAAATTACTACCAACTGTTCTTCCCTTTTAGTGTCCTCTTTTAAATAATTACATCTCAGGATATTGTGGACTACATTGCTAAATATGTTCAAGTTCCATCAAAACAATATACAGTAGTTGAAACTTGATGCAATTCAAGAATAGAGTACATTATACAGTCTGTTCAAGCATATACTATGTGGAAATAGGAGGAAACTATTTATGGCCAGGCACAAATTATTTCAGTTTCCAAAGCAGGCCTAAATAGCAAACAGAGAAGGAATACATAATCAGAGCATATTCAGAAATATGTAGCGTACTTCCTAAATGAAGTTGCTGCATTCAATGCATTGAATTATGTATCAATGTGTATAAGTTTCTTCTTTTCCTTCTTCTTCTTCTTCTTCTTCTTCTTCTTCTTCTTCTTCTTCTTCTTCTTCTTCTTCTTCTTCTTCTTCTTCTTCTTCTTCTTCTTCTTCTTCTTCTTCCTCTTCCTCTTCCTCTTCCTCTTCCTCTTCCTCTTCCTCTTCCTCCTCCTCCTCCTCCTCCTCCTCCTCCTCTTCCTCCTCTTCTTCCTCCTCCTCCCCCTCCCCCTCTCACTCCCACTCCCACTCCCCTTCCAGTGTTGAGGGAGATACAAAATTCTGGTTCTTGCTCTTCTGGTGGCCTCAACCATTGTTATTTGATGCGGTTGGTGTGTGCCTTTGGTGTTGTTTCCCCATCTTCTTCTGCATCTGCCTCTTGTTCTTTAACCTTCTCTTTATTTTGCATATGCCTTGTATGATATGAAATCCCAAAACATCTTCTCCAGGTGAGCAAACCAAGAATATTCCTACCTTTTAAAATCAGAAACATTGTAAGGATATAAGAGTTGATACGATATCAGGTGAACTGCTTTCTAAAATCGGAATATTTCATTGTTTCCTTTTTTTTTTTCCCCGTTGGTTGTTCTTCCATGTTTTCCCTTTACCATTTTTGGTGGTATCCTGCAAAGTATTATTTTGACATGACTGGACTACAAAGATTATCCCACATACCTTGTCAGAAAAGTTTAGCATTGTAGAGATTATAGAGGTATTATCCTAGGACTCTTTTACCTCTACACTCACAACAGAAAAAGCCATGGAAGAGATTTATCTCTAGGAGCTCAATTTGGTTCAAAGCTTCCTGCCACTATTCCAAGCTTAGCTCTTGTCATTGATGTCTAATGAGATTGTTTCTATTTGGAATCTCCTCTGATAACTAAGCAACCTTCATCTCTCTAAGGATTGCTAGTTGTTGTGCAAACTGGACAATTTAAATTTCATTCAAAATTGAATTTCTAGGACAGATGGACTGCACTTTACTCCAGCTGCAATCACTTAGCTGAATGGAATGAGATTAAATGCTAATGGAGCAGGACTATTGCATTTACTTAATCCCTTAACACTATGTAGCCCTTTTAAAAACAAAATTAAACATGTGCTTTATTGTTAAAAGGATTCAAAACAGGCCTTGTGGGCCAATATATATTATCCTGGTCATTTTGTCTACAAAACACAGCACTTCAAAACTAGAATGTAAAAATTGTGGAATCTGTAACATCCTCATTCATATCCTTGCTATATAAATGCTCATGATTATATTTTTCTTCATTTCATTACTAGGACACCTCTTTTCATTTTGTTCACTTGCGTTACAAAATGTGCTGTGATGCTTAAAATCTGGAATATTGCATTATTTTTCAGATAGGAAATACATTTCCAAACTCGGCTATTTTTAATCAAATAAAATGCAGTTCACCCTATAGCTTTTTCATGATTCCTTACAATTGCTGGTACTGGGTAAGAGAAAGATGCAAAACTATATTTGTCTATCTGCCTGCCTGCCTGCCTGCCTGCCTGCCTGCCTGCCTGCATCTGTCTGTCTGTCTGTCTGTCTGTCTGTCTGTATATCAAATTTACAGTATATAGCTGCCTATCTCATGGAGAGTGACTCTGGGCAATGTACAACAGTCCAATTAAAAAAAAAATAAGAATAATAAGTTAAAACCGTTATATAATATATACTGTAGGTACAGTTCTATCCAATGCCTCAATCACCCTTTATTCCAACCAGCAACCAACACCTCAGAAGGATCATGCAGCACATCCATAGAAACAGCTCCCTCAGAAAACCCTCCACATCCATCAGTCACTGGGATGGACCAATCTAATGGGTCCAGTCTCCCTGAAGTGGATCATGGCACCAGAGAATCCCATAGTAATCAGGGCATGATCCACTAGTACAAAGGGGACACTGGAAATGAAGTCAAGCTATTTAGGCAGAAAGGTTGCTATGCAACAGGAAGGCTGGTACAATAGCACCAATCCCAACTGATCCCTAGAGCCCAAATTAAACAGATCTCCTATCTGGTGACCTGTACGGCAACACTCAGGAAAGCTAAATGTCTATGGAGATTCTCAGTCATCCAGGTCATGGTTGTCCCATAGGCAACTGGATATTTTGCTTCTCATCCAGAGCTGAAGAAGCTTCTTGGATGAGAAGCAAAATGTCTCCCACTCACTCCTTATCGCACCTCGCTCACCTTGGGCAATGCCTAGAGTCACGCCGGGGCATAGGGGAAAGGGCTCGGGGTATAGCTGCTGCTGCTCTCTGGTTCCCTCGCTTGCCTCGACCACGTGGCCCAGCTGATCTCTGCCTGGTAAGTCTTCCTTCACTTCTTACCCAGCTACCTCCCACGCGGGGCCCAGCCCACTTGCCTGCCTTCCCTGCTGCCTTCCCCACTTGCCTGCCTTCCCCGTTGCCTTCCCTGCTTGCCTGCCTTCCCCGTGGCCCTGCCTGCTTGCTTGCCTTCCCCATTGCTTTCCCCGCTTGCCTGCCTTCCCCGTTGCCTTACCCACTTGCCTGCCTTCCCCGTTGCCTTACCCCTGGCCCCGCCTGCTTGCCTGCCTTCCCCGTTGCCTTGGAGGAGCAGCAGACGGACTTCAGGGCGCATAATCTACCCCTCAAGCTCCCAATGCCCGAACCGACGAGCTGGGAGAGAGCTTCGCCATCGTGCTGGTGTGTACGGACTGAGTGGGCTTTTTGCTTCCTCCCCCACCTCCCCATCCCAATCCAGCGCGGTGCAGACAGCCCAATGGAGGTGGAAAATGAGGCGTTTCCATCAGCCCTTCTCTTTTTTTCCCCTAGCCTCCTTTCTCCAGCAATGCACTCAGCAGGCAGTCGCGATCTTTAGATGGGCTTTTATTTTGTCAGCCGGGGGGATGGGGGGAAAGGGCTCAGAATGGTACGTAGGAAATCACCCTGTCTCTGCAGCATCGGCCCGCCTGCGCCACCCCACCTTGCTGTGAGTGACATTGAGTTGGCCATGCCCATTCAGTCACATGACACCCCCAACCATGCCCCCCCCAACCTGTCACTAGGAGGAACCAATTTTTAAATTACTTGAATCCCACCACTGGCCAACACCCCACTTCCAGGCCCAGCCAAGTCTTAATACTGCATGCCAAGTCAACCATGATCAAATCATAGATGAGGGAGGCTTTGTTACAGGACAGTCTTAACATTTAAAAGCAGCAGCTGGAAGCCAGAGTCTCTGAATGTCTTCTGTCTGGGTATCAGGACTGAGATCAAGGAGCCAGAACACGAAACAGTATAAAACTTCTATCAGCATTAAAAAGAAAAAAAACGAGCACAATTGCAAGTAATTTAACTGCCACAGTGACTCTTTGCTCAGATGAGGTTTAATTGCAACCTTAATGAGTTTTTTCTCTCTCTTAAAAGCAGAATGGGGAGGATGTCTGGTTTTCATGGAACATCTCCAAAGTTCTTTATCATCTATGTGTTGCTGCAATTATCATTACCCTTAAATCTCCAAATATATAGTTCCATACAAATCTTGTCTTTGCATATTAATACAACAATTCTCTTTTTTTAAATGTTTTTAATAAAATAACCACAATGTGCATCCTCTTAAAATCGCAGCTCTCCCTAGGATACAGAACCTGTATGCAACTTCTCCACATGTATTTCTTTTAATGCAAGTTCCTTGAAGATCTCTTTTCATATCCTGATGCTGTTCTTGGTTATGTTACTTACTCCGAGGCAGACCTTTTGTTCAAACCCTTCAGAAACAGACATACTTTCTTTGCAACATCAATTTTTCATGTGTTTCTTTTCCCACTGAGATCATTAGCTGGAAAAAGAAATAAACCAGTGAATTTAGTTCAGTGCTGCCACCTGCTGTTGTTAAATGAATCATGCAGTTGTTAATCCAGCTTCCCCCCATTGTCTGCTTGTTGGAAGCCAGCTGGGAAGGTGACCCCTGGGATGCTGCAATCGTGGTAAATACATGTTAGTTGCCAAGTGACTGAATTTTAATTACATGACCATTGGGATGCTGTGATGATCATGTGAGGATTATTTGTAAGTCATTTTTTTTCACTGCCATTGTAACTTCAGATGTAAGTCAAGGACTAGCAGTAACCATATACTTTTAGATGCTTCCATGCACTGAATGTTTCCTACTGCCTGGGTTCAGGTTTTAAAAACTTTTTAAAAAGAAACTATTCTATTCTATTCTCTTTAATAATAGAAAATGCATGTCTACAGTATTTTTCTGTTTATCATCTTCCAGGCTGTTTGGTTTGAAAAGAGATTGGGAGTTTTGGTAATTACATTGCATATTAGATAATTGTTAGTTCTTCAGTTTGTCATCATTGTTCAGGAAGGAGGAGGAGAGGGGTTTTATTCCCCCAGCCTAATAACAGAGCTAGCTCTAGAAGATTTCCTACTCAGAAAATGTTTTTATTTTTATTCTTCCACAGAAATAATCCAACAATGACATGATTGCTAAATGTCACTGGAATCAGTGAAGATAACAGCTTCATTTCCAATCTTCTGAACACAAGAGATTTACAATAACTATATCATTGTGATTATTATTATTATTATTTTCTTGTCAGAAAACTAAGTTCCTAATATAATTAGCCAGACAAGGACACACTGTGCACAGGGCACTTTGTATGTTTCAAACAATCCAATTCCTAGCTTTACTCTTAAGAAAAGAATAATAAAAAATGGTAAGCTCCAGGGGTGAAATTCAGCAGGTTCTGACAGGTTCTGGAGAACCGGTAGCAGAAATTTTGAGTAGTTCGGAGAACCAGCAAATACCACCTCTGGCTGGCCCCAGAGTGGGGTGGGAATGGAGATTTTGCAGTATCCTTCCCCTGGAGTGGGGTGGGAATCGGGTGGGTTCTAAAAATTTTTACTACCGGTTCTGTGGGCATGGCTTATCTTGTTAAAAATGTTGTTCACCTTTTTTCAACTTTATTATCTACATACTATAGATGTACTTTTATGGACCACTGAAAGGAGGAAATGGCTCACATGCTTTGCCCAAGAGTGTGATAGGCAACAGGCTTTTAAGAGGCTGCCACAAAGAAGGGGGGGGGTTAATGTATTTTCCAAAGAAGCAGAAGGCAAAACAAGAAGCAATGGATGGAAACTGAACAAAGAGAAAAGCAACCTAAAACTAAAGAGAAACTTCCTGACAGTGAGAACAATTAACCAGTGGAACTGCTTGTCTCCAGAAGTTCTGGGTGCTCCAACACTGGAGGTTTTCAAGAGGAGACTGGACAGCCATTTCTCTGAAATGGTATAGGGTTTACCCCCCCCAGATCCCTTCTAAGTGTTATTATGTTATTCTGATACCTTTTCCAGGCCCTCTACTCAGACTTTGGCATCCTCAGTTTTCCTGCCTGAGCAGGGGGTTGGACTAGAAGACCTCCAAAGTCTGTTATTCTGTTATTCCTGAGCTAAATAGCTAAGACCCTCATTGGAACCCTATCTCTTTTGCTCCCTCTGGGGCTCCCCCCCCCCAGCTTTTAAATGTCACCCTTATTAAGAGTCGGGGATGCCTGCTCAGATACCTGCTGCTTTTTTTCCCCCCAAAAGAAAAAAAGAAATTGCTGGCCCAGGGTCATAACTTTTTAAGGATTTCAAAAGCTGTTCTTTTAACTTTGTGGTCTTGCTTTTTGGGACAACACACCCCTCCCCCCCCCCAACCACACCTCCTTTGTTAAAGAAAGAAAGAAACCAGAGGAAGGGAGAAAAAAAGCCACACACACACAGGTTGGAGAGCTCTCTTGCTCTCTCTCTCCAAGCGCCCCGTGTGCACACAGACAGCCCATTTGGCAGGAGGAGGCGTGGCGCAACGGGGATGTTTTGTTTGCTGCCAAAGGAGCCACTGACTAACTGACTGACCTGATCAAAGCTGATCCCAGTGTAGGGGAGACTGCGGGGTTTGTTTGGCCAGGCAAATTACCCCCCTCCCTTCACTATCAAAGTGGATCCTGCAGTTGCGCTGCAATGTAGAAATGGGAAATGGAGCAGACAACATGAGGGAAGGAGAAGCAGCAGGGAGAAGAGAGTTTGCCACCGCTTGCCCCACCTACCACCAGCCAGATGCCCTCGCTTCCCCCAAGCATTTCTTTGCCTACCTGATTTCCAGCTCTGTCGCGTTTCTTGCTATCGTGTGCAGGAAAACAAAAGTTTGTGGGATTTTTTTCTTTTGCAAGAAGTTGAAATTGATTGATTGCACTTTATTTTTAGTCCCACAACCAGGGGTGGGTTCTAACTTACCTCGCTGCTGGTTTGCTTCCTATGTGCGCGTGCAAAAAAATAAAAATAAAAAAAGCCAAAAACAAGATGGAAACACATGCACAGTGCCGGAAACTCGGCTTCTGCACATGCGTAGAAGAAAAAAAAATCAAAAAAATTTAAAATAAAATAAAATAAAATAAAAGATGGTGGTGCCCACGGACCGGCACCGACCAAACCGGATCCGTGACATCATCGTGATGTCACCAACGGGTCGCTACCGGTTCAGGAGAACCGGTCCGAACCGGGAGGAAACCACCTCTGGTGGGAATGGAGATTTTGCAGTATCCTTCCCCCAGGAGTGGGGAGGGAATGGGGATTTTGCAGTATCCTTCCCCTGGAGTTGGGAGGGAATGGGGATTTTGCAGTATCCTTCCCCTGGAGTGGGATGGGAATGGAGATTTTGCAGTATCCTTCCCCTGGAGTGGGGTGGGAATGCAGATTTTGTAGTATCCTTCCCCTGCCTCGCCCACCAAGCCACGCCCACCAAGCCACGCCCACAGAACCAGTAGGGAAATTTTTTTGAATTTCACCCCTGGTAAGCTCATAATGACTTTTTTGTCGTTGTTGTACCAAACATATAACCAAATTTCCCCTTGTACAAGTTTGTTTCCCATGAAAAAAGTAAGGCAGAAAAGCAAATGGAAGCCAAGAAGAAGAAAGATCTGTCAAAAGAAATAGTACTTTTCTTAATCAGAATAGCTATGTTTTGTTCTGGAACTAAATAAAAGGATTATGCTGTCATAGACAATTCCCCTCAATACGCTTACCACACACATTATTTTTTGCATGGGTGTATGATTGTGTATAAGTGTGTGTGTGTGTGTATATGTGTGTGTGTATGAATGTATGTGTTGTGGCCCACCAGCGACCCGTGCAGCTGGTTGCAGACTCCGACAGCGAAGAGGCTGTTGTGGTGATGCGCCAGCGGCCTGTGCAGCTGGTACCTAAGTCGGACAGTGAGGAAGTTGGTGGGGACTCAGTGCCAGAGGCAGAGATTCAGTCAGGGCCTTCAGAACCTCCAGAAGCTCCCATCAGTGATGAGGAAGAAGAGGAGGAGCTTATTCTTAATGCACGGGCACGCAGAGCTGCTAAGAGGCAAGAATGGTTACTCAGGAGGAGGTCTCATCGGGAGTAAGGTTTTGGGCTAATTGGCCACTCCCTTAGCCTATTTAAGTAGTGACCACGCTCAACCACGTTGCAGGAAACAACTCCGTTCATTCCACATATTGCCTTGGTCTTTGAAACTTCTGTTCAGCTCTTGATTTCAAACGGCATTATTTTTCCTGCTCATCAGTCTGGGCTTTCTGCCAACTTCAGTAAGTTCGAGTCCTGTTATCAGATAGCCTAATTCGTTGGACTTCTTTGATTCTTTGTGCTTGGACTCTTGCCAACTGTTAAGACGTTAATTAACAGTTGGTGCACCAAAAGGACTTATTTATGATTTCAAGGACTTTAACAAACACGACTGCTAAGAGAGTATTAGTAGTTTAAAGAGTATTAAACAAGGTTTGTTTGTACGTTGCTTGTGTTGTTTTTCTCGGTTCAGCAGCTGGGACAGAACAGTATGTATGTATGTCTCGAATGAGACCAATCACTGTTGTGTCATCTGCGAACTTCAGTAGTTTAATAGATGGATGGTTAGAGCAGTTGGTGCACCAAAAGGACTTATTTATGATTTCAAGGACTTTAACAAACACGACTGCTAAGAGAGTATTAGTAGTTTAAAGAGTATTAAACAAGGTTTGTTTGTACGTTGCTTGTGTTGTTTTTCTCGGTTCAGCAGCTGGGACAGAACAGTATGTATGTATGTATGTATGTATGTATGTATGTATGCATGTATGTATGTATGTGTTGTGTCCTAGCATGGCAAGCCCTACAAAAATGACGCACACACACTGTTTGTCAAATAATATCCTTTTACTACTAATAAAAGATTCTTAGTAGCTAGA
>QLTV01001703.1:3089662-3106665 GCA_003457575.1 Thermophis baileyi
GAAAAGAAGCAGCGGAAGAAAAAGAAAGCAAAGAAGGAAAGGAACGGTGGGAAGGGAGGGGAGGAGAGCGGAGGGACTACAGCTACAGCTCTGGAATATGGGACTGACTTTCCCAACAACATCAGTAAGCCACAGTCAAATCAGCTTCAATTATTTTGTAATAATTACACTAACTTTAATAATTTTGTTACAATTAAAACAACCTTTAAAGATTTTGTTATGATTAAATAAGCATTTATGATTTTGTTATGATTAAATAAGCATTTATAATTTTGTTATATTAAATAGGTGCATTTCATATTAATAAAATAGAAGTTCTCTGATCATTATTTTACAAATGTATTATCTTTTCAAAAAAATTCATCTTAGTGGTCCGGGACTTAAAATTATGAATTAGGGTCCGTGGGATTTAAAATTATGAATTTGGTGGTCCGCGGGATTTAAAATTATGACCTTGGTGGTCCCTGAGGTCCAAAAGATTGGGGACCCCTGTCCTAGTGGACTAAACTGATAGTTCTGTACCTTCTAATTGTTTATTAAAGTAGGATTTCACATGCAGTATTCTTTCCTATTCAATCTTGAAAGTATTTAACTCTGTCCATATCATGTTCCTAATGCATTCTGTAATTTATTTTACATTATCACAATTAACTATCTTTTACAAAACTGAGTTTTTCGACTAAGGCTTAAGATAGTCAATTTTTTTATTTATCATATCTATAAAAGTTTGATAAAAACATTTTCAGATTTTTAAACGTACGTCCATTAAGTCACCAGGCAATAATTGTGCCTCAAAAGAGATATTACTTCATTTTAGGTATTCTGCTAAAGACATGATTGAGGAAAAATAGATTAACAGAATGACTAGATGCATCCATCTAAACCCATCACTTTTTTTCAGATAAAAGGTCTCAAGTATACTAGATAATGAGCAGTCCACTGAGGCAAACTGCTATAGTATTGAAATTTCTCTTTAATTTTTAAGAGCTCCCTTTAATTAAAATTTTTCTAATGCCTGGTGCAAGCTGAATAGCAACCAATATTAATGTTTCCCATAGTGGCACTATATTAGAGATATTGTGGGGAAAATTAAGAGATAACTACATACAATATTTAGAAGAGCATCACTATTGACAGATAAAGTGAATTCTAAGTGCTTCTTGATCCTGGAGCAAGCCATGCCGAAGAAAGTCCGTATTTCAGAATAGAGCCTAAAATAATAAAAAGGCTGCCTCTCTAAAGATTGGTTTATGACAGCTTCAACCATTTCTTCCAAACATGGTTTTTCAAAAGGAATGGATTTTCTTGTTTTTCTTTGAAGACATTTTGCTTCTCATCCAAGAAGCTTCTTCAGCTCTGACTGGATGGTAGGGAATGGAAGGATTTATATTCCTTGCAGACAGCTGGTCATTTGCATTCTTTTAGCAAGTCATTGAGGCCACCTGGAGGTTTATCTGTGTCGTCAGGGTCACCTGAGTAGTGAAGTGGGTATGGAGCCTTCTTGGAACTGTTGAAAGGACTGTGTTGTAGACTGGAGATAGGTGATGTCGTATCCCTTCCCCTCTGTTGAAAGAGGGCTGTTCAAATTGAACAGAGGGGGAGGGATATGACATCATCTATCTCCAGTCTACAACACAATCCTTTCAACAGTTCCAAGAAGGCTCCACTTGCACTACTCAGTGACCCTGACAACACAGATAAACCTCCAGGTGGCCTCAACGATTTGCTAAAAGAATGCAAATGACCAGCTGTTAAAAGAATGCAAATGATCCTTTAATTCCCCACCATTCAGTCAGAGTTGAAGAAGCTTCTTGGATGAGAAGCAAAACGTCTTCAAAGAAAAAAAGAAAAACCAGAAAGTCCAGTTGCCTTTTGAAAAAGCACCTTTGGGACAACCATGACCAGGATGACTGAGAAACTCCATAGATATTTCTTCTGAAGCACCATACACAATATGGCAAATGGTATCTTTTAATACCCTGCTTTGACGTGAATGCAGTCATGAACATTAAAATAAACCCCACATGATGACCAACATTTGAGGACTATAAAACATTCGATTTGGAAAAATTGTAAAATCAGTTTCTCAGAAGCAAGGTATCTTTATTCCCATTCTCCTTTTATTTGTACTACACGGGAAAAGAAATTATGTAGATGAAGGACTTCATTTGTTCTAGAATTCAGTAAACAACAGGCAGAGTTAGGCAGTCATTCCTATGAATAAAAACAAACTGCACAAGCCATTGAATTACCCAGCTTTGTTTTATGAGGCAAAGAGTTTACAACTGTTACTAGCCTTGAGTCTTAAATTATGGTTTTGGTTCCCACATTAGATTAAGAGACCCAACTGCAACTTTCTCTTGTGGATTTATTTTCTTCTGTAACTTTGTTGTTGTTGTTAGTTGCGAAGTCGTGTCTGACCCATCGCGACCCCATGGACAACATTCCTCCAGGTCTTCCTGTTCTCTACCATCCTCTGGAGTCCATTTAAGCTCACGCCGACTGCTTCAGTGACTCCATCCAGCCACCTCATTCTCTGTTGTCCCCTTCTTCTTTTGCCCTCAATTGTTCCCAGCATTAGGCTCTTCTCCAGTGAGTCCTTCCTTCTCATTAGGTGGCCAAAGTATTTGAGTTCCATCTTCAGGATCTGGCCTTCTAAAGAGCAGTCAGGGTTGATTTCCTCTAGGACTGACCGGTTGGATCGCCTTGCAATCCAAGGGACTCGCAGGAGTCTTCTCCAGCACCATAGTTCAAAGGCCTCAATTCTTTGGCGCTCAGCCTTCCTTATGGTCCAACTTTCACAGCCATGCATTGCAACTGGGAAAACCATAGCCTTGACTATGCGCACTTTTGTTGACAGGGTGATGTCTCTGCTTTTTAGTATGCTGTCTAGCTTTGCCATGGCTTTCCTCCCCAGGAGCAAGCGTCTTTTAATTTCTTGGCTGTAGTCCCCATCTGCGGTGATCTTGGATATATGTAATTTGACGAAATTGCCTGAAACATTTGCTTTGCTTGTTTCAATTTCAGTGCTGAAATACTGAAAACACCACCAAAATACTACTTTCTTATAATAGATGTAAAATAATCTCACAGACTATGTTTTGTTAGAAATATGGCTGTTTTCAAATGGAAGATTTCTAGCATGAGAGAATAAAACACTGGTGAGAGAAATACAAGATTTGGGGGAGGGTTTCCCCCAAAATGTTCAGTTAATTGATTAAATTACCACTATCAAAAGGATCAAATTCCTTCTTTTTCCCTGGTTTGTTTCCAAGCTGGGAATTTCAATAAAATACACCAGACATTCAGGAGAGGTCAAAGAAAATATATTTATTCATCCAAAGTTGTCAAATAGCTTTGGATGGGTGGACACAATGAACTGCCTTTCTGTCTTCCTTTTTATAGACTTTTTTAATGTTAAGATTTAGTCAATCATTGTCAATGGAATGGAATGTGTTAGCTTATTGCAAACAAATATTTCCTTACCTTAGAGTTAAAGCAGGTGCCTCCTTATTTATAGTTGAGCAGATGTCTCTTTGTTAGAGATAAAATGGGCATGATTTTCTATGCCTGAGATATTCCTTCCTTTACATGGGTATTGTTACATGTTGTGCTTATTTGTTTCAAATAGCAGCCTTTTTCTTTTATAAAATGGCTACTGCCTATACAACTTTCTTAATCATTAATTTAAATTTATTGTAAACATAAGGAAAATGTTCCAACACTCCTAAACCAGTAATTTGATACTTGAGACAAATCTCCTCTCTATTCTACCCCTAGATTAATACTGTAAGCAGATTGCATAGTTGCAGTCTTTAAAAAAAAAGATTATTTGGCTCAGATCACTGTGTATTTATTTTCATCTTCCATACAGAGTTAACATCCTAGCCTCCTTCATACCACCCAGCCAAGCAGGACTCATGGATAGGACTGTATGTCTTCTCTTAGATATGGCAAAAGTGAGCAAGGAGCAGGTAATATATAGTTAGGTCAGATAGGGAGTAAACAGTCTAACAAACAAAGCTAGGAGACCAACACAGAAAATAGTGTTGGCAGGTGAACATAAATCCAATGCTGTACCAGGAATCAAGCCAGAAATTTAAAGCACAAAGAATCAGGATTGTATTTTTTTTTATTTTATATTATAAACTAATAATTAAAAAAAGAATCAGGATGAACAGCAACTTGTAGTTTCAAAAACAGGAGGATTAGAATTGAAAGCTTGCAAAATGGAGCCAGCAAAACTCCATCCCAACTGTTTGCATGTAAGCCTTTCAAACAGGTCCTGCTCCATAGAGATTGCTGTTTGTAAGTACACTGACAGCTTATGCACCAGAGGGAAATTCCTTGTGTGTCCAATCACACTTGGCCAATAAAGAATTCTATTCTATTCTATTCTATTCTATTCTATTCTATTCTATTCTATTCTATTCTATTCTATTCTATTCTATGCTATGCTATGCTATGCTATGCTATGCTATGCTATGCTATGCTATGCTATGCCATGCCATGCCATGCCATGCCATGCCATGCCATGCCATGCCATGCCGTTCTAAATCTTGACTCAAAAATATCAGTTTCTGCCCATAACTCTGGAAACATGCATTGCAGATGGTTTTGTCCATGTACAGATGTTTATACTGACAGATATTTTTATTTTCCAAAGTCCCTCTCATCTGCACAAGATACTGCCTGCAAAAAAATCACTAAACTAAAACTGCTTCTAAAAAAATATACTGATAAAGAGGAACAGATATTGTATGTTCCCTATATATTTCCTTCCTTTCTCTAAGTAAACCTCATTGAGCTGAGCAGATGCTTCCATCAGGCCAGAGCAGTATCAGTTTGACAAAACATGAAGCTCACAATGTACAGACTTTCTATTACTACAACCAATGGATCAACACTTGGCTTATCCAACACACACACACACACACACACACACACACACACACACACACACAAAATGATGGGACCTGCATTTGCTAGGGTGGGAAAAATTAGATATCAAATTCTTTGAGGCTTGTGCAATTCCAAATCAGAGATTAAAACAAAGGACTTGAGGCTATTTACCATACTCTTAGCCATCATGTTCTCTTTGCCAGTTCTATGACTGAGATAAATACTTCATTTTAGAATTTATGTACTTTCTACTGAGACTATATAAAAATATCTCAAGTCATATTTCCCAGTTCCTTTTTCATGGGCATAATTACATGCAGAATTATGTGCACCATGAAGTGTACAGTATATATGTACAATGATAAGACACACTTACCTTTCAATACAAATTATTGCTAGCATATATATTGTATCTTTGAGACCGCCTTCTACCTCATAGTTCCCAGCAACCGGTAAGATCCCACAGAGTTGGTCTCCTCCAGGTCCCGTCAGCTAAGCAGTGTCGGCTGGTGGGCCCGCGGGGAAGGGCCTTCTCTGTGGCTGCCCCGGCTCTCTGGAACCAGCTACCCCCTGAGATCCGGACTGCCCCCACCCTATTGGCCTTCCGGAAAGCATTGAAGACCTGGCTTTTCCGGCAAGCTTGGGGCCGTTGATCTCGCAATTTGTGAGGTCCGGCCTTGAATGATATGTATGTATGTGATTTTTAACTCTTTTTCCTAATATTTTATGATGTTTTAAATGTATTTTCTATACCCTGTTGTGAACCGCCCAGAGTCCTTCGGGAGTTGGGCGGCATAGAAATACAATTAATTAAATTAAATTAAATTAAATTATATCAGGGGTGTCAAACTCGCGGTGTCATGTTGTCATCAAGTGACATAATCTCAACCTTTCCCCCCTTCGCTAAACCGGGAATGGGGGTGGCCAGCATGTGACACATCTGGCCCACGGGCCGCAAGTTTGACACCTCTGTTGTATATAAAATGTATGCATGTATGTATATATGTATAAAATCTAAAATGCAAATGCACAGACTACCTAAACCTAAGGTTTAGGTTCTGCTTAAGCATTGCAAATAGTTTTGTTTTCAGAAGCATCCTCTCATAATAATAATAATATCTCATTTTCTCCAGAGCATGAAGACTTCTTTATTTATATTGCTTTTACAAATCCTCTGATACCATCTTGTGGTAAGTTTATAGAACTGATAACAGTTCTATAAACCTTCAAAAAGAAGAATACTAGTGGGATATAGCAAGCCATTGAAGATCTGATTTGTCCTTACCCTTTCTTGTCATGATCCATAATTTCAAAGCTTTCACCCCTTACAAAGTAGAACTTGTCAGTTTTCAGAAAGCTTACATGTAACTAGGTTATATCATGGGTTGCTGCAATTCATGCAACTGTGTTGGTCTTTCTTCAATTTCCTATAAATTGCAATGCTATATGCATCAAATAGAGATGACTGTTCATAAAAACCATTTCAACTGACCCATTGGATTTATTTTCTTCAGTGTACGGTCTCATTTCTTATTGGGCTGAATAAGCTGAATGGCACATTGGCAGTGTTTTGATATGGTATGCCATCTCAAAGTTCACCGAAGAGGCAAAACATTAGAGAGGAATCCAATATTAAAGTTTCATATAGACTAAGCCAATAAATCAAGAACAGATTCATTAATTTTATTCATTATTTATTATATGCTCTTGCATGCTGCCTACTCTATTGACTGTAGGCACTTTTCAGTATACTGCTAACCCATAAAACCATAAACATCCTAAAACCATAAAAACAACCAAATCATCATTAAAGGATCATGCTATTCTGCCATGACTAAAGAGACGGCTCTGAAGGCTTGCAGAAAAAGAATAGTTTTTATTGTCTCCTGAAATGTAACCAGGGAGGTCACCATCCTAACCTCAGAAGGCAAGTCACTTCAGAACAGGGGAGATGCTACCTACAATAGTTATGTTCACACAACCTCTCCCTGTAGTCTCATTGCTGGGGAGTTCTCAGCCTATTCTTTTAGGCAGGATATAGTAGACAGGTTGTATCTGGATCATCTAGACCCAGAGGAATATTATAAGAACCAGATCATTGACAATAGGACTTTGGGAAAGGGTTATAACACAACATATGTCAAGTTTGAAGTTGTTTTGAGTTCAAAATAGATTGTTCTAACTTTACTGGAAGTTCACCAGTGCTATATTAAACATTATGGAAGTATCTTAGTTTCAAAACAGCTGCTCGTCTCAAAATGGGGCTGTTTCAGACACTTCTGGAACAGACAGAACAGAGTCAAAACATATCCTGTAAAGGCAGAACACTGCTTTAACTTGAAACAGTTTCACATTTGAAACATTTGAAACATTTTGCAGAACTGACAAATATCATTTGAATTCAGGTAGGCATGAAAAACCTACTGCTCTCTACATGTGGCTCTATAACTCCTACTAATCACAATCAGCACAGCTAATGGTAAGACCATGTTGAGAGTTGAAGTTCATCCACATATGGAGAACCACAGGTTCCCTACTCTTATAAGCAATACCAAAATAGGAACATAAAGGTATATGTCTTCAATAAGTTATTCTATTCTATTCTATTCTATTCTATTCTATTCTATTCTATTCTATTCTATTCTATTCTACTCTACTCTACTCTACTCTACTCTACTCTACTCATTAGATTTTTAAAAAGTGAAATATCACTACATTTTACATGAGTGTATCAAAAACATATTTTCCCTATAATGTTTCCCATAGTCAGCTTTCAAATGACAAGAATTTTGTAAACCAGATTATGCTTTACCTACCTCTTTCTTATACCCCAGTGAATCAGGGAGGAGACATGAAAAGGGTTGAATCATGGAGGAGGGGTGAAAAGAGTTTTTATAAATATATAATAGACAAGCAATACAACAAACAAGCAATACAAGCAATACAACAATTGGAATGGATCACTATTCACTAGTGAAGATCAGTCAGAAATAATATTGCTCTATTTGTCAACAGAGTCAGTTTACAAAGTTAGCTTCAGTTGAAATATTTAATGCGCTGGTATATTTTCTGCTTCATATGTATTTAAAACCCACTTTATCCTGCCATTCTTCCAAAATTGAAAGAATCATTATCCAGTTTGCTTTTATGAATACAGGAAGGGCTACATTTTAGTATTAAAGAATTTATAACACTTCCAAGTGATATTATCTCACTTTCCATCTTCTCTAAAAACTGTGGTGACTTTTCATTGATCTTTAATTTATTCTCTAATAAGATGAGCAACTTCTTAAAGAAATCTTTTCCTTGACCAGTATTTACATTTGTTGATCCTAAACATGTGCACACTTTGGAGGCTTTGTATTTTCTTTAGGTAACTTCCAAATAGTGGAAACACTTTTTCCAAAGAGTTTGACTCTCTATCAGCAGTGGGTTGCTCCCGGTTCAGCCTGGTTCTGCGAACCGGTAGCGGCGGCAGGAGGCTCCGCCCACCCACCCAGGACACTTCTGCGCATGCGCAGAAGCGTCGTGCGCATGAGCGAACCGGTAGTGACGGGATTTAGAACCCACTACTGCTCTCTATGCTGATCATCAGTCAAATCTTCCTTCATGATACAACCTGTACATATGACATCCTCTTTCTTAAAACACTGAACCATTGTGGTCACAAGATTGTCACATTCAATGAAAAATAACTCTTAATAGAGTTCAATTTCTTAAAGATTACATTTACAGTTCATTTTTCACCTAAGGATTCTGGATTTTGCACAAACATTTCTGCTCTTGCAGAACTTTGTGGGATGAGAAAGTGAAAAATTTTAGACCATTCAAAATAGTTACATTGATTACATTGATTAGTTACATTACATTGATTTTTTTTTACTAAAATCAGAACAATAAATTCATCATCATATTAGTTTTTCTTTATTTACTAAGGCTTATATGGTATTCCAAACTTGTTATTGGATGTTCTGGATAAAAGTCACAGAAATGCTGTTTACACAACTTATGCACAAAACTAACTTATCCCTAGCAATTGAATCTGTTGCACTACTCAGCCACTGAAAACGTACTCTTTAAAATAAATGTTTCTGGGAAACATTTTTAAAGTTCAGACCGCCAGTGGGCAGTGTTGTAACACATTCAAAATCAGACAAGCTAAAACTACTTCATACATTATTTTCTCAACACCTATCTTTCAGAATATATGTGGCACATGCAACAAAAGGTAATACCTGGGTTTTTCAACCTTTGATGTACATCCAGAAATTGTATTTTTATGTCAAAAAGAATGCATATATATTTTTTAAATGAAATTTGCATGGATTAATCAGAACAAGGATATAAAAGAGATTGAAAATACTCTTAATACTCTCTATAATATACTCTCCTCTGCACTGAAATCCAGACTTTTTGGGGCAGTTTAACGTTTCTCTTGTATCATGAAAAACATAATTGTCTCTTATCCTTGAATAAAAAATAAATGTCAGGGCCATAGAAACTTCAGGAAAAGGAAAAATACAAAATACAAATAGAAAAGGTTTTCCAGCAAATTGAATTCCAAATCCATTTTCATTTTGGCTGCCTAAGAGGAAATGAATTGCCTTGTTTAAGAAGAAGGCCTGAAAACTGAAGGAAACACAAACAATTGGGCATTGGAAGAGATGCACAACAATTTTGTATAGATATATTCAAAAATAAGTTCCATTGAGCTTCTTTTGACTGCAGCCAAATAGAATGATTGGAATACTCAGGCTATATAGCACTTGAAACTCAAGGGTGAATGTTCAGTTGTAAATAAATGGAGAATTTCATGAACTAGATAACAGAGGAATGTTAAGTGGCAAGGCCTTGAAGCCTATTCAAAGCCTCTTGACTTGAACAGCTAATTTGAATTCCTTCATTTTTCTGTCTAAGTCTGACATAAGAACATTATCCCTTAACTTTGCTATACTTGTTGATTGGTAATTCTTTAAAACTAGGCAATACACTAAAAAAAAATAAAACAAGCAAACCATAGCAATACATTTCATATTCTAGGGCAAAAGTATTGGAAAATGAAAATGAATTTAGTCCTGGAATATTATTCTAATCAAGAACCATCATATCCTTTTTATAAGAAGGACCTCAGCTTACTTGGGTTATTTGACAGCTGAGAGTGAAACTCTTCTATTTCAAGTGACTGGAAAATTATAAAATTTTAAACATTGTAAAACAATGCAGCAGGGAAAGAAAAAGCAATTAAAATATCTGTCAGATGTCAAAACAACACCTTCTACTTCCAGGCCTAGTGTTATATCCATTGTGTTGGTAGAGAATCCATAGTAAAAAACAACAACCCAGTTTTATAAGATGTTATAAAGCATGGGAAATATTAAATTAATGTGGTGTTCCTTCCTATGCAAAGTAATAAAAAAAAATGCTGAGGCTAGATATTGAAAAGTTGAATCACACTACTTGAGATGGATAGAAACCTTGAGACATTGTAATACGACAAATCATAGAAGGAAAACTATAAAGCCCTGAAGTTGCTTTATAGTGCTGGAGGGGGAAATTGTTAGAGGTCAACATTCTATGTTTCTGCCTTCTAAAAAGAGTAGTAGTAGTGTTGGCAATGAGACAACCAAGTAATGCAGGTAAGTTCTAGGCGTAGCTATAATATGAATATGATCCAAAAATGTCCAAGATTGTGAAGAAGGATGTGAAAGATAATTGTCTTTGAAAAGCTCCCCAGAACTCCAGAGCAGTATACCACTGCTTCAAACCACATTTATCCAAAAGCATATTTTATTTTTATTTATTTATTTATTTATTTGTTTGTCAAACATGTACAAGATAGCAGGTATAGGTATAATCATAAACATAATCAAAGTGAATACAGATAGATGAAGACAATAGGACAGTAGGACAGGGACGGTAGGCACGCTGGTGCGCTTATGCACGCCCCTTACAGACCTCTTAGGAATGGGGTGAGGTCGACAGTAGACAGTCTAAGGTTAAAGTTTTTTGGGTTTGGGGAAGAAACCACAGAGTCAGGTAGTGAATTCCAGGCATTGATCACTCTGTTGCTGAAGTCGTATTTTCTGCAGTCGAGGTTGGAGCGGTTTACATTAAGTTTGTATCTATTGTGTGCTCGTGTATTGTTATATATATGGAACATTTGGTCACCCTAAACATAATTTTAAAGGTGGACAAACAGGAGAGAGAAAGTGGAGACTGAATCACATTGCCAGGAAGAAAAGCAGCCACATATAATTGGGTTTCAATGCTTGACCCTTTTCTTGAGGTAAATACATGGATTTTAAGAATGAGGGGAAAAAAGAAGTGTTGGGGTACAGAGGGCTTCTTGATACAACATCAAATTCCATGCATCTGACTTTTACACAAGTCAGATTTCTGTTCTCCCAAGATTATTCTTGATAAATTTTTCAAGATCATTATTTCTCAGATTTAACAGCCCAGAAGGAAAGCTCATTTAACTGTAGGGCACAGCAATGCTTAAATAGGGAAGAGATAATTTAGGGAAGCTAATGTTTTAAGAAGGGTATCAGTAAAAGTAGGGTGAGCAGAATCATCTGTAGAATTATAGACCTGAAAGAAGCCTCCTAGTTAAAGCAATCTGAATACCAATTAGTACATCCTAAAGTAGGTATTTCCCCATTTATTTAATTTTTTTCTTGGAAATCCTTGGTTTAAAAAAGAAAGAAAGCTAGAAACACTGGAAGTCATATGTCCTTCCTATCTCCATGGTATGCTGGCTGCAGCCTTAAAGATACTGCAAATTCATTCTAAGGTCAGAAATGCTATTAAAGTTTCTCAGTGGCAGAAATGTTCAAACAAAAAGGTCACAATCACCTCCATGTGTTCTGAATGGAGCTTTATAGAGAATAAGGCTGAGGAACTTGCTATCCTTCAGATCCACTGGATTCTTCTACAGCCCTCAGCCACCATGGCCAATGATCAGGGATGTTGGGAGTTATAACTGTCTCTCCCTGTTGTAGGATGTAAGTCTGAATCAGGGTCTCATAAGATTCAGACTTATGTCCAGTATAAGTGGAACAGTCCAACAGGAAGAGGATATTTAAGCCTTTTGTCTGTCTTCCAAATCGTTCATATTGCATCGGAAATTGCAATGTCTATTACGCACCTGTAGACTTGTAACTGAAAGTGAGAATATACAGACTCCAGAAAGTTTGAGGAATTATTTAGCAACAAACTGCCGTTGCTAGCAACAAATACATAAGCAGCTCTTGACTCCTGGCATATCCACCAATTTTTTGACAAGAATTGTGTATGAACTTTAAGGATGAGAGTGAGGAATCATGTAATAAGTATTTTGCAACCATTCCTGGAACTGTCAAAATCACCCAGTTCTCATGGTAGTCAATAGAATAATCAAATGAAATAAATCATATTGTAGTATAGACAATCTGTATTGTTTCATCAACAGTCAAATACTTCAGCCTTTACAAATATGCAGATCAAACAAATTGCCTTTTTCCCCTTTACATTTTTTCTAGTTTGGATAATATTCACGGCACAGAAACTTACCCAGATCCTGCTATTCACAGGTGTCACCTATAAGAAGTAGAGAATACATAACATTGAGGAATGCAATTGTGCCAGTCACTATAAAAATTCAGACAATTCCCCCCCCCCATATGTCTTGTAGCCCTTGAAATTTTTGAAGGTTAGGTATAGTTAAGCCTATAACACCTTAGACAAAGCTGAAATGTTAGACATGTTTGGATATTCAAAACTGGTAACAATGAAAATGTGCATAGTTGAGTTGTAAATGCATGAATAGAGAGTTAGAATTATGAATCTTAATTTTTGAATTATTGTTCAGAGTGCTAACAACACTGCTTTGAAAGATTTGCTGAGATTGTTCATCTACAAATCTGAACAAAAAATAAGTTTAAGTAAATGAAAGTTTTGGAAGGGATAAATGGAAAAATTAGTTCAATGAGCACCCTTGTGTTCTCCATGTATCATGCATTTCTGGATTAGAGTCTCAACCAAAAATGTCTTTAAAGAAGGCCATAATTAATAATGGAAATAATTCTGAAATTACCACTGTTGCTCAGCTAGAAGACAACACCTAGCTGATTATGGCTGAACTTGGGAGGGGGGGAATAAGCAAAGTCAGGGCTGGTTAGTACTTGGATGCATTTGGGTAGCAAGTGAAACCTTGGTTTAACAGACCTTTTACTGTGAAGAGATGTCTCTCCTTCCTAAATATCTCTTAAAGACAAAGTTGTGTCATTCACATCAATTGTGTGAGGAGGTCATGATGCAAATGACATAAACCTAACCAGATGCAAATAAGATAATTTATGTTCTTCTGAAATGCTGTCATTATGCCAATGATATAAACAAGTGCAACTGGTTTTGCTTTTGAATGTTTCAAGTGTACTTGGGAGGATATTGTTAAGTTGGGTGAGTGAAGAGACTGGAAATAGGCTTCATGTAACAGCTCTTTATTTGGCAACTATGTACAATCCAGTGAAAAGCCTGTCTGACAGCTTGCCCTTATATAGGGAGCTGTCAGATGGCTCAGCCCAATCAGGTTCAGGTATTTTCCCGCCTGAATAGAGGACCTGAGTGAAACCTTCAGGCTATCAGTATCTAACACCCCTCCCCTCCTAGTTGGAACAATCCATTTAGCATACGTAGTTCCGCAAGTAGGCGAGGTGCTTGCAGACTCTTTCAGACCTGCACAGCTCAGTAGGTGTGGCGGCAGCGGCCTGAGAGGTTGGGCCTGCTGTCTTCTCCTGGTCTAACCATGGAAGTTCCTGGAAGCTTTCTGGTGAGGCCTCGTCCTCGATTGGAACCGGTTCACAGTAGGATCGTCGCTGGATACCCAGTTCTTCAGGTGCGTGCTCCGGCTTCCTCGGGCTTGAGCCAGCTGTAGAGGGAGTGTATGTTAGGTTATTATTGTTTGGATCTATGTTACTTTCTGGTTGGTTTGTGTTTGGATGGAGATGGCTGCGTAACTGGTCTATGTGCCGCCTCCATTGTCGCCCATCATCTAATACTATTAGATCAGGGGCCTGTAATTTTGAGTATTTTTCCAGGTAGCCATAGGGTACCTTCTGCATAGTTTTGGGCAAAGACAAGGTCCCCGATGCTAAAGGACCTGGTGGGTCTGATTGGTTCCTTCATTTTTTCTGTTGAATAGTTGGGGTGTAGCCGGTCTAAGACCGAATGAAGCCGGCGGCCCATTAACAGCTCGGCTGGGCTTCTCCCTGTTGCTGCGCTTGGGGTAATATGTTAAAATAGCAGGAATTTGTCCACCTGGGCTTGCCAATCTCCGGGCCCTAAGCGCCCAAGGGCCTCTTTGGCAGATCATACCATCCTCTCAGCTTGCCCGTTACTGGCCGGGTGGAACGAAGCGGTTAGGGCGTGGCGTATTCCCTGCTCTGCTAGGAACCCTTCAAATTGTGTGGCTGTGAACTGTGGTCCGTTGTCTGAGACAAGGACATCGGGTAGGCCATGCGTGGAGAATAGTCTCCGTAAAACTCTTATGACCGCTTCTGCTGTAGTCATGCCCATAAGGATTATCTCCAGCCATTTGGAGTATGCATCGACGACTACTAGGAAGGTCTGGCCATGAAACGGCCCTGCAAAGTCAATGTGGACTCTGGACCATGGGGCTCGGGGCCATTCCCATTCCTGCACCCCCATTCCAGCTTTTGGGGGTGCTGGCCGCGACTCTTGGCAAGGCTTGCAGAGGGCTACCCACTCCTCTATCTCACTGTCCACGTTAGGCCACCAAACATAGCTTCTTGCTAGGGCTTTCATCCGGACAATCCCCGGATGCCCTTCATGTAACGCCCTTAGAATAGGTTTGCGTAGAGTTGGGGGTATGATCATCCGATCCCCCCACAATAGACAACCCCCCTGAGCTGACATTTCATGTTGCTTAGATACAAATGGTTTAAATTCAGTGCCAACCGGGCCTTAAGGCCATCCCCTCCACACCCAGTTCAAAAGAGTCACAAAAACGGGGGGTTTTGCCGAATGCTTCGCCACCTCGGCTGAAGTCACCAGACCGGACTCAAGACAGTCGATGAGAAGGACAGGTATGCCCGGGGTTGGATCGTCCACAAGTTAAGGCAGTGGGCACCTGCTAAGGGCATCGGCATGCCCCAATGTCTTTCCAGGCCTGTGGAGCAGCTTGTAACTCTAGGCGGAGAGGAAAATGGCCCACCTGGTGAACCGGGAGGACAGGGAAACCGGATTGGGGCGGTTCCCAGCCAAGAGCCCCAGCAAAGGTTTATGGTCTGTGATCAGTTCAAAATCCCTCCCGAACAAGTACTCATGGAATCTCTTGACCCCAGCCACCGCAGCCAGCACCTTTCTGTCCAGCTGGCTATATTCCTCTCTGCACTGGACAGAGTCCTGGAGTAGTAGGCAACAGGCCCTCGTTCCCATCTGGCAAATGGTGGCTGAGAACAGCCCCAATGCCAAAGGGGCAGGTGTCACAAGCAAGAACCAAAGGCAAAGTGTCATTATACTGAATCAGGAAGCTGAGCAGCTCCTTCACTGCCTTGAAAGCGGCAGCCTCCGTACACCCCCAGACCCAGGTGGCCTTCTTAGCTAGAAGTCTGTGGAGGAGTTCAGCAACTGTAGCCTTATTTTTAAGGAAAACGCTGTAAAAATTGAGCAAGCCCAGAAACACTTGCAATTCGGTTTGGTTTCTCAGTGTGGGGGCGTCTTGGATAGCCCTGATCTTGCTCCTAGTGGGGTGGATACCCTCCCTGTTGATCCTATACCCCAGGAATTCGACCTCTGGGACAGCGATCTGGCATTTGCTGCTTTTGACACGGAGTCCCGCAGCCCAGAATCTAATTAGTATGTCCCGTAAATGGGATCGGAGCTACTGTTCATCGCAGGCCATAATTAATACATCATCGAAGTACGGCACTACCCCAGGGATTTTTTGTAATAGCTGCTCTGAAAAAGTCCAGGGGCTACGCTAACACCAAATTGTAATCAGTGACATTTGAACGCCCCCCTATGCATAACAATGGTTTGGGCCTCTGCCATAGCACCATCTACCAGCAGTTGCTGGTACACCTGCGTGAGGTCAAGTTTGGCGAATATCTTGCCGGGCCCAAGGGAGTGCTTAATTCTAATGGGCACAATTTTGGGGTCTAAACTAAAAGAAATAGGGGTGCCCACATACTTGCCAAGTTCTGGGCTGAAGAAATTCTCAGATTAGGTCGTCCGCGCAGTTGTTGGTAATGGCGTGGATGCCTGTCACTCCCATACCTAGAGAGTCAAACCAATCTAGGCCAAGCAGACTAGGGAGGTTTCCACTGACCACAGTCATTGACAGCTCACCGTCGAACTTGCCGAATTTCACATTGAAGGTTCCACAGCCCAGCACTGGAATGCGATTCCTCTGGTAATTGCTGAGCCTGAGTTGCTGGTGTCTCAGCTGTCTCTTCTGGAGTTTCGGAATCGCCTTCTTTAATGCTGTCCAGGATATGATGGTCACCAACGATCCCGTCTTGATCTCCATCTCGCATGGTGACCCCTCGATGTGGACTGTCACATGTAGTTTTTTGTGGCAGGGGGTGCTCGCTTGCCCGATTCTGGTTTGGTTTGTTTCGGGTGCCCCTGCATTGTCAAACCTGTGCCTTGGCTTCCAGGCGTCTCGCTTGGGTGGCTTCGGGGCTTTAGCCTGGGTGGCTGCTGGGGCGGTTCTACGGTTTGCTGGCAGGCTCTCGCTAAATGCCCCTTCCGCTCACACCTCCAGCAAATGGTGTCTCGGTAACGGCAGGTCGCCCTTGGATGTTGGCCCCCACAACTGGCACATGTGTTGTGACCCAGCACGGCAAACCCCCAGAAAGCGACACACACACACTGTTATTTAAACAAAAAGGCTTTAATACTAATAATTGCTTAGTATTAAAATGGATACTAATTCTTTGCCAAATTGTTTGTTTTCAAGCACATTTCTCTTTGGCCGGGATTCCAAATATGAAAGACACAAGCAGGTCATTAAGTCCATCAAATATAATTACTTGCTGAAGTTGGCCAAGAGCCCGGACTGGAGTCAATCCAACTGATAGGAACGAAGTTCAAAAGGC
>QLTV01001703.1:3106822-3124293 GCA_003457575.1 Thermophis baileyi
CTGGTTGGCTGCTGGGGCGGTTCTACGGTTTGCTGGCAGGCTTGCCCGGCAGGCTCTTGCTAAATGCCCCGTCTGCTCACACCTCCGGCAAATGGCGTCTCGGTGATGGCAGGTCGCTCTTAGATGTTGGCCCCCGCAACTGGCACATGGTTGCAGTCTGTGCCCTGGCTCTAAAGGCTTCTGTCTTTCCGTGCAATAGACCTCTTCCTCACTGTCCTCAGATCCCTCATCCTGGTAGTGGCCTCTATGGACGGTGGATGCTGTTTTTTGTGTCGTGGTGGGTGTGGCATGTCTCTGGAGCGATTCTGCTGCTCTATTCGATGACTCAGTTGCTCTTGCCTCATCTAATGCAGCTTGAAGGGTGAGGTTTGTTCTGGCCAGTAATCTTCGTTGTAACTGGAGCTCCTGTACCCCGCAAATGAGCTGATTTAGGAGAATGTCATTCAAGTCCCTGAATTCGCAGTGGGTGGCAGCCTTTCGTAGTGCCGTGATGTATTGGTTTATGGACTCCCCCTCCTTCTGCATTTGTTGACGGAATTCATGGCGTCTCACGACCTTAGATGGAACCGGAGCATAGTGTGTCTTCAGCGTGTTCTGAAGCACTTGCCATGGTATGGACTATACTGGAGTTGGTTCGGACAGGGATTCTGCCATGTCGAACACATCGTGGCCACAGTGGCTGAGAAATAGTGCCCTTTTCCGGTTGTCCTGTAACCCGAGGAGGTCGTTGGCCTCCATGAAGCATTCAAATCGGGTCATGTAGGAGTCCCAGTGCTCCTTGGTTGGATTGAAGGGTGTAGGCGGGTAGAATGCCGACATGTTTGCTGCTTTTCAAGCCGTTTGAATTTGGCATGCAAAATGGCTGCCGTTCCACATCGTGCACCTGGCTGGATTTAGTTGTCTTCTGTCAGCTCTTTTTGCTTCAGTTCTTCTTCACAGATCCCACCTTCGTTGCCAGTGTTAAGTTGGGTGAGTGAAGAGACTGGAAACAGGCTTCATGCAACAGCTCTTTATTTGGCAACTATGTACAATCCAATGAAGAGCCTGTCTGACAGCTTGCCCCTTATATAGGGAGCTGTCAGATGGCTAAGCCAATCAGGTTCGGATATTTTCCTGCCTGAATAGAGGACCTGAGTGAAACCTTCAGGCTATCAGTATCTAACAGATATCGAGACAGAAATTTTGTCTGTTGCAGCTGCAGTCAACTAAACAGAATCTGATAAACTGTAGTTTAATTGTATTTGAAAGGAAACACCAAAGCTAAAAAGTTGGAGTGGGTGGAACAGTCCCAAAGACAACTTATAGTTGCCAAGAAAACTACATCACCTGGGGTGAATCTAGGACTATTAAATCTGGGATGCAAAAATAAAAATGAATGCAGGAAAGATATTGTTTGTGGGGAGTATTTTCCACCTTTTTATAAAGAATAATAGACGTTTCAGCTTTCCCTCAGGACAAAACCACCATCACCAGGCCCAAACTAAAAAGAAAAGCAATAGAAAATGTGTCTTTTAGTTTGATTTTCCTGTTAGCCCTGCAAGATAAGAAGCACAACCAAGAATACTAGTTCTACCTTTATTGAATAGAACCTTGCAAGACTAGAATTTCTCCTCTCCTTTCCTTTTAAACTCTGGAAAATTAGATAGGGCCCCTTCTGAAATATTTTCCATGCCATCTGCCCTTCTCTGGGCTGAGGCTATTTTTGCATGCCAGTTGTCCCCTCTGTGACTCTCCCTCCCAAGGTCATTCCCACATACCATTACATTTCCAGATTTTCTTTTTTTTTTAAGATATCCAAATTATTGACCACACTGTGCAACAAATTGTGTTATTTGTAATATATTCTGCTTAATACATTCTGCGCAAAGAAATGCTTTCTTTTACTTGACCTACATTTCACATTATCCATAAGAAAGAAAACTTTTCCTAATGCACCTCTGTTCTTTCTCTCTCATATCTTGCAGTTCATCCTTAGAATCTGGACCATACATTTTTAGGATTATATCATTCAGAAACTAGGCATTTACCTTGAGGATCTCCAAAGCTATTTTCTGAAATCAACTCTGCCAGTGGTGGGTTGCTACCGGTTCACCCCAGTTCAGGCGAACTAGTAGCGGCAGTGGCGGGAGGCTCCGCCCACCTGGACGTCATCACAGATGAACTGCACATGCGCAGAAGATTCTGCACATGCACAGAAGTGCTGCACGCAAGCGAAGCGAGCGTGCGCGTGTTCACAGTTCCAAACCGGTAGTGAAGGTAAGTGAAACCCACTACTGAACTCTGCAGATAAAAGTACTATAAGTACTGAATTATACTGTAAGTATTATATCAACATGCCTCCAAGTTCATAAGAGCTATCTAATTTGATTCCAGGCTCCTTAGACTGTGCTTGAAAAAACTATTGACATTGAGAATGTTTTCCTGCCTGCATTTTAAGCCAAACAAATCTATTTCAATGCTGCCCCAATACTGAATAAACCAAAACTGAAATGGTTCTCAATCAAAAGTGGCCTACAAATCAGTTTGTGTTCACCATTAAAGCCTCATTAAAGCATATCTATTTAATTCAGAAGCAACATAATGATAAAAGTGCTATATATGCTGATTATTTCCCCCATCATCTTTAATGTATATAAGCCACATGGTTCTTTGGTTTACATTTTTTTAAATTGTACAATGCGTATGATCCTATTATGTTAAGTATAACTGAATTTTGTTGTATCATATACAAAACATGCAGTCGATTGAAATGCTCAATGAATTTTATGATCTGCACTTACTGGGTACATATGATCTATTTTACATTTACTATTTACATTCATTATTAAGATCTTACCATCAAAGGAGCAAAGCAATGTGATAATAGCAAATATTTAATCACATGCACCATAGTTTTATCATGACTCTTTAAATCAGTTTCCTTGAAAAGGCTGCCCATTCTGTCAAGTAGTAGGTTCTGCTTCTCAGCATTTCTAAAGCTGAATTCTGAATAAAACCAAGACAAAATCAAAACTGATGAAAGCCTAAAGAAAGCTCATTCACCTGAGCAGATCCTTTAGAAGAATTTCAGTCGTTTCTTGTAAATATCCCCACTGCAAATGTGGAATTGTCCCCTTTAATGAGTGCACTGTATGTAAACTGCTTAATATATGCATATATGCTATATGAAACCAAACGTCTGACCTAGTGGTTTTGTGAATTTTGCCCTTTGGTTTTTAGTCAAATAATTTGCCCAACACTTCCTTTGTAACTTAGAATTTGTCTCACAGTGATTTTGTAGAAAGCCTTCACTTCTGGATGACATAGGTCACTAATGTTGTAGAAGTGATTTGATTCTTTTAAGTTACGATGGTGAGGTAAGAAATATTTTCACTTTTGAAAATCCCCCATATTAATTTTATGTCATGACATTTTAACATTCATACAAAAATGTCCTAATCTGTAATATTGCCACTATTACATGCTATTAGATTGAGAGTAGGAATCAAATTTAGAGGCATGGGAACAGGTTTTGAAAGCAGGATTTTTTTAAAAAACAGCAATATGACTGAATCTCAAATATAAATGAAGGAATAAACTAAGTAAACCCAAGACAACAATAGATTCAAACTTTTAAAAAAATCAGAACACAGAATGAGAAATCTGAAATTGGGGTGTACCCTCCAGATGTTGGTTAACTGCAGCTCCCAATAGCTGGAGACATCAAGAGAGAAGGGTCTTCGGAATTTTAATTCAACATTTGGATGGCCATAGATAGAATCCTGATTTACAAGTACAGATATTTGCAATCAAATATATCTCATATATGTGCTATATTTATTTTAAGAGTCTATGACTAAAGGTTATATACATTTCATAAATAAAATAAAAAACCAGTAAATAAATAAAAATATAGACTGCTAATTCCAATAGACCACAGCAGGTTACGACATATAGAATCCACAAAAATTTCTTCTCCCCCCAAAACATACCAGACATCAAAGTGAGTCCTTTATATTTCTCACCATCAGAAGATCTCTGTACTGACCTCTCAAACCATAAAACCAATCTCATAAAGTGATTAGAGCAAAAAAAAAAAAACAATAATGATATTGTTCCAAAATACAGGTCAGTTCTCTATGTTTGAATTTGGATCTTCTTCACAATTACCCACAATAATGGCACACACTTAATGAAGGAGCTGGTCTGCTTGGTATGCTTTGCACTCAATTTTGCATACTTTAGATAGGTATGCTGATCAATGACATGCTCCTCCCTTTTAGTATAAATCGACATTCATATACATAGTAATATGTGTTAAGGAAAGGACTGGAGCAGTAGTGGGTTCTAAAACCCTTTACTACCATTTCACGTGCACGCTCACGCGCGTGCGCAACACTTCTGCACATGCGCAGAAGTATCTCGGGCAGGTGGGCGGAGCCTCCCACCACCGGCGCTACCGGTTCTTAGAACCGGGCCGAACCGGAAGCAACCCACCGCTGGACTGGAGTCTAAAAATTAGAATGCTGCATTTAAATGTAATATAATGTATAGTTTGTCTTGTCTTTTCAAAAACATCTTGGCCAACTTATAACCAGGGGTGGGTTCTAACTTACCTTGCTGCCGGTTCGCTTCCTCCCGCGCCGCGTGGGCGCACGGCGTGGGCGCGCGCATCCACAGTGCCAAAAAATCTGAAAAAAGTCCCCCCCCCCCAAAAAAAAGCCAAAAACAAGATGGCGATGAATGCGAAGTGCAGGAAACTCGGCTTCTGCGAAAGCGCAGAAGAAAAAAAAAATCCGGGAAAAATTCAAAAAAAAATTCAAAAAAAAATAATAATATGGCGGTGCCCACGGACTGGCACCGACTGAACCAGATCTGTGACATCACTGTGACATCACCAGCGGGTCACTACCAGTTCGGGCGAACCAGTCCAAACCAGGAGGAACCCACCTCTGCTTATAACCTATAGTTTGTGAGGGCCTGGCCACCTCTAACATGGCCAATGGGTACTGGCAGAGCAATTGCTAATCGGGCTGGTTCAGTTTCCTACTCTTTTGAGGTAGGATGCAAAGTAAATGCAAATGCATTATGATTCTAAAAGAAGCTTAACTAAGAAAATTAGAACTACCCATTGAACACTGGGGAAGAATGGAGAATTCTGCCTTCTCCCAAATATGTAGTATTGGTCCAATAGTTTTCATCATCATCCAACTTACTACAACCTTCCCCTCTTCTTGAAAGAGTTGATTGACATTTCTGGCCACCAGAAGGCTACCCACCCCAGATTGGATAGATAATCACCACCAACAACAGTGTAGAATGAAGAGGAAGTTTGTTGCTGGAGAACATGATCATAGAGCCCAAACAACCTGTGCAGTGCTTTTTTGAGCTGATCTCCTCCAGATTATCTCCAAGACCAATAGCAAATGAAGTAAGGAAAATATCTGGCTGACACTAGTTCAGTATCAACCCCTCTCTACTTGCTCTCTACTTGCTATCTTGGTTCTGATATCATTTTTGCATTATTGCTCATCATACTAAAAAAAGAATAATCCTGCTATGACATATCATTTATCTACCCACAACTATCAATGACCATCTGAGGAAGTGACAGAGAACTGGCCAAACAGAGGAAAACACTATATAAAATACTGATAAAGAAAAGTTAAAATTTTATTTAAATGTAAGGTGAGATGATTTAGAGTTGAAGCATAAAATATTGACTATAAACCAAAGAGATTAAACAAAATTTTACAGGGATGAGAGAAAAAGAGGTCAAGATTAAATGAAAGAAGGGCAGGGAAAGCAAAATGAACACTAATATAAAAAAGAAAAAAAACCTTTTATTTTGGAAATATGGACTAAAAGGTGTTTATACACACTCATCAGAACACAGTTATTGTTCAAATTCAGTTAAAAATGGAACCAAAAAGTATTATTTCATGAATTATATCTTTAAAAATATTGTACTTTTCCTTCTCTCACATCCCCCCCCCCATAAAAGCAGAATTAGAATGTGAAACAAAACAGAATAGTGGGAAGCTGGGCAGTACATAATATTTGTAAAGGAATAAATACATACATGAACCAATGGACACATTGGGAATGCATTGATCCATCTTGCCCCTAGGACTAAAATAAAATAAATTTCTACCCAAATATATGCTTCAGGGAAGGGATTGCTTCTCAAAAATGATATTTGCTTAAAGAAAAAATTCCTCTAGAATTGCTATTTGCCCTTACTGAGGACAAATACTGGCATTTCAGGTAGACAGCATCTTTAGCATGGATCTTCATTTGGAAAGTGATATAGAAAATAAGTTTTTTTACTTTTTGTTACTATACCAATCAAAAGTGGATTTTCCTATAGCAGGTTTGGGGAGGGCAGCATGTTGTAAAAGGCAAAAATGATATCCTGATTTTTGTCTGAATTTAACATCCAAGAAATACAGTCCTTCTTAAGGACTCTTAAGAAGAATCTATCTGGAAAAGGGGTTGAAAGACGTAGCACCATGTATTTGTCTTGAGAAAGTCTTTCTTCTGAGCACAATGGTCAGTGTAAGCCATTTCAGGACGCAAAAGGCCTTCAGGTAGCTTAAAACCTTTTTTCTTTGCTTGTTTTGAGGAGGGAGCACTTTATTTAATAAAACAGAATGAAAAGGAAAAAAAAGAATGAAACAATACGAAAAGAGAGGGACCAAAACAATACAACAGCTTCTCTCTCTCTCTCATAAAAGAAAGTTTCTTTTAATCATCATGATATAACATCACATGTCACAAGAAGCAGCAGAGAACTCGATTCTTAGCAACACCAATTGCACAGAAAATCCATTTCCATTATCCAGCTGTCCACTTCTGTATAATAGGTAATTCAAAAGAATATAGGCAGATATTGAACCTTGTCTCAGAGTTAAAATAATATATGTACAGTTAGTTATTTCTTCCCAAAACCTAATAACTTTAGGACATTGCAAAAACAGGTTTTAATGAATCATTATTCTTGTTGCATTTCTGACAACATGATGAATTATCATTACTTTTCTACACAAACATAATGGAGTCCAATAAGCCCAAAGTATTTTCATTGTTGTTGAATGAGCCATAATCAATAATCTATTGAAAGTATTGGTACTGATGCTGGAACAACTTCCTATGGTTTACATTTTGTCTTTGTCAGGGAGGGGTATGCATTTCAAGTTAAATTTAACTTCTGGCAAGTTTCCAATTGCATTTTGGAAGCAACTTGCCAACACCTTCTTCCCAGGTGTGGTAATGACTGGCCCAAGGTCACCCAGCTGGTTTTAGCAATAGCAATAGCAATAGCATTTAGACTAACATACCGCTTCACAGTGCTTTATAGCCCTCTCTAAGCTGTTTACAGAGTCAGCATATTGCCCCCAACAATCTGGGTCCCGGTTTTCCTCCCTAAAACACAACTATAGCTTGGCTTTTTCTGCTTCTAGCCCCACACCTTAACCAAGAGACCAAAGTGGCTTTCTTAGACAAAATGGGACCTCCAGATCCTTTTCTCTTCAGTCTTTAAAATTTGCATATCAGTTGATTTATTAGCAACAGCAAGACTTATATACCGCTTCATAGTGCTTTACAGCCCTCTCTAAGTGGTTTACAGAGTCGGCATATTTCCCTCAACAATCTGGATCCTCATTTTACCCACCTAGGAAGGATGGAAGGCTGAGTCAACCTTGAGCTGGTCAGGATCGAACTGAAGGGAATACATTGAGTATGAAAAGGTAATGCTTGAGCTGCATTCTCCAGAAAGACTAATTGTAGGCTTTTTGTCTTGTAGGATTTAATAATCCCTTCTAATAATGTAGGTGTTTCTGAAGCTGAAAATGTTGCTGGTTCCTGAAGCAAGGGCACTGAAGCAATAATTGTGATGTAAAGGCAGAAGTATTTGGCTACATCTTATGATTCATTTTTATTCCATTAAATAATCTAATAGCACTCCCTCTTAAGAAGCAATTATGTGAGCTATGTTGGCTGAGAAAGAATGATGCCCCACTCTCTATCCTAATGCAAAATGTTAATCTTAACTCTAATGCTACAGTGGCTGTCACTCATACATTTCAATACATATTTTTTAATCAGGCACATCCAGCTATTTAAAACAATCCTGGTGGCTCTTATAGCTTTGCACTTGACCAAAAGTGAATCAGAGTTATTCAATTCTACTATTTGCTAGAATAGTGAAATCATGGTTAAAAGCATTTTCTTACACACAGCCAGTTTCACTTTTTATGACAAATATTTGTATATTTGCAACTGCCAACATATTATCCCATGCTATCATAGGCCTTAAACCTTTCTCCATTCTCCTTTCTTTAGCAAGCACTCTGTGTTCATTCTTATGTACCGTTCATATATAATTTATGTTTATTCCATTTCCCCAGTTAGACACCACTATACTTAGTCTTTGATGCATTAATTTTAAATTCATATTCCTTGTTGCATCATGCCGTATAACATGTACTGCAAATCATTCTGGTTCTCAACAAGCAACATGGTATTGTCTATGTAGAAAAGTACATGTATGGTAAATCCCCATTCAACACACCTCTAACATTGTCACAAACATTTCTTATATACTTATTCATGAATAAATTAAGCCAAAGGTACATAGCCCATCCTCCTCTGACTCCTCGCAGGGGGTTGAACTAGACAGAATGGAACAACTCGCAGCCAACTTGCCATGCCAACTCTCCATGGTCAATTTGCCGCAGCCAACTTGCCATGGCCACCTTGCTGCAGGACAACTCAACATGGCCAATTCACCACGAGACAACTTGCTGTGAGAAAATTCAATTCAATTTAATTATTTAATATAATTTTTTAAAAATGTTTTAATTTTTTATCATTCACATTTCATTTTGTGACTCCTTTGGAATCTTTTCTTTAATGATTCTATTGCACTATTTCTTCAATATTAGTGTAACTCTTGTCCCATGGTGAATTGTCCCATGGTGAGTTGGCCATGGCAAGTTGTCCTATGGTGACTTGGCCAAGTAAGTTGGCTGTGGTGAGTTGTTCTAGACCTGAACTAGAAGACCTCTAAGGTCCCTTCTAACTCTGTTATTCTGTTATTCTCTGCTCAGTGCTGAACCATTAGTAAAGCAATCTATTTAAGCTTGACTTTCATCATACACCATTCATATCACATTCAGCACCCAACTTTCAATTTCATATTCGTGCCTATTTGAATGTTCCACAATTCAAGCCTATTTGCTTGATCTGGGATCTCTCTAAATTAACACTTGTACAATAAATATTTTCTCTCATATTAAGTGATTTCATAACGACCTGCTGAGGAACAGCCAAACCCCTCCTCCAATCAGTAAAAATAATGAATGTGGAGCTAAAACATACCTGATTTTATGAAATATTGATTTCCTGTTAAGGGAGATGGAAAACAATGTGGTAGAGACACAGAAAGGATTATTATAGAAAAGAACATTGTTAGCCATTCTAAACATGTCCCACTTTATTTATTTACAATTTGTCAACAAATCCATACTTCTTTTCCCATAATCTCAAGGCTAACTGGCTAAATATTAATATTTCATTCTAATTGCAATCACATTTCCTTCATAAAGGAATTTTCTCTGGCATAAACACCTTTATCACAAAATGGCTGTTTAAAATGACTGATCAAATGTTATCTCTTAATCAGTCCATGCAATCACTGGATATAATGAAGAATATTCACTATGCTACAGAGAGAAATACAGTAATCAGGAACTTCCTGTACTTATTGACCCAATTTTATGTAGACCTTGGCCAAATTTTAAAGACCTTCTGCAATTTAGATCTACCTTTCATTTCTGGGAACACATTAAACAAGAAGAAAAAAAAGGAGCTATCTAAAAGAAAAGCAATGGACCAGACTATTCAACCTTACCCATCACTGCTATGCAACCTTAATTGTGATAGAATGCCATCTATGGAGATATAAAACAATGAAGATGTGTAATTTGCTGTTCAGCCTATTCCAATAACCCAGTAATTGCCTTATCATATTGTATGAACATGTGATATGAATAGAAAGTTCCTAATACTAAGAGACACTGAAGTACAGTAGTTCTGTTATCTGAACTTTTCCTCCCAACCCCATGTTCTTGTTTCCTACTACATAAATATATTCCCTCCCTCCCTCCCTCCCTGCTTTCCTTCCTCCTTCCTTCCTTCCTTCCTTCCTTCCTTCCTTCCTTCCTACCCACCCACCCCCCCCAAATTGTGGGGGAAATGGTGCTTTCNCTTCCTTCCTTCCTTCCTTCCTTCCTTCGTTCCTTCCTTCCTTCCTTCCTTCCTTTTATCAATCATTGAAGTCAATAGCTTAGTAAATAGAACTGTATAGGAAAATGTCAAATACTAATACTTGTGATAAGAATATTATAACTGACTAGTTTTTCTGCCTTGAAAATCTACATTTTTATCTATAATTTTTATGTAATTGCTGCAAAATCTAATTTATACTGACATAAACCCCTTTCTGTATAGATGTTTAGTGCAATTGCTGCATACTCCATCCTTTAAAGTAGTGCCTTGATGTAAGCACTATAATTGTATTCCATTAACTGTAATTTTGTTTCATGTTTCATTAACTGAGGTTTATAGTTAAATGTGTTGCTTAAATCCAGATGAAGAGTTAAGCTTTTCTTGCATCAATGATCATTGTGCTCTATTCCCTTGGAATTTTAAAAAAGCGAAGGCTTTTTCTCCACATATGTCTTTGTCTATTACATGCAGAGACATGGGTGCAACTAGTCAGTGTATACTACAGTGGAAGTATTACGTCAACTGTCCCACTGGCATATGCTTAGTCCAAACCCAATACCCGATCATGCTTCAAAAGATTGAGTATGTTTTTGTGAGTAAGGATGGGAAGGCAGGACATGTTGCATGTCCCACCTATCAGGGTGAGATCTGGTGAGATCAAGAAATAGGACCTTCTTGGTGGTGGCTCTCAGAATGACCACCCTGTATTATTAATTATTGGGAGAAAGGGTCTCCATATGGTCTAGCATAGTGTTAGATACTAGGACTGAAGCCCATAGGCTTCAGTCAGGTCCTCCATTCCGGCGGGAAGAATACTGAATGCTGATTGGTTGAACTGTCTGACAGCTCCCTATAAAAGGGGCTAGCTGTCAGACAGAAGCTGCTGGATTGTAAATAGTTGCCTGAATAAAGAGCTGTTGTTGTCACTACCTCTGCTGTCTGCCTCATCCATTCACCCTATCTAACACATTGTGCTCTGAAAAACCTCTTCATGTACTAGCATCTGGTAGATAGAGTTTTTACTATAAGAATACATTTCAATTATCTGTTATTAAGGTTTTTAAGAAGCCAGGCAATCAGGGGTGGGTTCTAACTTACCTCGCTGCCAGTTTGCTTCCTCCCGCGCCGGGTGGCCGTGCCTCATGGGCGCGCGCGGGCTTCGTGCGCGCACGCATGCGCAGTGCAAAAAATTTTTAAAAAATTAAACAAATATTTTAAAAAGCTGAAAACAAGATGGCGATGCATGCGCAGTGCCAGAAACTCGGCTTCCGCGCATGTGCAGAAGAAGAAAAAAATAAAAAATAAAAAATAAAAAAATAAAAAAAATTTAAAAAAAGATGGCGGCGCCCACGGACCAGCACCCACCGAACCGGATCCATGACGTCATCGTGATGTCACCAGCGGGTCGCTACCGGTTCGGGTGAACCAGTCCGAACCGGGAGGAACCCACCTCTGCAGGCAATATTTCACCAGCCTACAGTTGACCATTTGATCAGTCAAAGGAGTATGTGCTTGAGTAGTCAGATATGGCATCATAGATAAAAATAAACTGTCAATCATGCCTGAATCATCCTGAATGAGGAAAAAAATAACACCCTTTAGCTTGTATAAGCAGGGCAATGTTTAAATAGAATAAGGAGAAGAAGCAATTTAAAGATGTTTAATTTATTTAAGGAAAGTGTTTATTATAATTAGGTAAATACTGAGTTTAAAAATAAGTTTTCTAATTCAAGTTATGCATGAATATGCATTCAATTATGGATCTAACCCAGCTAGGAGAATTTAAGCCATATTTGGTTATGATCCACAAATCATCTGTTTCATTTCTATGCAGTGCAATCTGGAAATGTAGTTTCATCTACTGAAAGTTTGCCTACTTTGTGGTTAGCATTTCTTTCTTTCTTTCTTTCTTTCTTTCTTTCTTTCTTTCTTTCTTTCTTTCTTTCTTTCTTTCTCATTCCTTCCTTCCTCCCTCCCTCCCTCCCTCCCTCCCTTTCTTTTATAATCTAGAATAAAAAAGAAATAATATTGGTCTAATACAGATTTTAAAGGCTATAAAAATATTGTGTGTGTGTGTGTGTGTGTGTGTGTGTGTAATATATATATAATATATATATAAAGGAAGCAGTATGCTCCCTCCCATATTTGGGTATACCAGGTGATTTAACAGAGAAAAAAAAACAGGAAAAAAAACATATATATATCCTTGTCCCTGGAACAAGCTGATACGGAGGAGATCCTGTGGCTCAAGAGGTTAAACATCTGCCTAACAAGGCAAGCTGCCCAGGTTCAAATCCCAGTAAAAAAAGGGGTGTGGCTAGCTGATGAGAGCTAAATAGCTTGAAATAGATCTATACTAGTCTCCCTTTATTTATTTATCAGTAAAAATATGTAACACATAGATATGTTGTACAAAGGAAGCAGTATGCTCCCTCCCATATTTGGGTATACAAGGTGCTTTAACAGAGAAAAAAAAAACCAATATATATTCTTGTCCTGGAACATGCAGATAGGGAGAAGAATAATGTAGCAGAGAGAATGAATTAATTGCCTTGGGGCCATCCAGGCAGTTACTTACAACGACAGTCCGTTTTTATATGTTACATATTTTTACATAAATAAAGGGAGACTAGTATAGATCTATTTCAAGCTATTTAGCTCTCATCAGCTAGCCACACCCCTTTTTACTGGGATTTGAACCTGGGCCATTTGCCTAACAAGGCAAATGATTAATCTCTTGAGCCACAGGATTCTCCTCCCTATCTGCTTGTTCCAGGGACAAGGATATATATATGTTTTTTTCTTCTGTTAAATCACCTGGTATACCCAAATATGGGATGGAGCATACTGCTTCCTTTTTGCCTTTCGGCCCCTCCAGGGGCCATCCAGGCAGTTACTTACAACGACAGTCCGTTTTTATATGTTACATATTTTTACATAAATAAAGGGAGACTAGTATAGATCTATTTCTAGCTATTTAGCTCTCATCAGCTAGACATATATATATATATGTCAGATTAAAATAACAACCCAAATTTAGTATATCGCACATTTCCACGTATAAAGTTATAACCCGGAAATTGTTTCAAACAAGACTAAATTACACATCAGATTTCCTTTTATATATGAAGTTATTCCAGACATTGATTATTTAATTATTGATTATTTTTATTTAATTGTATCCCACATTTATTATTTTTACAAATTACTCAAGATGGCGAACATATCCCACACACACCTTCCTCGTCCTATTTTTTTCCCATAACAACAGCCCTGTGAGGTGGGTTGGGCTGAGAGAGAGTGACTGGCCCAAAGTTTGCCAGCTGGCTTTCATGGCTAAGACAGGACTTGAACTCACCATCTCCCACTTTCTAGCCTTTGTTCATGCTTCCATATGGTGGTTCAGCTATTTTGTATTAATTCATCAGATTCAGAAATCAACCCTATATGACCAGCCCTTAGCCATTGCTGGCTGAGAATGCTATATTCCTTGATATAAGAAAAGAGAATAATGCAACAGGAAGAAGGAAGAAATGGCAAAGAGTGAAGTCTGGTGTAAGCCCTGATTAAACCCTCCAAGCAATAAAGAATCGATGATCGCATGGGATTTAAGAAGAATGGCCCTGTAAGAAACAAGGACAATTGTAACAGTACTAACAGTGGAACAAGTCTTGGGAATTCTCTAAGCAAATAAAAAGAGACTTGTCAAACAAAGGTAGGGTGGAATCTTCCACCAGTTTCCACTCTTCCCACATGAGGAGCAAGACTCCAAGGTATGGTCCCTGGGCTTCCTAGATTCATTACAGGTAGTCCTCAACTTACAACAGTTAGTTTAGTGACCATTCAAAGTTACAACGGCACTGATAAATGTGACTTATGACTGTTTTTCACAGTTATGATCATTACAGCATCCCCATAATCATGTGATCAAAATTCAGGTGCTTGGCAACGGGTTCATAATTATGACCGTTGCTGTGTCCCAAAGTCACGTCATCACCTTTTGCGACCTTCTGATAAGCAAAGTCAATGGGGAAGCCAGATTCATTAAACAACCGGGTTACTAATTTATCAACTACAGTGATTCACTTAACAACTGTGGCAAGGAAAGTCACAAAATGGGGCAAAAACTCACTTAACAAATGTTTTACTTAACAACAGAAATTTTGGGCTCAGTTGTAGTCGTAAGTTGAGGAGTACCTGTAGCTCCTTTTTCTGGAGCAGCTGTTGCCCATTCAGCTACACCAATTACCACAAACAGTTGCCAGGAAGAGACTTTTACAAATGATAATATCACACAGTGTTTATTGACTGCACAGGCTGTACTTTCCATTTTTAAATGTATAACAGCAAAAAGAAAAGTCATGAGAGACGGAGACCTAGAAACAACCACTGCAATCTTCAGACTTAACCAGATTTACTTACAGATAGCTCTCAACGTTGAAAACATCCCCTCCCCTTCCAGCAAATCTGTGGGATTCAGAAGAAGCAGTCCATTCCTCCTTGGATCAATTATTCACTGTCATTATTACACAACTGGACTGCGGTGAATTTTACTGATGTTTAAGAGCCCTTCCCTTCCAAGTGTGTTGTTTAGAATGAGGTCCTATGGAGCATTCTCTCCATATTTCCAAAGGAGGTATTTTGTAAGGCCCAGCTCTCTTTATTTTTTGAAACCATCAACATGCCATCAGTATCAGTGGTGAAATCCAATTTTTTTTAATACCCGTTCTGTGGGTGTGGCTTGGTGGGCGTGGTGTTGCTTGGTGGGTGTGGCAGGGGAAGGATACTGCAAAATCTCCATTCCCACCCCACTCCAGGGGAAGGATACTGCAAAATCCCCATTCCCTCCCCACTCCTGAGGGAAGGATATTGCAAAATCTCCATTCCCACCCCACTCTGGGGCCTGCCAGAGGTGGTATTTGCCGGCTCTCCGAACTACTCAAAATTTCCGCTACCGGTTCTCCAGAACCTGTCAGAACCTGCTGGATTTCACCTCTGATCAGTATTTTAAATGCAAAACAAAAAGTGTCAGTTGTAAAGAGCTGTTATGAGGGTGAACTAGCAATGCCCTTGGGAATAGCTTCCTCTGGTAAACAAGTTCAGATAAGAATGAACGCACAGGTTGCTGATGAGTCTTTGTAAACAGGAATAATCAACACATTAGGAGCCAGTGAAACAGTGCTTGACAACATAAGTTTATGCAAAGTAGCTTGCTATTTTAGGAAAACTGGTATCCCTGCATTTTTCAAATAATAACTTCTGTACTTTCTCCCACATAGCTGCTGATATCAGAGAAAATCATTTTTTCCCTGTTTTATATGCACAGAAGGAGATCTCTTATGTGGAATTAGATCTAGATAGAAGGTTTTCTTAGTGCCTGTTTGGTGTAGTGGTTAAGACATAAGACTAGAAACTAGGAAACTGTGAAGTCTAGTCCCTCTTTAGGCACAACACCAGAAGGTAACCTAGGACCAGTCACTCTCTCTCAGCCTAGGAAGGAGACTATGGCTAACCACTTCCTGAAAAGGCTTACCAAAAAAACCTCAGGGACATGTCCAGGCAGTGTCCAAAAATCAGATCTGATTGAATAAAACAAATAAAAAAAACTTCATGGATCCAGAATTTAAATATACAATTAAGCAGTCTAAACCAGGAAAAGTCCCCATTGAACTCATTATTTATGAAGGGTAATTTGGACTTGTGGGCCCCAGCTCTACTTTCACATTTTACCTCAATAGAGCACTTGACCCCGATTTCAAAGGATTGGGAGTTGGCTGTAATACTTCTGACAAAGATCAGAGAAAGGCTCCTGATAACTTGCACTTAATCTTTTGTCAAATTAACAAAATGTATGCTAAACTTTTATAATTCAGATTAATTGCCTGTCTCAAACTGAATTCACCTTGATGAATGATGAAGTTTGATTTAGGACAGGTTGATTAACATTAGACCATGCTATGGTACTGTGATACTTGGTAGAAAAGTATAGACCTAGTCCGTCTCTCTATGCATCTCTTAGTGATGCTTGGATTGCCTTCAACACATTATCTAGTTTGATTTTTTTCATAGGTTTTATCATTGTTTCTGGATGTTCAGAGTTGTAATTGTAAGTAGGAATTACCTGAGAAGACAGGAGGAAAAACCACAGCCCCATCACAATCTGTTAGAGAAAGCATCTCAGAATAAGCCCTCCTTTGTTTGCAGGGAGTAAAAATAAGGGTCCTTTCAGACTTACAAGATTCTGTTATTGTAACCTTACAATAATGGTATTGTAACCTTACAATAATGGTAGTGTTAGTACTCATCGCTGGTGTTTCTTGACTGGACTATCTCAAAATGTGACAAATGGCATCTATAGCCAGGAATTATTCTTTGATTGGTGCTATAATTTTATATTTTTCCAAAGAAAAGGAAAAACTGGCCACTCTTAAATGCCTTGACACATCAAGATTACACAACCATATTCTATGTAGGACTTCCTTGAAAGCAACCTGAGCCTTGCAAAATCCAGCTGCCAGGGATTTCTAGTGCTTGCTTTTTGGATCATATGAAAAAAAATATCTGGTTTGTCTCTGGAACCAATTTAAGTTCTGGCTCGCAATGAAGAGTCCTAGATTAAGAGACAAAATGTGCAAGTATTTGTGGAGGATAGGCCCATTTTCTTTGACTCTGCTCATCATTGGCATGTGATCCCAAATGAATTAGTCATGGGGTCATGTTGTTCTTAGGCTGAAAAAATCTCTTTCTCCACCCCAGAGTCTTAAGAATAGTTACATAGGTTTGGTCTTTGCTCCATGTACTATATCCAAGGGAGGCATGGTTGGATGACTTAGAAAGCATGTTTTCATGCTGTTAGTAGTCCATGATGACCCAGTAGATAATTTTAGGTAGTAAGTAAGCATATTATTATTATTATTATTATTATTATTATTATTATTATTATTATTATTATTATTATTATATTAGGCTGAAAAAATCTCTTTCTCCACCCCAGAGTCTTAAGAATAGTTACATAGGTTTGGTCTTTGCTCCATGTACTATATCCAAGGGAGGCATGGTTGGATGACTTAGAAAGCATGTTTTCATGCTGTTAGTAGTCCATGATGACCCAGTAGATAATTTTAGGTAGTAAGTAAGCATATTATTATTATTATTATTATTATTATTATTATTATTATTATTATTATTATTATTATTAT
>QLTV01001703.1:3141506-3160312 GCA_003457575.1 Thermophis baileyi
GACAGAGGGATGAAGAGCAATGGAATGGAATGGAATGGAATGGAATGGAATTCAGCAAGGCTTCTCTTCCCTACCCCCATTTTCTCTTCTACCACAGAGACAGAGAGAGGGGGGGAGAGAGAGAGAGAGGGAGAGGGGGAGGGAGGAGGAGAGAGAGAGAGAGAGAGAGAGAGAGAGAGAGAGAGAGAGAGAGAGATTCATTTTGAGTTTTTTCTCATGTCATTTGTGGAACCTTTTGGCTTCCTATTTTTTTTTCTTTTTGTTGCTTTAAGTCAGTGTTGACCCTGCAGTTTTCTTGGTAAGATTTCAGAACTGCTTTGTCATTACTTTCTTCCTAGGGGCTGAGAAAGAATGACTGGTCCAATGTCACTAGCTTGCTTTCATGCCTAAAGTGGGATTAGAATGTTTCTGGCCTGGTTCCTTACTACTACACCAAGCTGGATCTCTTGACTGTTCTTAACATTGTGTGATCTTGGCTTGTTTGGGTAGGGTTTGCTTAGGAAAGGCTAACAATGTGAAGTACTTCAGTTGGATTTTGCTTTCTCTCGCACACACATGCAAGCTTATTATGCAGGCACATTAAATGTCTTCTGGCAAGGAACAAATTACATGAATTGAAACTATGGTTTATTTTATTGGCACTAACTTTATTAAATCCATTGCTATTTCTCATAAGAATAGTGGTCCATGATATGCAATTCTGGACAGTCTGAGGAGTGCATTTTTGCTTGTTATTTATGTTTTGAAATTTGGCATTTAAAAAATTTGTGAAGATCAGGACAAATAAATGGGTGGGCAAAAAAAAACAAACCCTAAATTTTAAGGGCCACCTTAATAACACCTTAAATTAAACATCAATTCTCACACTGATAAGGAAGATGGTAAGCATTGTATGAATAATACTCAACAGCAAGGCCTCTCACTTTCCCAAAAGTGAAAGGTTGAGTTCTTTTTCCATGAAGGAGGAAGGAGAAAGAGAACTACTTGTTACTACTTTGAATTGCTCTCTCACACGCAGATACACACAGACACTCATGTTTAAAAAGAAAGGCAGGATCAGAATCCTCCTACTGTCATCTGAAACGTTTCTGAGTACCTCAAAGTAATAGGTGTTTAGAAAGCTTGCTTCCTTTGATAGCCATGTCTAATTCTGGTTGTTGCTACAAAGTTCTGAACATTAGCAAAATTACTCTCCTTTTAATAAAGACTTTTCTCTTGACAACATTTTGTAGATGGAAAGGTTGAGGCAAATATCCTTAAGACTTGGTGACAGTAGCTCATCTTGCTTGAGACAAAGGGGATGTAAGGTGCCCATAACACAGAGCTGATGCTCATGTTTATTTTTGGTTGTAAAACCATCAACACTCATCGTCATTAGCCATCATCAACACCCAACAATTGATTAGGTACATGGACCTGGCACATTACCAGATCCTAGTTTTCCTAAGCCTCTTTAAAAACACATGTTGGAGCATTCAATACATCATCCGTATAACTATATAGAAACCCAAAGGGAAAGAATGGACACAGGTAGCCCTCAACTTACAACCGGTTGTTTAACAACTGTTCAAAGTTACGACAGATTTATAAAAAGCTACATATGGCCCAGCCATGAAGTTATGACTGGGCCATATGCATCATCCCATGGTCACATGACTGCCTATCAGGTGCTTGGCAACCAGTTCGCATTTATGACTGGTTGTAGCATCCAGCAGTCAGGTGACTGTGATTTGCGATATTATTATTATTTTTTTGCTGGTTTCTGACTTTTGCTGTTTCCAGCAAAAAAACCATTAGTTTGGAAGAATGGATTTGCTTACCGAACATATGATTTACTTAATGGCTGTAGTGATTCACTTTACCAGTCATAAAAATTTTTATTAAGGATTTGTAACCGCCATGACATATTATATATTTATGGTTTAAAATTTGCATTTATACTTTCCATTAATAAAAAAACATCCTTTATAAGAGAAACTTGATTGCTGTTGACTCACTGAACAGGCCTATTATGGTTTTTTTTTTTTTGTTTTCTTCCAGAATAGCTAGATGGTGATGGTGACAATGGTAATGATTCAGCCTAGCCACCAGTCTTAGTATTCCTTTAGTATTCATACAAGTAATAACTAAACTCAATCTAACTTTAATTTCAGAGATTAGACAAGGTTAGTTAAATGCTGGGCTTAATTTCAGTAAGTAACCACAAAAGCAAAATGAAGGTTGAATTGAATTAGTCAGCATACATTTATTTCGGTAAATAGAAGCCCATTGAAAGTGTAAAAATGTGGAGTGCTAGGATTCTGGAAAGCAAACGACCATTTAAAGGTTCAATATGATTCCAGAGCAACAACAGTGCAATCTGGTGCTTATTTATTCAGAAATAAAATGAATATCTTTCTCTCTTTATGACGCCTCCTAAAATATATCTAGGCATTTTAAGCATCCATATGACATGCCCTGGACAATTTGTACAGTTTTTAACACATTTCATATGTCAATATGGTAATTACAAAACTGATTATCCTGCCTATACCATAGTATCAATACACAAACAATTATTTATGTCAATATGTAAAATAAGGCAATTGTACTGCTGTGCATAAATCTTAAAAATTTAATGACTGTTCTTAATAGTTAGTTATAGCCTGGTTGCACCCCAAAGAGTGACTGTTCAGCTTTCCCTCCACATTTATGTACTTGGGGACATTCCCAAAAGCATCAACAAACCCATATGGCTGTTTTGGCATGCAGAATTTGGCATCCTACAGACTGAGTCATCTTTTCTTTTTAAGAAAAGTGCGTGAGGAGGGAAAACCCAACAGTCAGATGGTGTGCAACCAGGCAGTAACTGTAAGATCAGTGTGTGCTGCTCACATCCATTCCTCCTCCTCCTCCTCTAAGCTGTCATGCCATATCGACAAATGAGAAAAGTCTTTTTTTCCCATTAGTATCAATGAAGAACTGATGATTCTCATCCACTTATAGTTTGTGCTATGATTCTTAGAACAGCAAAGGTGGGACAGGGTGGAACACATGGGCCAGAAGAACAGAATATAACTGATTAATCTTCATCTTTTTCTTGCCTATCATGGAATGTTTTTGAATTATAATAGATGAGTGTTTCCAATAAAAGAGAATATTTGTAGCTCAGGATTGAAGTGCGCTGATGATGTTTCCTAGTTTGGGTAATGAAACATCTGCAACAAAACAACCAAGCTCAGAAACCACTAAGGACTCCTCAGATGAGTGAATGTTTGGGGTAAATTTTGGGTAAAACAAAATCTTGATAGCTAGATTAGGATACAGACTATTTTAGAACAACAAATTATGAGCAGGTCAGCCACAAATATGAATTGAGTTATGTAAAAACACACATCCCTTTCCCCTTAATATTTGTGCTTTTTATCATTTGTTGTTTTCCAAACTGCAACTTAACACCCAGGCACAATTTGTCTCAATTAAGGGGTTTATTCATTGCAAAGAAGCCTACTGCATCCCATATCCACAAATGGACAGAAGAAATGTTCTGAGTTCTCTAAATATTTATCCCACCCACTTGAAGACTTCTTCCTACCTCTCTTCACTTCACCAACCAAAATAGTAATCTGAATATCCACATATGAAAAAAAAAACAACCTCTCTGTTTCTTAAAAGATAAAGGAGATGGCCATGTTATGTAGTTGTCTTGGCAACAGTATGGAAGTGGTTTTTTGTTGATTTGACGTGGAATTGTTTTTGACTTCCCAATCTAGTCAAGAATCTAGAGATTTCCCATTGATATAAGTCCAACCTTAGCATTTTGGGAGAGTCCCTCTCTGAGGGAAATGGGTGGTTGGTTCAGAAATGTGAAAAATAAATAAATAAAAGTGTTGAGATCAACTAAGGACAGTTAAGTGCTGCTATTACTTTAATATATTGTGCAAGACGTTGTCTAAACCAAATTCCAGTGTATTCCAATTATTTATGGAAAAGGAAAAGTACTGTATATTTCCTGTTAGTGGACTTTTCTCTTGAACATTTTGAAAAAGGTGGTAAGGTTTTGTTCAGAGGCAATTGCTATGAAGAGGACATAGGCCTAATCTGGTATTAACTCATAATTATTAAATCTGATGAAAAACTGAAGTTAAATAAATTTATCCCAAAGGTGATTTTTCAGGAGGCAACTGGACTTCCTTCTTTTTTCTTTTGAAGATGTTTCACTTCTCATCCAAGAAGCTTCTTCATCTCTGACAGGATAGTGGGGAATGGAATCCTGTCAGAGCTGAAGAAGCTTCTTGGATAAGAAGCGAAACGTCTTCAAAAGAAAAAACAAGAAAGTTCAGTTGCCTCCTGAAAAAGCACCTTTGGGATAACCATGACTTGGATGACTGAGAATCTCTGCAGACTTTTAAATAAATTTAGTTCATCAATAATATTAGTTGTTAAATTTTATGCTGCTCATCTCACTCTTATTAGGTCTACTGTTGATGTGGAAAGTAAAGGCAAAAGTGGTCCAAGGGGAGGTAAGAGCACTTGAGGCTGTGTGACTCCTTAGCTAGGAGAGTATAGATCCCAGGAACATCAAAGTTCTCTATCCAAAAGGGTACTCTGCTAGGAACAGCTAATATCCTGCACAGAACCCTCAAACTCCCAGATCTCTGATGCAGAGCCCAAGGCTGAGGAAGACACATATTACCCATAAGAATGAGAAGGGATTTTTTTAAATTATTAACCAGGTTTTTATTTATATGTCAATTAATATTTATTAATAGCAATACACACACACATATATATAATATATATTGACTATATGACAGTTTTGATCTTTAACTGTAAATAGGTAAAGAATTCTTGTAAGAAAGATTGTTTTAAAAAAATGTTTAGCTTCTGAGACCTGTCCTAGCCAGTTTAACAGCAACCAATAGTTTTCTTTTATTTATTTTTTTAAAAAGTCCCAAAGTCTACTTATGTCATCAGACGGTTAAAAAAAGGAAGTGTCTCTGCTTGTGGGAAAGACGCTTCTTTCTTACAAAGCAGGTGATATGAGTCAGTGTATAAAGCCATCAGCTTTGCAAGAGGTCGTTAGACCTTTAGATGTTAGGACTGCAGAAGCATTGCAACCTAAAGAGAGACAACTAAAAATGCCTTGGCTGTTTATGTGGCACCCCGCTTCAGATGAAATAAAGACATGTGAGATTGCAGGCAGCAAAGCTCACCGAAAGAAGACAAAGGCTTTGTAAGTGTATCTTCCCTTTGATTTCTTTCTTTATTTTATTTTAAGCAAAAACATACTTAAGAAAAGTTTCTTCAGCTCAGGTTTCATTACTGGATTTTGGACCCCAATTTGGCAAAAGTATGGTCTCCAACTATTTTGCAGGCTTCCTGTTTATTTCAAGGCAGGAATCCAAATTGTGAATCAAAAATCCGAAGAACATCAGTTTTGGGTTGCAAATTCTGGATGATCAATCGAAAGCGAGGAGTTTGGGTTTCTGCTCAGTAACCCAAATAAAACTGATAATCATCAATTTTGATAAATCAAGCTAATGTCAGTAATTAACAAAACGTATCTTTGTTCAAGCCTTAATGAGAGAGATGATAGATAAGACGGATAGAACAGAATGAAGGAATTATATTTGAATAAATGTCATACTAGTCAAAGTCCGTACAGAAAACTTTGTTTTAAGCAGTTTGCTTTTTTTAAAAAAAAAAATCAGTATTTTCATTTTTTTAAAGGACACACCTGCATTTTTAGACAGTATTCGTTTTTTGGGTTTTTTTAAGGGATTGAACTTTCAGTGTTCTTATGAATGGGTACAGGGTACTTTTTATGTCTGTGTGTGTGTGTGTGTGTGTGTGTGTGTGTGTGTGCACTCACCAGAGCAGACTTTTTAGCTGAAAGACGCAGTGGTTTCCCTAGGCTTTTTTTGTGGTCTTAGCTAAAGCAGCAGCAAAATGCCAGTTCAACAGTACTATGGGTTTTTTTGTGCGTGTGAAAGAAAAGTCTTTGATTCTTAGACGGAAATTATTGTCCCGCCACCCACTCAACACATCTTAGTATTTTCTCACATATGGGTACCTAAGCAAAGAACATGAAACATTTCAGAAGAGTTATGACGAACTTTAAAAAAACGCTTAAAACTTTGCATATGTGTCATCTTCAAGTGGCTGAGGCAAAGAAGGACTTGAACATTCAACAATTGCTCAAACTCCACAGACTCTGCTAAACTTCTTTTTATATTTCTGCTTCTGGGTTAGTGAGTGTCAAATGATAGAGTAGTCCTATAGTAAATTATTTCAACATCTTTCCATCAAAGCACTGCAAATGGAGACGACTGGTAAGCTAGTATGATTATAGAGAATGAATGTGCTCTGCAACCCAACAGTAGCATCTGTCAGGATGAAAGAAGTTATTAATCATAGCACCTGCCCTCTGGAATTTCCTCCCACCCCCATCAGAGATCCAAATGGTTCCCACCTGTAGATTGCAAACCTGGTTATTTCCCCAGGTTTTGGTTAGTGTAACCCCCTATGGATTTTTCATGATTTTTTCCCTTCTTTCTTTCTTTCCTTCCTTCCTTCCTTCCTTCCTTCCTTCCTTCCTTCCTTCTTTCTTTTCTTTTCTTTTCTTTTCTTTTCTTTTCTTTTCTTTTCTTTTGGATGTACATTGTTCTTTTTATTCTTACAATGTTGAATGCCATCCAAAGCCTACATAGAATTGGGCACCATTTTAAAACCTAATAAATAATGTGATCATTAATTTAATATTAAATTTTAATTTAAACTAGTGTAATAAATACTAATTTAATAAATAATAGATTATTTAAAATAATAAGGTAATAATCGATTTAATAAATAAGCTGATTAGAAATTACAATCATGAATCATAAAAATTCATTTCTCTTCTTCCTCTATTGCCCTTCTGATTTGACCCCATTTATAGATCTAAAGAGAGAATGGTAGAATAAGTTTAGTCAAGGCAGAGGTGGCTTGGAATCTTCAGACATAAGGATCCTTGTCAAGGCCTTCAGCCTTTAAAAAAAATTGTCATGGTGTACTGAAGGATTAAGGTGTGCCCATAGATGAACCTAGACCTGTACCTAGAATAGAAAGCAATGAGGATGGATTGGAAGGTAGAATTGGGTTGTAGATCAGTCCCGCAGACAACTTCAATGTGTACAGATTATTAAGGCAATCTCTAGAATAGATGATAGGAAAGAAGTATGAAAAAATCTATCTCTGCTGCCAACTAGTGGCCAACTATAATTCAAATCAGCAATTCAGTAATTCAAATCTGATAGCCTTATCTTTAGAGAATACTCTGAGCCACCACTGTCCTCTTCCATGATTGCAGCTGGTAGCAGCAAGCTTTGGACATCAGAAGAGATCTTGTCAGCCCTTGGAACTTATACTTCATGAAGTATTTTAAAATATATCTCATGAAGGATCAAATGTCAGACTCTAAAACAGCATGGAGTACAAAGACTGGATTTAGATGATAAGATACACAAAATAAAGGAACTATGGAGTTTATAAAAGCTATATAATACCATCTACTCACTGTAGAAACACTTTTAAATCTGCTCTATGTATATTAAACTTGAAAGATGTCCCTCTGGAATTAGTATGATTTATTAATGAAAAAATATGCATATGACTAGCTTGCGGTTTCCATAAATTAAAATGTGCCTTAGACTATTGTTTGTTAAATTCAAATCCATAGTTTTAAATTTACTCAACAAATTAAAATGTTTAGTATTATGTCTTTATAGATATAAATTGCTATATAAGAAATCTAATTAATTTAGTTCTTCCAAAGTCATATTAAATTTATTTCTGTAGAAATAAGCTAAGGGGGGAAATCAGAGGAAACACTTTCTTTGGGTTCTGAGCAAATTGGCCTGAACAGCAATGAAGCTCAATTAATCTGAATGATAGAATTTGCTTCTCCAGATGTTTATTTGGAGCTTGAAAGCCATCTTAGCCATCGTATTGTAAGAAACTGGCACAGATCAAAAATATTCTGACATTGATATTAGTTGTTGTCTTTTGCACAGAATGGTCACTTCATGAAGGTCCATAAGAATAACATGTTTTCCTCAGATGCTTATATTAGAACTTTCATGGATTTTTTATTTATTTATTTTTTTGATATATTTCTATAAAGGACTACTAGATTTATTCACAGTAAATGAGTAAATATATTCTCTAATTTGTTTTAGGCATGTGGAAGCAAAAAAATATTTCATGGGTCTTGTGCCACCTGTTGAATCAGCTGACATGAAATACTCCAGCTCAAGAGATGTAACGTAAGTATCAAATTATATTGTTATAATTGTGGTATCATATAGGGCAAACAAAGATGCAAATGCATCCATACCATGTGAATGCTCATTTATTTCACAAGACTGAGTGCACTGAAACTGTGTGAACCCTTCAGTGCCAAAGAGGAATGGGCAAAAATTACCTGTAGAAAGGGTTAGTATCGTAAGTAAGTAAGTAAGACTCATTTTGGCATATTTAAAACATCTCTGTAAACCAATCCAAAGACATTTTACCACTGAAGGCAAGAGTCAAAGTGATGATCCTTCATCTTACCCATTGAACTAAGAGGACTAGCAGTAAAATCTTACTTCAAGAATAGTGAAGGATGTTAAGAGGTTTATGAAATGTAGTGCATGTTACCTAGAACATAATACCTCATCTTCCATCAGAGGCAGAACACAATTTGTTCATCCTTCCCAGCACCTGCTAGCATAAGGCCCAAGATCTAATTATGCAAAATTTGAAAGACAGATCTGAGCTGCATACATTGAGATCAGAGTGTTTGTGCCTTTGTGCAACCATGTTCAGAAACTTGGCAGCTGCATCTCTTAGACTTATTTATATCTATCTTCTATGATAGATTTTTTAAAATTAATATTGAACACACAGACCTTTAATCCAACATGAGAAGAGGCAAGTTGTAAACGTTCCTTCAATACAATCACTACATATGAAGTATGTTAAGCATTGGCTGTTTTTGTTTGTACAGTCAGTCTCCAAGATATGGTTTTATGACAGTTCATTTTATTTTACTTATTTTATTTGGTTTTTGTTGTTACTGCATACTGTTGAGACAATTTGGTAGCCTGTCATATAACAAATGTATTAAATAAATTGAAGAGGAAAAAAAAACTTCCATGGACATTAGTATATCAGTATTTGGTGTGTGTGTGTGTGTGTGTGTGTGTGTGTGTGTGTGTGTGTGTGTGTGTGTGTGTGTAGGAGTTTTCCATGGATCATCATGGAGCACAAAAGAGTTGAATTTTCCCTTTTCAAGTGTTATGATAGCCATCAAAATCAGTTTCTGTTCCATTTAACCACACACTGATAGGCCTACATTCAGGTGATCCATAGGACATCTGTCAAGCAGTCAGTTCTGCCATTACCATTCTGCCAATATTATTTCTCCCATCCTTCCTCAATATTTGTTGATTAACAACTCTTCAAAGAGCAATAATGACAGCAGTTTGCTTAATGACAAACTTATTTCCAATATAAACATCTAAGCCAGGGGTGGGTTCTAACTTACCTCGCTGCCGGTTCACTTCCTCCCGTGCTGCGTGGGTGCGCCGCGCATTGCGCGCCGCACGGGCGCACATGTGCAGTGCTGAAAAATCAGCTTCTGCACATATGCAGAAGCAAAAAACAACTTTTGCACGTGCGCAGAAGCGAAAAACAAGATGCTGCCGCCGCCAAGAGAGCCGGTTTGGGGGGGTGTCCAGCCGGCCATTGCTGCCAGTTCGGCGAGCGGGGGGAAATTCCTGCTACCGGTTCTAAAGAACCGGTCCGAACCAGCAGGAACCCACCTCTGATCTAAGCTTATGCTATGACGATCTTATAGAAAGCTGGGCCAGTGAGGCAAGGTAAAATATTACAGACTGGGTTTAAAATCAGATAGGGAAATTCAGTATGACATTGTAATATTGACACAATATCCTGAATGAATCAAAGATTTCTCATAGTTGGTTTCAGTATTGATATATACTTCTGTTTGGGTTTATCTCAGTTAATGATTTAAGTAGGTTGTCAACAGGATATAACAAGGGGTTACAATTGTCAAATTATGACATCAAATATCTACCCAGCTATAGCATTTGCAGGAGAAAATAGAGACCAGCAATAAATGAGCTTATTCTGAGATTCAGTTCAAAGAATTTTCAAGTTGAACTAGAAAAGAGCCTTTGAATTGCTTTCAAAAACCAGTTGTGAAGTGTATAGCAATAGCACTTAGCCACTAGCAATAGCACCTAGACTTATGTACCGCTTCACAGTGCTTTACAGCCCTCTCTAAGCAGTTAACAGAGTCAGCATATTGCCCCTAACAATTTGGATCCTCATTTTATTGACCTCAGAAGGATGGAAGGCTGAGTCAACCTTGAGCCCATCAGGATCGAACTCCAAACAGTGGGCAGAGTTAGCCTGCAATATTGCATTCTAACCACTGTGCCACCAGGGCTCGGGGTATAAATACAGGGGAGTCTGAGGTTGATTTTCTTTCCTGGCTCCAGTACTGCGGCCTTCACTTTTGGTTTCATTTCATCCTAGGAAAAGACTCAGTCGGGGAAATATTATCAGTGCCTCTTCATGCTTTCCCAGGCAACACTGGTTCAATGAACCATGCAAAATATTATCTGGGGAAGAAGATAGGATGCAAACATGGTTTATAAATATATCCTATTATAATCAAATTTCTCACTGATAGTATTGAAATATAGTTGGGGGGGTTAGATATAATTTTTTGGGGGGGTTAGATTTTTCTGTTTCTTTTTTAAGTACGCATTATCTGAGACAATACTCTGTCAAAGAGAAAGATGGGGTAGAAGATAGTTAAATAAATAAGCATTAAAATGTTTAGTAAATATAAACCTTTAAAAATGTTTAAAAATATTTCTCCCTCCGCCCCACCCCCACCCCCATTGTCACTGCACAGACATCAAACACATACACCAATGTCCCATATTTTCCAGGGGAGGCCTCTCTATTTCATTTTCATTTCATTTCATTTCAGGCTTTTCATTTCATTTCAGGCTTTCTACAAAAGAAATTATCCAGTGGTCCCAGTCCCTAGAAAAGCTTCTGGCAACCCAGCGTAAGCATTTCTTTCTGACGTTTTGGAGTATATAACCTTGAAAGAAACTTGGAAAAATGCAGTTGTCACTTTCTTAAAATATGCCTTGACTGAAAATCATAATCCAGAGCACTGGTGTTGTCCTTCAGATATTTAAAAAAACTAATTCGATTTATTCAATAAAATAATAGGAGCCGAGGTGGCGCAGTGGTTAGAGTGCAGTACTGCAGGCTACTTCAGCTGACTGTTCAGCAGTTCAGCGGTTCAAATCTCACCGGCTCAAGGTTGACTCAGCCTTCCATCCTTCTGAGGTGGGTAAAATGAGAACCCAGATTGTTGGGGGCAATATGCTGACTCTGTGAACCGCTTAGAGAGTGCTGTAAAGCACTGTAAAGCGGTATATAAGTCTAAGTGCTATTGCTATTGCTAAAATATTCTAAGCCCTGGTTTAATGACTTTTCATATGTACATATGGGCACATACTATACATCCAAACCATATTCTCTGACACTAATGAAGACTATAATTATGTATATGTGGTGGTAGCTTGGTATTCAACTGCGTTGAAACTCATTGATTTGGTATTCAATGAATTTTGATGCAAACATTTTGTCCCAGTACGCATTGTTTGTTTGGTACTCAATGCCCAAGTAGAAGTTATCAGTGTCGGCTGCCTTGTGACTCACTACATTATTTCTTATGGGAAAATTTTGTTTGGTACTCATTGTTTTTGGTACTCATCATGCCTCCTGGAACCCATTAATTATGAGCACTGAGAGGTTTGATTGTATATTGATTACTATTGTTAATTCTGATCTTTTCAAAGAGACAACATTAGACAGGATTGTTTTTTGTCTTTGTCTTTTGCATTTATGAGAAATTGCAGAAGATTGCTGATTTGTGTTTGTAGCTTTCTAGTACCTTTCTATTTAGAAAACAACTAATTCCAGCTGTCGTATCATTTCTGTAAAATATTGGTAGGATGTTCATTTTTCCTTCCTTCAACCTATTTATAATCATTGATTGAATTAACTGAGAAACTGCTGATCACTTGACTCTTTTTGGATAACTCACTAATAACTCAACTTATATTTTGGATAACTCAAATAACTCAAATTTGATATTTGAGCAAAATATCAAATTTGCATGCAATAGAATGAGAAAAAAGTTCAAAAGTAGTTGAGGAAGACTGAAGTACTCAAAGTCCACAAAACTTTCTGGTGACCTTTTTTCCTTTCTATTTCCTAATATTATACTACAAGTTTGCAGAAATATTGTATATCTTCAGATTAGGTTACCCCACCTAATTTAGAGCAATGACTGAAATCATGTTAATGTTTTTATTCACTGTAGGTGGTCAAGAGGCATTCAGAGAATTTTTGAAATCAGAATTCAGTGATGAAAACATTGAGTTTTGGCTGGCATGTGAAGACTACAGGAAAACACAGGCTGATTGTTTACATGGCAAAGCAGAAAAGATTTACCAAGAGTTTGTCAAGTCAGATGCCAGAAAACAAGTAAGCTCTCAATCAATCAATCAATCAATCAATCAATCAATCAATCAATCAACTGAATAATTGGACTGGAACATTCATATACTAAGAGAATCATTTTCACATAGTGAAATTTATTTTACCAAAGATTATTTATCAAAGATTGATTTTGTATCACTTCAGTGTTGTTGTTTTTCCCTTTTATCATGAAATAAAAGACAGTGTAGCCCCATGGGAGGTTGAGGTCCCACAATCATGAACAGGCTATTTGCCTTATGTTAAGAATGAAATCCTGCAATCATTATTTAATTTGCTATTTATGCCAGGGGTCCCCAACATCTGGTCCACGAACCAGCATTGGGCTGCGACATGCCAGAAACCGAGCCACTCAAACAAAGCCTCATCCACAGAATGTAGGTAGCATGTGAAATCACGGCCCTCCAGTCCGTAGAAAAAACTCTCTCCACGGAACTGCTCCCTGTTGCCCAAAAGGTTGCGGGGTCACCGATTTATGCCATAAGCCCTCAGTTACATGAGGCTGCTTGCAAATTATCTGAACTGTATCAGTTATATGCATATGAATGATAACTGACTATATTGCCATTTGCAATATACTGCTGAGGACATTATGAAACGAGTATCTAAACTGTGTTCAGCTTTATATGCTGTCAAGAAAAAATACCCAGCAATAAACTATAAACTATGGGCTAACAAACCATAAATCATCTTTACGTTTCTTGTCTCCATCTCATAATCTTAAATGTATACCTTTACAGGCTATTCCAGCCCCTCCAACATTTTTTTTCAAGATGCCAAAGTACAAGGGGTATATAGCATAACTATACCAATTTTATTTATTACATTTATATGCCTGCCATCTCACAATATCAGTGAACTGAGAAATATAAACTTTGTTTTGGGATTGATCTCATTTCTCAATAACTGCTGAAAGGTGTAATGTAGCAATCATTCAGATTGCATTGAGTCTGACTTTAAACATTACTACTGTATATCAATGGGGTAGTTTTTACAAAGATGTTGAAATTTCATTTTGTTCTCTCCAGGTTAACATTGACTTTCACATAAGAAAATCTGTAGCTAAGAAAGTTCAAGATCCCACACCTTCAAGTTTTGATGAGGCTCAGAGACTTATATACGTATTGATGGAGAGAGACTCTTATCCAAGATTCCTTAAATCTCAACATTACCATAACCTTCTAAACAAGGTTCAAAGCAACCATCTCAAGTGAAAGCTGAGGATCAGCTCTGAAGCTTCAAGAGTTGCTGTGCTTCAGTACACTAAGTGGGACTGCTGGAACTAAGACAGCAAGGAAATGATGGAACTCTTAAAACAAGAGATGCAATCTATCAAGTTGAGGTGTCTGGAACACCCTTTATAAGGAGAAAGGAGAAAGAAGAAAGGGAAAGAGAGACAATGCTGCCTTGAAACTGGTCAGCTAAGATTCACTCTACAGACACACACACACACACACACACACACACACACCCTTCTAATATTCTTTCAAGTCACACTGATCAAATGTTGTGAACAGAAAAGTTCTGAGTTTAATTGCACAGCTATCAAGACAAATTTTAGGCTGTTTTACATTGTGTGCATTATTTCCTTCTTAAGCATTTGATGTGGTAGAGCTAGATGTATGACCAGGTTCCCTTGAAAGATATTGCTTGTGAGGTATAAGGAGTATAATGAGTGCAAAGCTTTCACTTTATGCTCCATGGCTCAGGCAAATTGATGCAAATCATACTTGCATAGACTCAAGAGATAAACATGTATATATGAACAATCCCAAAGCTGCTCTAGGCTTTACAAATAAGTTTTGAATTTAGCACAAATCATTATCAGATATTGCATTATTTATTCATGAGAAATGTTAGGAAGTACAATATTCTTCAAGACAATTGTGTCATGGTCACTAAGGCATATAATCATTCCAAACCCTCTGTTAAAGAAGTTGGAAAACAACCTGGTATTCACAACAACCTTGACTAACAACTCCCCTTCCCCCATCCCTGGGATTATAAAACCAGGGAGTTTTTCAAGCATACAGGTTGTAATATACTGTATATTTAGCAGGCTGGGGCAATTTGTTGGGATGCTTTGTTAAATCTAATTCATATTGATAATACATGACCATGTCTAGAGGCTCAAAAGCCTATGGCTAAAAAAAATAAGTGGCCCCTTATTCATTGTTTCAAATGGTGGGGGGGAAAGCTCATTATCCCAAAAGAAGACAGGAAGGGGTACTGATTTTATATACTATAAGTCAATAAAATTGTCTTGTCACTGCTAGTGACATATGTGCTTGCACAATCTGGTGTGTGGATTGTTGATGATGATGATGATAAACTATTTCAAGTCTCCTGCTCTTCCTTCTATGGGTACTTTCTCTTTCAAGTAGATTTGGACTTATTAGCTCTTCCAATAGAGGATACCTTCAAAGTCAGATCTGGTCTCTGTAAAGTCAGACATATGGCCTCATTCCCAAGAACTCTTCCAACTAACTCCCTGCAAAGCTGAACTGTGATTTATTGGTTTGTTCTTCTACTAGCTGGACTCTGAATTCAAACAATACTGGACTGATATATTTCCAGACAGTCTTACTGTTTTTGTTGTTGTTGTTTTGCAACTGATTAATGGGCAACTAGAGGAAGTATATCCCATCAGAGCTTTGTCATTCCTTTGGTTCAAATTTATTTAGCCTCATTAAAACTGTGGGGAATGGAGGAAAATATATCCAAAATAGACTTGTCCAGATACTACTCTGCTTGCAGGAGAGATGACAGGTGGCCAGCCACCCGGCAAATAAGCTGAACTGGTCTTTCAACAGCTTTGATTTTACAACTAGTGAATTTAAAGAAGTTTATGGAATGAAAATAAATAAACGCTAGATGCACAGATACATATACAATCATACACACTTGCTCACAGAACATCATATAGCTGTGAATAATGTGAGATTGTGGTTGAAGGTTTTGGAATAAAGTTCACATGATTTGGGGACAATTAGTTTCTTCCCCAATTGCCTACATTCATCTTCCTACATTGTTGAGCATCCTTGTCTTTCAGAAGGGATGTTGCTACAAAGAGGAGAAAGAGACAGAATACCTTTATTTGTATGGGCTGGTACAAACTGCCTTAATTTAGCTCAGATCCAAGCCATTCTATTTAGATGTGTTAGCCCTTGCTGTTAAAATAATTATTACTAGCCCCAATATATCCCATTAAATATATACAGTATGTATTTTGATATCCATGGTTTATGGAGCTGAGTGTATTGTTTGTTTCTGTAAATATTGATAGACTGGAACTTGATTTTCTGGCAATATAAGCTAATATTTAAGTAAGTGTGTATCAGCTATATGTAAGTGATGTTAATATTTTGTGCATTACAATTTGTAAACTGATAACTAATGACCACTAGATTAAAATATATTGTATTAAAAATATATTGTAATCACCTGTGCTTTGGTAACTATTTTTTCCTTTGTTATTAACAACTTTAAAAAGTGTATCAAGCTCAATATTCAACTTGATAGATAGCAATGAATTATGCAGGTATGTTTACCAATTGGAAATAATTTGTAATGACAGATCTCTTGAATCTACAGGGCTATTTTCCTTTTCCAGCATTTCAAGTCATGTCATGCTTACTCAGCTTTTTTAATTTAACTATAAGAAAGGCTGAACCATTAAAAAAAGTCTAAACTTGTACATAAGATCAATAATCAATAGATCATAAGATCTATTCTATTCTATTCTATTCTATTCTATTCTATTCTATTCTATTCTATTCTATTCTATTCTATTCTATTCTATTCTCTTCTATTCTATTATTTTACCTTATATCATATACCTTATATCATTTTTAAGAATTACCTAAAACTGAAGACTGATCTGATAATTTAAAGTGAAGTGTCATCAGTATGCTGTTGATCATATTCAGCTGCAATGGTGAAATAAGGCTAGTATGAATGCTTATGTAGTACCAGCACTGAAGGAGCACATGCTCTGTTGTTTCTCTATATCCAGAGTCACAGGGACATTGCCTCTTCCAGTAGGGAATTTTTCTGTATTGGCCTTCAAGGACAGCTGAGGGGAGGCCATGCCATCATGCCAGAGTGAAGGCCCTCTGGTGGCATTTATGTTGTTTACACTGGCCTGCATGAAGCAGCTTGGCTTTGACTTGACAGGATGTGTTACTTTGCATAGATGAAGTGTTTCTCATTCCTGAGCTAAAGAGATGGCATATTTTCTTTGACAAAGTACTCTGCGGGGACTTCAGTAGAGGGAAGGGTCAAAATGGCAGTCACAGTGCCATGATTGAAGTTCTGCCCTTTGTACATTCCACATCACTGCACATACAAAAGGGACAAGGCTTCCATCACAATCACCACCTCAACTTTTCCCTACCCCCCTGCAGATGCCCCTGCTCCTCTGTATCACTTTGAAGCCTCAACTCAGAAACAAGGCAGAGGAAAATAATATGGCCACATGCTTCATTTTCCTTTACTTTTGCAAACAAAAGAGTTGTCCTGTTCTGGGACAAGGATTTTGGAAGGTGTGCTTGCAATGTTAAAGGAAAGCACTTCTTCAACGATTTGTATAGTGCTAAAGAAGAAGAAGAAGAAGAAGAAGAAGAAGAAGAAGAAGAAGAAGAAGAAGAAGAAGAAGAAGAAGAAGAAGAAGAAGAAGAAGAAGAAGAAGAAGAAGAAGAAGAAGAAGAAGAAGAAGAAGAAGAAGAAGAGGAGGAGGAGGAGGAGGAGAAGAAGAAGAAGAAGAAGAAGAAGAAGAAGAAGAAGAAGAAGAAGAGAAGGAAGAAGACAAAGAAGAAGAAGAAGGAGAGGAGGAAGGGGAGGAGGAGGAGGAGGAGGAGGAGGAGGAGGAGGAGAAAGAGGAGAAAGAGGAGAAAGAGGAGGAGAAAGAGGAGGAGAAAGAGGAGGAGGAGGATGATTTTGAAAGGAGGATGATTTTGAAAGGAGGATGATTTTGAAAGGAGGATGATTTTGAAATTTAGTGACTATTTTCCCAATTCTTAAAAACTTAATATAAAGCAAGTGTGAAGGGTCGCTTCAAAAAATAAAAATTGCTTGGTATCCAACTTCCCCAGAATGCAAAATCTAAAGCTCATTGAAAGCCTGACAGCACAGTATATTACTGATGTTAAGCAGCATTTAACAGTTATGAGGACATTTGATGTGTGCAAGAAAAGCAGAGCAACATCTTTTGAGCTGATGAATTGTAGGACTGGGCTGAGCTGCATAATCAAATCTACATTTCATTGTGTTGACTTGTTAAAAGCTCTAGACACATTGCAGAGGTTATTTATCAAGAAGATCTGTAACTGGCAAAGCTAAATCATCAGGCCAGGCTTTTTCTGCCTGGGTAGAATTTTTTATGGAAAAAACAAAGCATAATTTACAGTGGCAATATTACCTTACAAGAGCAATTTACATTTTTCTTGCATCTTTTTCCATTTGAAATTCTAGAGCCTCTGCCAAAGAAGACCACAGTGCCTGTTGATAGCTGATGTCAAACTCTCAAAACAATACCTGTGTTTTGGAATCACTAAGTGATACCAAAAAGAATAGCAAAAAGTATAGCTGTATGCCATAAACATTTATGATGGACATAAATAAAAAGAAAGCTGTTATTGATTGCATCTTTGCAATCTTGCCATGCCACAAATAAAAAAGCTGCTTTTCACTTTTAGGTAAGACTCTTTCAATTCTTCCATACTCCAGATCTAATTTTGTTTCATTTCTGTTTAAGGATACTAGCATAACTAATATATGAACCACTTCAATATGGACAAAGCCATAAGGCCAGGTGAAAGCATTGTCCTATGCTTAAAAGCCTCTGCAAGTGATAGTCTCAGATCTGGGATGATTTATCCCCTGTCTAGGCTTTGATAGAGCAAGAAATCCATTTATTTATTTATTTTATTTATTTTATAAAATTTATATGCCGCCCAACTCCCGAAGGACTCTGGGCGGCTTACATCATAAAAAATAAAACATATAAAAACAATTTAAAAAAGAAAGGGGAAAAAAAAAACCCCAACTATATTTAAAATAAAACATTCACGCAACCATGCATGGGCCAATCAGAACAACTATTGGCCCCAGGCCTGCCGGAAAAGCCAGGTCTTAAGGGCTTTACGGAAGGCCAGTAAGGTGGGGGTAGTACGGATCTCGGGGGGAAG
>QLTV01001703.1:3161072-3172057 GCA_003457575.1 Thermophis baileyi
CCCGCCAGAGATCATCCATCAGCGCGACCAAAGCAGTTTCCGTACTATAACCAGGCCTGAAACCCGATTGGAAGGGATCCAGATAATCCATTTCATCCAATAGCCGTTGGAGTTGGAGCACCACCACTTTCTCAACAACCTTCCCCACAAAGGGAAGGTTGGAGACTGGACGAAAGTTTTTTAAATCTGCTGGATCCAGGGATGGCTTCTTGAGGAGGGGCCTCACCACCGCAACCTTCAAAGGTTGTGGGACGGACCCCTCTCTCAAGGAGGCGTTGATTACAGCCTGGAGCCAGCCTCGTGTCACCTCCCTGCTGGCTGAGATCAGCCAGGAGGGGCACGGGTCCAATAAACAAGTGGAGGAGCTCATCGCTCCAATAGCCTTGTCCACTTCCTCAGGAGTCACAGGCTCAAATTCCTCCCACAAAATTGGATTAAGGCCTGCCCCTGTCATCTCAGCTTGACTTGCCCAATCAGAGTCCAGGTCCATCCGAATCTGAGCGACTTTATCCGCCAAATACTGTACAAATTCCTCAGCTCTCCCCTGCAAAGGTTCCTCCTTTCCCTCAATGTTAAGGAGGGAACGAGTTACCTTGAACAGGGCGGCTGGGCGAGAATCAGCAGATGCAATAAGAGCGGAAAAATGCAACCGTTTTGCCGCCCGTATCGCCACTAAATAAGTCCTAATGAAGGCTCTTAGAAGTGCTCGGTCAGATTCGGATTTATCTGAAGAAAATGGATGGCTACTCATTTATGATGTTGGTCCTATGCATGCTTAAGAGCCGAGGTGGCGCAGTGGTTAGAGTGCAGCACTGCAGGCTACTTCAGCTGACTGCTAGCTGCAGTTCAGCGGTTCAAATCTCACCGGCTCAAGGTTGACTCAGCCTTCCATCCTTCTGAGGTGGGTAAAATGAGGACCCAGATTGTTGGGGGCAATATGCTGACTCTGTGAACTGCTTAGAGAGGGCTGTAAAGCACTATGAAGCGGTATATAAGTCTAAGTGCTATTGCTATTGCTATTGCTTCAGTCCTGTCCATACTCCAACGGTGTATGCCCACTAATAGATTAACCCTAACCCTGCACAGGCAATTGAAGGTTTGCTAACTACATTGTAAAGCTTCTGTTGAGAGGAAAAGCAGAAGACACCTTTGATAAGTTTTGGAAAGACAAGGCAATAGAAAGCAAAGACTGAGATGGGGAATATGGCACTAAACGAGAATACGGGGAGAAATGGTACAATAGAGGGAACCTAGGATAAGCGAAAAAGAAGAATTAAAGTTCAGAATGCAAATGCCATGGAGAACCTTAACATCACTGCAGGTTTTTTTTACAAGACATAATGATCACAGACTGCTAAGGATTCAGGAGATATTTTAGTAAACCACGCATTGAAGCTACCATTGAAAAGAACCTCCTTCTTGCAGGTTCACCGGAAAGTCATTAAAAAGAAACCCCAAAAAGGCTCTAGCTTAATGACCTGGGTGATCGGTTGGTTTTAAAATGAAAATAATTCTCTTATTAATTTTTATACTGTATATAATCCTGCCCCCTTCAGCTCAATACTTTTTTTAAGAAGACATTGTTAGAATCTTGTTCAGAATAAATATTTTTAGCCTCAGGGAGAAAAAAAACCTTGGACACTAGAGACATCTGAATGTCTCATTTTTACCATACTTATAATGGCATGAGGGAAAGACCTTGGGAAACAGAAGGAAAAGCAGTTTGAACCTGCCGAAGGAATGAGGCCATGGCAAACATCTCAGAAGGGACCCTCCCTAATTTCTTGGACTGTAAAGGCAAGTGCAGAGAGATCTACTTTTGGACTTGCAAGATTCTGTTAATATTACTTTTGAATAATGTAAGAACTAGTACTTCTGGGTGTGCTTCTTCTCTGACTACTTTGCAAGGCTGACAATACCTCAGCCATAAAGAGTGGAAGCTCCTTAGTATTTCTTTTTATCTTTTCTTTCTGTACTTTGCCTTATTTTTGTATTGGTTTGTGTTAGTTTTCATGTTCTCTTTAAAACTTTTAATAAAAAAATGTATTTAAAAGATTAAAAAGACAGAGATAAAGAGACTGAAAGAAAATGAAAGAGGCTTGGGAAGGAAATAATAAGTATGTCACTTCCCACAAATTCTTTCCTTGATCCCATCAGAGCTCCCCTATGCTTGCAATTAAATGAAATAATTAACTAGTTTGCATCCCAGACATACATTCCAAGCACTATGTTACACTAGCTTATTTCTTTCACTTGTGTGAATTGCTCATTGCTCTTAAAGTTTTAGAAACTCTCAGTTTAAAATCTGGAAGCTATCAGTTTTATTACAAATTTTTACCTAATCACAAAAAGGATGCCATTCCAGATCAGATCCAGCTTCACAACAGGTGAAGTCACACACCATATGAACATGGTTGGGGCAGGGAGACTAAAACAAAGAAAAGCTTACAGACTTATTTCCATTCATTTGAACTTGCTCTGTCACATACTTTTCTGAGAAGACAAGAACTAAGGCAAATTTGTCTATGAAAGCCTACTTGCAGAAATAATCCAGTTTAGCAACATTGCCTATGCTGTTAAGGAATAAACAGCTGATCCAAAACTTAAGACATCTTTCCATTAGCCTGCCATGAACATGGCACTATATATATGTTGTTATACACATAGTGTCAGTTCTGGAAGCCATTATTTCTGTTTGCTTCAACTGCCACAAATTTTAGCCTGGGAAATTGGTAGGTTTTTTTTTGTTTGTTTTTTTTTTTTTTTTAATTAGGTAGTTTTTTTTTTTTTGTTTTTTTTTTTTTGGAGCTTTAGGAACTTAGTCATAGCAAAATTCCTTACTCAAGGACGAATGTGCCTGCACCTGCGTGGAGACAGTATCTAGTTGGGCATGAAGATTTGATTGGACCACGTGGTCAGCTTGTGGGTGTGGGGCACGGTTGTGAACTTTCAACTGGGTGGGGAAACCCTGGAAGCTTTCAGATTCGGGTTTCTCCAGATGTGCCAACATGACATCTCTAATAAATCAGAACTTTGAGGAACTTCTAGCCTCGGAGTTTTATTTCATTGGGGGTGTTTACTGGAACACTGACACATAGCAATGAACATTGGTGATACCATGATTTCAAATGTTATGTACATAAATGTATTTAATGAAATAAAGCAGTGGAAATCAACCAATGAATGTTGTCCAAAAGCCAATGTTGTCAAAATGCCCACAGTATATGAACTGTATATGGCAAAAGTGTTTAATTCTTTCCATTCCCATTTGCCTTTGCCTCAGCTGTGGATAAAATACCAATGAAATCTCTAGATTTCACTATAATGCTATGGTAATGTTGCATTTGTTCAAGGAAGAGGAATCAACAATCAATGGACCACCAAAAGTTGTCTCTTCAAAATGGTCAGTGGTGAAGGATGCTGGGAATTGTAGTTCAGCTACATTGAAAGGCTACAGATTGTCTACTCTGGTGATAAGGTCATAAAACACATTCCAAAAGGATTAAGGGGAGACAAATTGTGTATAATTGCACTGCACAGAAAAAAATACCATAACAATAACTATTACCGTTTAACTGTTAACTGTTAACACTAAGCATCTTTGCTCCATACCTAATCAGCAAATAAACCTTAGTTGCTTCAGTTATGTTATTTCAGGAAGATTCAGGAAGGCTATGTTAGTGAATAGGCTACATCAGGGATGTCAAACTGGATTTCTTCGAGGGCCAGATCAGCATTGTAGTTCTCCTCTGCGGACCGGGGTGGGGGGGAGACAGGACGAACACCTCCTGCAGCACCCTGCTGGCCAAAATGTTTTGGCCGTCAGGGTGCTGCAGGAGGCCGTCCCGGCCAAAAATGGGGCACAGGGGCCATGCACGCCCCCCCCCGTGCCCCATTTTAGCTGCCAAAAGACCATGGGCTGGTCCTTTGCTATTTCCCGTGGGCCAGATTTAAGCACTCTGCGGGCCAGATCCGGCCCATGGGCCTTGAGTTTGACACCCCTGGGCTACATGAATCCATGCTTGCAATCAAAACAAATAATATTCAGGAAGAGTTTTGCAATGCTTAGAAAACCTTGACATGGACAGCTATCCTATGAGCTAAAGAAGCTTCATCAATGAACTCTAGAAACACATAAATTGCTTTTCATCAACTTTAGTTTCATCATCTATAAACTGATTTAAACAAACATAGAGGCATCTATACAATACACTAAACCATGGTGCATTGAATTAATGAGTGGTTCAAACCGAGGTGCATGGTTGCTTAGTTAATTATTTAATGATTAAAGATTGGGCAGTTTACCAGAACCTGTAATTATATTTTATTTTTGGCTTACTGAGCAGACTATTTACCTGAAGTTGGCTGTGAACAGGATCTCAATTGTTAATGTCCTTTTAACGAAGACTACTATATCTGGTGTGCATGATTTCTGATTATCACGAGGTGGCATCAAAGAGACAAAGCTTTCTACATCTCATTATAACATTCAATGGTTGTTTGGATTCTTGCACAGTGGAGGTGGTAAACCTGTTCTTGGCCTACTCAGAACAATCATAAGTAGCAAGAATAACTAGAAATTAAAATTGTACCGTCAGTCTCCTTCATTTCATGGTGTTTCTGCTATTTCTAACTTGCAGATTTTCCAGATCTAGCAACCAAATGGAGATTATTATTTTTTTGAGTAAATTTAAGGAAATAAAAGGAATTGTGGGAGGAATTGATATTTTACAAAAGTTGAGACCTACTATCAAGTTTAGACCTTGATAGTTACTGTTGCTATCAATTAATCAAGTAGAAGAGAAACCAAAGAGTATGTTTGGTTTGAAGAGCCGAGGTGGCGCAGTGGTTAGAGTGCAGTACTGCAGGCTACTTCAGCTGACTGTTCAGCAGTTCAGCGGTTCAAATCTCACCGGCTCAAGGTTGACTCAGCCTTCCATCCTTCTGAGGTGGGTAAAATGAGGACCCAGATTGTTGGGGGCAATATGCTGACTCTGTGAACCGCTTAGAGAGGGCTGTAAAGCACTGTGAAGCGGTATATAAGTCTAAGTGCTATTGCTATTGCTATTGCTATGTTACATTTCTATATTATTCCCACATTGGATGAATATAAATATGTTTACCCTGGTTATGCAATTAATCCACTTTCTGGACTCACAATGAACCCTAAAATAATTAAACAGTTTCCAATAACATATCAACACACATACACACCCAACATGTATATACACAACAATCTGAACCAACATGTTCAGAGAGATGTACCCAACATGTTTAATTCACTTATTAAGTGATTTATAATATAAAAGTTATTGCAGATTGCTATTTGCTGGACAGACCCAGATATGTAGACCTCTATCTGGCAAAAAGTCTGAACAATACTGGAATTGCATATTAGCTTTTAAAGTACCTGAGCAACCTTGCCATTCCCCCATATGGCATGATCTCCTTCCTTTTGATAGGACCATATGTTATTTCTCTCCCCTTTGATTTGGTGATTCTCTGTTTTTATTCTTGTGCTTACTATTCTCTACTTTTTTGGACCGTTCTTATTTGTCCATGTCAAACTATTGCATTACTTCCCAATTTTGATCTCTTTGTGGCCCAGCCTCCAATTTTTCCACCATTCCCACCCCTAATTCTATTTCTAGGACCTGGTCCTTTACTTCCCTTCCCTCTCAACCGAGGATTCAGCCTGTCCCACTCTGCATTTCAAATTTTCTTTTCCTCATTTCCTGTTTCCACAACCTGGACTTCAACTTTCATTTATCTAATTACATTGTTGCTGCTGTTGTCGGCAATGGATAGCAAACAGGAAGAGCACTGAGGGAGTAGGAGTGTGTATAGCAATAGCACCAGAGGTGGGTTCCTCCCGGTTTGGACCGGTTCACCTGAACCGGTAGTGACCTGCTGGTGATGTCACAATGATGTCACGGAGCCGGTTTGGTCGGTGCTGGTCTGTGGACGCCACCATCTTTTTTTTTTTTAATTTTGTTTAAATTTTTTTGGGGGGGGGGGGTTAATTTTTTTTCCAGGTTTTTTTTTCTTCTGTCCATGCTCAGAAGCCAAGTTTCTGGCACTGCGCATGCGTCACCATCTTGTTTTTGGCTTTTTGGGGGGGGATTTTTAAATTTATTTTTTTGCACTGCGCATGCGCGCGCACACACAAAGCGCACGTGTGCACCCACGAGGCACAGCCACGCGGCGCGGGAGGAAGCGAACCGGCAGAGAGGTAAGTTAGAACCCACCCCTGAATAGCACCTAGACTTATATACCACTTTAAAGTGCTTTACAGCCCTCTCTAAGCAGTTTACAGAGTCAGAATATTTCCCCCAACAATCTGGGTCCTCATTTTACCAACCTCAGAAGGATGGAAGGCTGAGTCAACCTTGAGGCAGTGAGATTCGAACTGCCAAACTGCAGACAGCCCGCAGTCAGCAGAAGTAGTCTGCAGTACTGCATTCTAACCACTGCGCCACCACGCATATTTGCATGTACTGTATATAAAAGTATATGTCAGTGATGGCTAACCTTTTCGGCACCAAGTGCCAAAAGTGGATGGGTGCATGCGCACCCATAATGCAATGCTTGTGCGATCTCCCATGTGACCATCCCCCTGTGCATGCACACGCAACCCCCCATGTGCACCCCGCCCCGTGCATGCACGTGTGACCCCCTGCATGTGCCCCCTCGCGTGCACCCCCTGTGCATGCACGTGCATCTCCCTCATGCGCCCCCTGCGCATGCACGGCAGAGACCTGAAAACCAGCTGGCCGGTGGGAGGCGCGCACACATATGCAGCAGAGCTGAGCTGGGGCGACGGCTCACGTACCTGCAGAGAGGGCTCTGTGTGCCACCTGTGGCATGTGTGCCATAGGGTCGCCATAACGGGTATATGTATTTAGGATTGTGTGTTTCAGTATTTTGCATGTGTGTATAAGGGTGTGTACATGCCTTGGACATCAACTGAAGAAAGTTAGACTCAAGTCCTCAGACTTGGGTGACTGTAGGCCAGCTGCTTTCTTTTCAGCCCAGCCCAGCCCAGCCTATTTCACAGAGTTATTGTAGAATAGAATAACAGAAAGGAGACCTCCCACATAAAGCCTTCTTGAGCTCAATAGACCCTTGATATATGCATCAGTCAATCAATATATGTTTGCTTTCCAAAACAACCATGTGTTCAGAAAGTATGTGAACTGTTTCATATATTTGGAATCTGTAGAATGGAAGCAGGCCTTTTCTTTAGGCTTATTCAATTTATCTATCTGCCTGAATTTTAAGTCCTGCAACTCAAAAAATAAATCCTGGATTTTTTTTTATTTTTTTGGGGGGGGGGGAATATTTAAAAAAAATGGATTATGATGCGGATCTCTTGGAATACATAGTCAACATAATTTTTCCAGCCCTAATGGAAAGCAATGGCCAACAGATTAATGCCTTGGTTATCTTGAATTAGAAGAATAATCCTTAGAGAGAAATAAGTTGATAAATCAGAAGACCTGCTTATAAAAACCAGAGTCCATTCTGTCACATACTAATAAATCTCAGAAATAAATCCCAGACTGATGCTACATTGCATTTACTTTTATTATTTATTCTTAACAGTCAGCGTTCTCAAAGGCAGACAAAGGATGTGCTCCATCATCAAATATAATATCGTCAAAGTCACTCCTGAGCGTTCATTCTTTTAAACAAAGGGCTGCCATTCATTCCTTGAGAAAAGGTGAAATTAACTGTGGCTTAAAGTCACCAGACAGCCTGTGATTTCTTGTTCAGCTGTCTCCCACGTATTCAGTCACTGAGACGCGACCAAAATTGTTTCTACTTTCAGGAACAAAGTGGGGAGGTGTGACTACCCCATGACGTAGTTCCATATTTTACCCAGAGCATGTGCCCTAAGTGAAAGAAGAAGCAACATGAGATATCTCTAAAAAGCAGAAATAATGCAGCGGTTTTCACTGCCGTTTAGACAGAGATTCCTATGTCTGGATAAAAATTGTTCCCGTTGCTCAGCAACCCATCATGTGAAAGAGAAAAACAGGCCCACTGTTTTTCAAAGTGATTTCCTCCAGTTTTTACTCCAGTTCTTTTACAAGAGGGGGGAGCTAGTGACAACCATATATGATGGATTTGTAGAGTCTACTTCCTTTGCAATTTTTGCAACTCCTTAAGATCAAGATGTTTTAAGGAGAATCCAAATGTCAAAATTCTGTTATCTTTTTCCCAGATGCGTGACCCTCTCCAAAAAAAAAACTTTCTGCATTTCTTCTTTACTTTTAACAAGCTTTAGACTTTCTTAAAAATGTCTTCAGATAATAGTTATAAATTCAAAAGTTTCTAGGTAGCAGAGTGTGTTCTTTTTCATATATGTGTGTGTATGTGTATGTGTGTGTTTCTGTGTCTGTGTATATATATACACACACACATATTTCTCCATATTCTGTAGTCCCTCTGATTGTCTTTCCGGAGTGAAAAATTGTTCCCCAATTTTTCTTAGGGCTTTAATTAACGTATGGGGTGCCAGGATCCCTGCAGATCATTGAACACTCTCTCTCTCTCTCTCTCTCTCACACACACACACACACACACACCACAGAGCCTCTCATCTGCATCCTGATTAAAGTAAATAGAAGACATCCAATCCTATTTCATCTTTGCAAATATCATCATTTTTCCCCTTTGCTTTAAAAAAAGAAAGGATGATGATGGTGATCATAATGATGATTTGGCATAATACTAAACCTGGAAGAGTCTCCTCTCACATCATGACTTTTTGCTAAAGATTCACATATAAGTGAGTTGAATATTGAATTGACATTGCGGTCTATACAAAGAGAAAAATCATAATCTCCCTTTTACGTTATGCATTTTTTTTTCTCCAAGAAGGATATATTCATACTTCAAGAAAAGTTGGAAAACTACTCCGGTCCGGAAGTCAGGGAGGAAGAGAAAAAATAATTTTAGTTATGTTATGTGATTAGCCAACAAATTATCCCCACAACCACATTTTTCTAACATTATCTTGCTAAGATGATCACTCACATCTGCCATGTCTTTCAATGTGTTTTTTTCTTTCCAGCATTGAGAATGATTATGCATTTACATCACATCAGATAAACAAAAGCATAAACTCCATTTGAGAAACAGGAGATAACTTGCAAAACCAGAAGCCACCAGTTTCTATCTCTGTTGAGTTTATTTTATATATTTATTCCGGAAAGCAGTGAAGACCTGGCTGTTCCGGCAGGCTTGGGGCCGTTGATCTCGCCTCTGTAATTGGCGAGATCCGGCCATGAAACGGTGTGTATGAGTTTTTAACTGTTTTTAAATGTTTTTATTATGTTTTCTTTTAATAGTTTTTTATATTGTTGTAAGCCGCCCAGAGTCCCTTGGGAGTTGGGCGGCATAGAAATATAATAAATAATAATAATAATAATAATTTACTCAACTTCTTATACTGCCGACTAACAAATCTCCCAGCAGTTTAGTCTAGCTTAATCCTTAATCCTGTTACTGCTAACTTGCATGTTTACCTCAACGAGATGACTAGATATTGTTGGTAGGAATAAAGAAAGTAATTAAATAATATTTAATACTATCAGGCACGAAGTCTCAGCCTTGCTGACAGGCAGGCAACTATCTGAACAAGAGATGTCATATGAGCAAAAAGAATGGAGATGTACTGAAGGCCAGATGTATACATGGCATCTGGCCTGTCCTTGCCCTTCAATTAAGGTGCTGATGTCAGGTGACTTGGTGTGTGATATCCAGTCTCAAAGTGCTGAAGTTCCATTTAGCTCTTGTTCTGGTTTTTGGCTTCATATAGAATAGCAAGGAGTGTTGTCTTGACTCAGGCATTAAAATGTCTTCCTTCTTTTAAAAAAAATTATTTTAATCTTGCCAATATGCTTAAAAATTCTGCCTCCTCTTTTCAAGGTCCTATATTTAACTTTTGGGGCAGGGAAGAAGTAACTCTAATAACTTTTTTATTAGTGTTACAGCTTGCTCTTTAATGTAGCACTAATGCCACTCATGAAAGCATAACTCTTCTTAATTTAACTTCTCTTTATTTCAAGAGCAAAGAGATAAAGAGACAAGAAGTGATAGATGCATTTTATCAGATTATCTTGGGCTGTATGCCTGGAAAATTGGTGTTCATATATTCTATGTGGCAAGGCTCTCTGTATTGGATCTGTCAACCAAAGTGTTATTTTGATGCTCATATTCCCTGTTAGTTTTGCAGTGGTCCGAACAAGCTGTCTCAGAATGGAATGAAATTACACATCGCCATTTCCAGTGTCTAATAATAGCTGGTGCAATCTATCTATCAATCAGATCAGCTATATTTCCTAATGAGAGTCAGAAAGAGGGAGGAAACTGCTGGAGGGAAAGAATTTCCCAGCTAAACTTAAGCAGCTACGTCGTTCCAAAGAGGAAGCCTACAGAAAAGGTGATAGAATGCTGTACAATCAGGCCAGAAATGTATTAGCAAGGGAGATCAGAGCAGCAAAAAGAAGCTACTCTGAAAAGCTAAGGAATCAGTTCTCAACAAATGAACCAGCAAACATGTGGAAAACTCTTAAAAATATCACCGGTTATGGAAAACCTCCTTCCCAAGCTGAAGGAAATCAACAACTGGCAGAGAACCTGAACGTGTTCTACTGCAGGTTTGAAAGGAAACTACAGCCACCTATCTCCACAACCCCCATCCCAGACACACCAACAACAGCCAAACCTCCTACAACTGACCCCATCCCATTGGGTTCACAACCCCTGGTGATCACAGAAAAGGAAGGGCAAGACCTATTTCACAGACAAAAGCCAGGAAAAGCTCCCGGCCCAGACAAGATAATTCCTTCTTGCTAAAAAGTCTGTGCTGACCAATTGGCCCCCATCTTCAATCGAATCTTCAATAAATCGCTATAGATGTGCTATGTTCCTTCTTGCTTCAAACGCTCTACTATCATCCCAGTGCCGAAGAAGCC